>OX459113.1:42135580-42688080 GCA_949775065.1 Brachyopa scutellaris | reverse complement strand
AAAATACCTGACCTGATCGATTTCTTCGTGGTGAAAGGAATATCTAACAACCACATAAAAGTTGAAGAGAGCTTTGATCTGTCGTCTGATCATTCCCCAGTTATTTTGACATTGAGCGAAAAACTAGTATATAACCGAGAGCCAGCGAAATTAACCGGTAGAACAACTAACTGGGAAGGCTTTAGGAACGAGATCGAAGTAAATGTTGAACTGAGCGTACCGCTTACGACACCCTATGAACTTGAGGTTGAAGTCGATCGCTTCGTTCAGATAGTACAGCTCGCCTCTTGGAATAATACGCCCAATCCAAGAAAAACGCCGGACAAATACGGTCTACGATATCCTTCTGAAATAAAAGAATTAATCAGGGAAAAAAGAAAAGCGCGTAAAAGATGGCAACAGAGTCGTGCTCCACAGCATAAAGCATATCTGAATCGTCTCTGCAATTTGTTAAAGAATAGCATTAAGGATTTTAAAAATCGTGCGATAGGCTCTTACCTTGAGAGTTTAACAGCGAAAAAAGATTCCAATTATTCCCTTTGGAAAGCCGTAAAAGGCACCAAAAGGCCCAAAATCCCTGCGCCGCCACTTAAAATAAATCAAAATGAATGGGCAAGGGAAGATAAAGAAAAAGCGGATATTTTTGCCGCCCATTTGGAAGAAACCTTTAAACCGAACGTTGGTCAAGTGGTTCATGACAACATCAACATCACAAGGATGGTAGTTCCACCATCTGACGATTTAACGCGCAGATCTGCGACGCTTAGAGAACTCGAACGTGAGATCGCGAAACTAAAACCTAAGAAAGCTCCTGGTTATGATTTGATTACCGGAGAAATTCTCAAAGCCTTACCTAGAAAAGCATTAATTAAGCTTCTCCATATTATAAATGCTGCACTCAGATTAAAACACGTGCCGAGCCAATGGAAAGTTGCGGAAGTCATAATGGTTTTAAAACCAGGAAAACCGTCATATGAAGTAAAATCATACAGACCAATATCGCTTCTTCCCGTCATATCCAAAATTTTCGAGAGGATATTGCTAAGGCGTCTCCAACCGGTTATAGAAGAAAATAATCTAATACCTGACCACCAGTTTGGGTTCAGAAGTAAGCATTCGACGATTGACCAGGTGCATAGAATTACCAACGTAATCGAAAAAGCACTAGAAGAAAAAAAGATATGCTCAACCGTATTTCTTGACGTCTCGCAAGCCTTTGATAAGGTGTGGCACGATGGCTTGAAATGCAAACTACGACAAGTACTTCCCGCAAACCTATACGAGATTTTGAATTCATATCTCGGGAATAGACTCTTCCGTGTTAGAAATGGAAACGAATACTCAGAGCTCAAAGAAATTTCGGCCGGCGTACCGCAAGGAAGCGTTCTGGGGCCGCTTCTCTATCTGTTATATACTCGTGATATACCGAAAGAAGATGGCACTATCCTTGCTACGTTTGCCGACGACACCGCTATCCTAGCGGTAGGTAAAACAATCGAGGAAACGACTGCCAAACTGCAAAACGCATTAAATAAAGTAAATGAATGGACGAAGGACTGGCGGATCGCCCTTAACGGAACTAAATCTGTTCACGTGAATTTCACTTATAGAAAAATTAATGACTTGCCCATTTTTATAAATTTGGCCCGAATACCCTTTGCAAATGAAGCCAAATACCTGGGAATGACACTCGACGCAAGGTTGAAGTGGAATTCGCACGTGAAAATGAAACGTAAAGAACTAGATATCAAATATAGAGAAATGTACTGGTTGATCGGAAAACATTCCCACCTCAGTACCGAGAACAAACTGCTTTTATACAAGCAAGTGCTAAAGCCGGTGTGGACCTACGGTATACAACTTTGGGGTTGTACCAAGAAAACAAATGCCAATATTTTACAAACCTTTCAAAATAAAGTGCTAAGAGAAATTGTCCAAGCACCGTGGTATGCTAGAAACGACGATATCCACAGGGATCTCGGAATTCCGACAATCGAAGCTGAAAGTAGAAGCTTCGCGCGAAAACATAGAAACCGACTAATCGGACATGTTAATAATACAGTCCTACTTATTTTGGATGAGAGCAATTTATTGCGCCGACTACAAAGAACAAAACCTTTCGACTTGGCGAGATAAGGATTAACCGCGTCTAAATTGTGGAACATGCAGGATCTTTCATTGGAAAGTAACCTGCCAAACGTTTATATTTCGTGATAGAAAAATTGCTTGATAAGTAGTATAACTTAGTTGCAGTATCTAACAAATTTATATCGAAGGGTGGTGTTTTTGGTCAGTAAGAATCTGACACTACTATGAGCACGCGCTTGCTATTCTCATAGTGTCTATGGAAGATTTTCACCTACCCTCGGCAAAAAAAAAAAAAAAAAAAAAAAAAAAAAAAAAAACCACGTACCACGTTATAAACTAATGGCCGATTTATTAAACAAAGGGATAGAGAATTAAATAAGAAGAGACAATTTAGTTTAGGAAGGGGCTGGAAAAAATCTACCTGGCGAGGTGGATAAAAAAAACCATCCCAAGAACAAACAACAAAAAACCCGCCTTTGAAAATGACTCGCTACTCTACGGTCCCGAATGAAAAAAAAGATTTTAATACAACTGGTCGCATGTCCCGTAATTCACCGGGATTTTATCGTACCAAAAGCCTACCAGACAACCAGAGTCTACTTTTCCAACGTTTTCTAAAAAACGAATTCCACTACAAAATAATCACACTACTTATCTTTTATATGTTTCGTGATTTCCTTTTTTCTTGTCACCTCCCAGGTAGATATCCTCTCTCTCCTAAGATCCGTCTCTTCCAACTTCACCTCAATTTACTTTTTTTTTTCACTAGCTAACTTTACTGTAACTATTCTTTTCTTAATTTTCAAACTATCGATTTCTATCAATTCCCTTTTTTTTCTTTTTTTTTTTGATCGCTTTTCTTTTCTCTCGTTTCACTTTCTTCACAACACCTCGGTCAACCAAGAAGTCTGTTTGTCTATCTGTCTTTCTGTCAATCTGTCTATCTGTATGTCTGTCTGTGTATCAATATGTCTTTCTGTCCGTCTGACTGTCTATCAACTTGTCTGTCTGTCTGTCTGTCGGTCTGTCTGTCTTACCATCTATCTATCTGTCTGTCTGCCTTTCTATGTCTACCTATCTATCTGTCTGTCTGTCTGTGTGTCTGTCTGTCTACCTGCCTGTCTGCCTGACTGTCTACCAATCTGTCTGCATGTCTATATTATTGACCAAAATAATGTGTCACATGTCACCTGATATTACCAAATTTTGTATGACAGGTACCAAAAAAACTAGTTCTTGAGTAATCGCACTAATCCTGTGTTGTATTCTATATGTATTAAGAAAAACGTATTAAACGTTTCATTTAATAACCAAACGAAACTTAAACCATACACAGTGCCAATATTGCTATGAAGAATTACAATTCAAATTCAAATTCAAAAAACTCTCTCGATTGTCCCTCTACTACCAAAATGTAAGAGTGTTACGAAGTAAAACAACCGATATTTTTACCAACTCTCAGGCTTTCCCGCATGACATTTTTGTTTTTACAGAGACTTAAACGCCAATATTTTAGACATGGAACTCTTCAACTCCGAGTTCCTAGTATATAGGAAAGATCGTCATGTGGATAGTTGCACGGGATCGGGTGGTGGAGTGGTTATTAGGGATGCAACATCGTTCTTAAAAACATCGATGTTTGAAAACATCGATGGTTCCACGACAAACATCAATGTTAAAAAAACATCGGTATTAACAACGATACATCGATGTTTTTCCGATGTTTTATTTATCTTCTCCATTACACAAATTGTTGGCTATATTTACGACGTACTGTACCTAAAAAACAAAATATACTATTCTTGCCAGTTTCAACCCAAAAACCTTAACTAATTTCCAGTCAACTAGACCACACAACAATAAAATTCATCTGTGAAATAAAACATATTTTCTCAATGGATTTATTTATTTAAACGTAATTTTGAAATGAAGTCCCAGAAGTCTATTTCTGTCCTGAGTGATGGTTGCCCCAGCCTCCGAGAACAGACGCTCGCTTGGACCAGACGTGGCAACGATGGGGAAATATAACATTGCAATCTTTGAAAGCTTTGGAAAAAGCGATTTCATATCCTTCCAAATCTCAATAGCGTCTTTTTTTATTGGTGTAACAGGAGACGACAATCGGCAAAGAACGAAAGAATTGTATGATGATTTTTACATACGCCATCACATTTGTGAAGAACTTAACTGTCCGGAACACTGAAAAAAGTTATCGGATGTGAGGCAGACAACCCTGTTATGAAATGGTTTTACGTACAATGCTATTACACAAATACAAGCACATTTTATATTTATCCCATCTTGGCAATGTTTAACGAAATGAATGAACGATGTCGATGTTTGACAGTTTTCCCGTCGATGTATCGGCGATGTATCGGTTATCAAAACATCGATTATAACATCGATGTTTATGAACGAAACATCGATGTTTTGCAAACATCGATATATCGTTTGCATCCCTAGTGGTTATTACTGTTCGTTCGCTCCTCAGTTCCAGCATAATAAATATTCCTTTCCCTTTGGACACCGAAACTATTTGCATTAAAATTTGTATTGAGGAATATTCCGTTTCCTTGTGGGGTAGATGGACCTTGATGGTCTGAGGGTTTGAGCTGAGCTCGTATCATCCTTCTTGGGCTCCACTGTGTTTTCCGTGAGTGATTGTTTGCTTACGATAATGTTGGGTAGAGCTTGGCTCCCGTCCTCCTTTCTCGAGGCCGCTACCGGCTCGGTATCTGATTGTTTTGGGTGGGGTTCTAGCATCAACTTTGGTTTTATCGGTTTTCGGTTGGTTTCATGCTGGCGATTTCGCTAGCGGTGAAATCCCGCATGTTTGTTGGTATTTTTTTCTTTGTTTTTTTTGTTTATATGTTTGTTTGTGTACATTAAATCCCACGAGTAACGCGGGAAAGAAGAGTCCGCCACGCCAGAGCCCCATATGACGTGGTAAGGCCATTTATTACTCCTTAACCCTTTCAGACACGATGTCCCATATATGGGACACCATCTGGTAAATTTTAGTACATTTTGGTACATTTTCGATCAAAATTTTATTGCATTTTCATGATCAGCTGGTTCAAAGTAGCCAATATACAAATTTTCAGATCTCTAGCTCAATCGGTTGATTTTCGTGTCTGAAAGGGTTAAGGTGCCCCGGTATCAAGGAGGCTCCGTACGAATACAGCCGGTATACCCCCTGGCTGCAAACTATCCAATAGGCACGGGTCGCCTGACACCCTGGATTAGGGGGTTGGCAGATCTTAGTCATCCTGAATGTAAATGACTCACAGTACGATGCGAACACACCTTTAAGAGAAATGACAATGACAGCTTCTAACAGAATGTCAGTAGAAAAAGCTTTTGCTTAAAATGTTTAAAAAAAAAAGAAACACAGTGTCAATAAAAAGTAAAATAAACATTCTTCAAGAATTGAATTGAGCTCTTAAATAAAGCAATGAGTAAATGGTTTGAACAAATGTCGCAGAGGAACGTAAAACTGAGTAGGCCGATTCTGCTTGAGAAGGCTCAACAATTCGCAATTGAATTCAAAATAACGGATTTTATACCCAATGATGGCTGGCTACACCGCTGGAAAAGAAGCGAAAATATAACTTTCAAAAAACTTCACGGAGAAGCAGGTTCTGCTAATGTTGAAGCAGCAGAGAGCTTCAAAGAGCTTATCATCCCAGATTTGCTGAACAAATATGATCCTGAAGAAATATGTAATGGGGATGAGACTGGTTTACTGTATAAGGCCCTACCTGATGGTACATTTATTTCAGGAAATCAAAAAATCAGCGGCCAAAAAAAAGTAAAAGATAGAATCACTTTACTTTTTGTGTGCAATGCAACTGGATCCGATAAGTACGTGTTTTCAATTGGCAAGTTTAAACAGCCACGATGTTTCCGTGGAAAACACATTCCTTTACCATACAAATGGAATTGAAAAACCTGGATGACAAGCAGACTTTGGGCCGAAATTATTAAAGAGTTGGATGATGAAGTTGCAAAGAAGAAGAAGAAAATTTTGCTGTTGATTGACAATGCTTCATGTCATAAACTGGAATTTACTCCAAACAATATTGAGATAGTATTTTTACCAGCTAATACCACAAGTCAGATACAACCGCTCGACCAAGGTATACTTTCTTTTTTGCTTAACAAACGAATGAGTTTTACACTTACGTTTCCTTCTAGGTATTATCCAGTCATTTAAGGCGCAATACAGAAAAAATCTAGTCAGAAAACAAGTTCTTGCAATTGAAGCTGATTGTTTTGAAACTTTCGATTTTCGCGACTTTGAGATTTGATTTTCGCAACATACATACCTACTTATGTTGCAGGCATAAGCAAACCTCTGCCGACATAATAAATCGTCTTGACGCAATGTAGTAATAACAACGTGTCGAAAATATTATAAGAACTCCTGACCATTGGGAGGAAGAAGACCATGTTCCTTTACTCTAATTTGGGATAGAACTTTGTCAGAAAGGCAGTGATGACAGCTCTAAATGGATCTCCAAAAAACTGCAAAACGTAGAAGCCCGAGAAAAGAAAACGTTTCTGTTAAAAGGGCGGAAATGGATAGTAGGTGCGTTTTCTTTCAAATCTATACAGACTTCGGAAAAGTTTTCCAATTAAAAATAAGACTGGATAATTATTGTATTGTATTAGTGTGTCATTTGGGATTTTGTTCGTAAAAGGAAATAAATAAAAAAAGAAAAATAATGAATACAATTTTAAATGCACTTTCTTTCTTTGTATTTTCTAGTTTTTTCTGATAATATTTGTGTTAATTAATAGCATTTTGATGTGCTGCCGCTGCGCTTAAATTTCGTATAAGGCTGAAAACACACCGGAGCAGTCAAAACGTTTTTTTTGTGACTGATGAAACATCAGTACATTGGCGAAAGAGAAAAATGTGTTTCGTTGTCGATAGCTGGACATTTGTTTTTTAGAAAAAAAAAATTACATTGTTGTTGTTTTATGCACTGCCGTTTTATTTATTTTAAAGTTTTCGTTGAGAATGGGTGAATTGAATTGACGTAGATGCAGAGAAATTATACATTTACAAAGATAAAAGCCATGCTAATAAAATTACTATCGAAAAGTTTTAATTTTTCTCAACACACATCAAACGAAACAGAAAAAATAAAATGATTTTTTTTTGTTACAACGTGTTTCGGTTAGTACCCGTTCAGACACGACCGAAACCGTGCGGTTGCAACCGCACTGAACGGGGCCTAAGTGTGTGTTGATATATAAAACGTTTTCTTGCGTTCCGAATCAAAAACGTTTTGACTGCTCCGGTGTGTTTTCAGCCTAAAATGTTTTGGTATTAGTGCAAGTAGGTGTAAATCTCGAGTTGAAACCGAAATTCACAAAAATTGAACTCGAGCAAAAAAAAAGTGCGCTTTTGTTTCGTTCAAAACGCCGACGTTGACGCAGTCTATGGGTCGGGGCCTTTAGTCGACCAGTCAATATCATTTGGACGAGAGGGCGCTCAAACCTCGAACGTTTAGAAAATACAACCGTATTTGGAAAGGAAATAACAGGAATTTCGGAGAAAAATCAAGGAGAACGCATTCTACTTGATTTGGTTGATGGACTGAATGGCCATAATATAACGATTGACAATTTTTTTTCATCGCACAATTTAGCTCAAAACCTTTTGCAAAAAACATTTCACAATGGTTGCAACTATGCATCGAAACAAAAGAAGTATTTTACCGAGGCTTTTTATCTGTAAGAATGTTTTGCGGTATACATATATCCATTTTTGCGTTAACTGAAGATACATGTCTTGTCTCGACTATGAGCCATAAAAGTAAATGCACGGTTGTCATGAACACGATTCACAATTAGCCCAACGTTGCTGACTATCCGAAAAAATTACCAATAATTTCGTACTAGTGTACCAGTGCGAGGAATCTCACATATATTTAGAAACCCCATACCCGTAGGCAGCGTTGCCCCCATTTCGATGAAAGAAAGTACTCATTCGAATCCAAAATTGTACTCAAATAGTACTAATAGTAGTACAAAGATTAAAATACTTTTAACCGCAGCAGATGTATTTAAATCCAAGAGCCTCTAATTAGATGCAACTTAATTTGCTAATATCTTCAGAGGCATACTGAGTTCAAAGATTGTCATTTGTCCTACAAAACTAGAAATTAACACAAATCACTTAGAACAGGCAATATGTAAGATGTAAATAGAAATTTCACCTTTTCTTTTTTCTAAAAAAATATATCCTTTATTGTTTTATTTATTTACATATTTATGGTTGATGGAAAATTTTAAAAAAAAGTGGCGACTGAAACTGAAACCGAAACTTATTTGAGTGTATAATAAGACGGGAGCGGGATGTGGTGAAATTTATTTCACATATGGCGTATGACAGGGATGTGGTCATGTACCTACTTTAAGGGGACAAAAAAAACCATACGTTCGAAGAACATACACAAATAGTCGGAATAAAAAAATCATAATAAAATAGTAGTACATCTTATCAGAAAAGTAGTACGGTACTCAGTTCCAAAATTTGAACTCAAAAAGTACAATTGTAGTACGGGGGGCGATGCTGCCCGTAGGTATCGGTAATAATGTTTTTTTTGTAACATAATATATAAGTTTACTAATATCCACTTTTTCAAAACTGTTTATACTGATGAACAATGTTCAGTTGATGAGCTTTCTATCAGTGTTAGAATCATTGAAATCGGTGCAGAAATAAACTCTCGGGAGGAATCACAAGGTATTGCGCTAGCGATTTTATTACATAGATTATAATGTGACAAAGGGTGGTGTTGACACTGTTGACAAGATGCTAAGCTTTTCCAATAAATATGTACATATGTAGATAAGATACACAAACAACACATTTACAATGTACACATTCGTATATGCGTGTATATCAATTTCGACGTATGTAAATAATTTTTCGGTGCGTTTCTGGTACAATAGTCTATTCATAACATCTCATACATAACTGTCTTTTAGATAAAATGCACAACCCAACCGATCCTTATTTCTCAACTCTGCATTTTGAAATATTGATTTATGAGCGGTTTTTCGATGCAAATACCCCTATTTATTTATTTGCTTATTACAAGCATTCTTAATACTAAAACTTAAACAATTTTCTAAAATTCTCAGCTGACCGCTGCAGATATTAGGCGCAATTTTTTTTTCAAATCTATAGGCGCGTTTCTTTTTTCAAATCTATATAGATTTCGAAAAAGCTTTCCATTTAAAAATAAGACTGGATAATTATCCAGGCTAAGGTTTTTTTGTATTTTACATTGAAAACATGTATCGGAAACATGTTTAGTCTATATAGGTTTAAAAAAAAAACACACCTTATATAGATTTCGAAAAAGCTCTCCATGTAAAAATAAGACTGGGTAATTATCCAGGCTAAGGTTTTTTTTTTTTTAAAACACAGATCTGTGTCATGGTGTGCATACAAGCAACAACCACAAGCAGAGATTTGCCAGGGCAAAATATGCATCAACAGGCTCATCCTTTAGTGCTGGTGTTAGTGTTATAAACAAATAAATATTGTATTTTACATTAAAAACATGTTGCGGAAACATGTTTAGCATATATAGATTTGAAAAAAAAAACGCCTATTGTGACTTTTATTGCTAAATCTATTTTTGGTGGTGTGAGACAGCTTAATATTTCTGCCAAATTTACACATCAAGCCACCAGAATGAGACTCGCCAAAACTTTATTGATTCCAATAATAAATTATAGTGTGGCCGCTTACAGCTGTCTCGATTCAATTTCAATGAGAAAGTTACAAGTCGCTTACAATACACTAGGCGCGTTTTTTTCATATCTATATAGATTTCGAAAAAGCTTTCCATACAAAAATAAGACTGGATGATTATCCAGGCTAAGGTTTTGTTGTATTTTACATTAAAAACATGTTGCGGAAACATGTTTAGCCTATATAGGTTTGAAAAAAAAACACGCCTAATATGAGGCGTGTTTTTTTGTAACCTACCTATATATAGACTTCGAAAAAGGTTTCAGTGCAAAAATAAGACTGGATAATTATCCAGGCTAAGGTTTTGTTGTATTTTACATGGGTAAACATGCTGCTGAAACATGTTTAGCCTATACAGGTTACAAAAGAAACACGCCTATTGTACGATGTGTTTTCGGCTTGCGACGCTTTGTAGCTATGTATGTTTAATAAAAAAAAAAACTACGGGTTTGTCTCTCAAAGAATTGTGAAACTGAAGAAGCTGCATTTTGCTCTTCTACAAAATAAGGACAAAAGTGCCGAAATATCTCTTTGAAAAGATTAACTTCGGTGTATCTAGCAGAACTCTCCATATTACTTTACCCACTTTCAACTGTCTGGAAAGTAAGAGATTATTTTTCTTCCATTCTATTAAGCTTTGGAATTCTTTGCCATTATCTATAAACAGCACAAACAGCAACAAACAGCATAAACAGCAATAATAATAGTCTTTTTTCTTGTGAAATTTCTAGATCGCTAGCTACTTTTCTTCTTCTTTACTTTTTCTTTTCTTTCAAACTTTTTATTTCTCAACTTCCGTACTTCTTACAATACTCTCTTCCCGCTTTTTTTTATATTTCATTGAATTTTTTGAACTATCTTCTATTATATAAAAAAAATCTTTTTAAAAATATTTAATGCAAATATTTTAATAGTTTTAAATTGAATGTTTTCTCTTTTTGAATTTTACTTAATAAGGGGGACAGAAGTTTATATAGGGGGACAAACAGCATTTTGGTATGAAAAGGGGGGACGTCTGGTAACCCTAGTGGTAGTAGTGGTGGACCGTCACCCAGTGGATCAAGGTTCGTGTCCCATCCGAGGAAAACAAACATTTTTCAGTGTTTTTTTAATTTAAATAGAAAAACAAGTGATCGGAAACAGCCGATAGCATCGGCGATGGCTGATGACCAACGGTCCGAATCCCAACAAACGGGAACAGCGGACGAAAAAAAATCAGGCGATGATGTGCTAGTACAATCAGGCCACCTACCAGCAGTGGCCATGGAAAGTACAGGGAAGAGGAGGAGGAGGTTGCAGCCAACTCCTAACATGAGAAAGCGCCCCTCTCTGTCAGTTTCTGCAGAACAGCTGCATGTGGAAGCGGGGGAGGAGGCGCCAACTACGTCAGCAGCAGCAGCCAAACAACATCAGCGATCAGCCAGTGATGAGAGATTCGCCTACGTCTCCGACGGTGGTGAAAGGCACTACACCGGCAATAGCAACAGCTTTGCCTCTCTGGTGGCCACAGAGTCCGAGGATGAGGACGACGAACTGGAGGTCCTTAGCCGCAGCATCAGACAGCTGCAGCAAAAGGTGCTCATTATCAAGGCCAAACAAGTCGCCAGGAGGGCAAAGGAGCGGGAAATGGAGCTCCAGCAACCACAGCAACAAAAAGCAGCAGACACAATTCCGCAGCAGCCCAAGCAGCAACAACAACAGCAACAGCCAAAAGAAAACCAACAGGCTTTGCTGAAAGTAAAACGACAGCCGTCACAACAGCAGCAGAATTAGCAGAAGCAGCAGCAGTAACAACAACAGCAGCAGAAACCGCAGCAGCAGCAACAGAAACAACAACAACAACAACAACAGCAGCAGATCCAGCAGCAGCAACAACAACAACAGCAACAACAGAAGACAGCAACATCCTATCCTATCCTATCTTATCTTATCTTATCTTATCTTATCTTATCTTATCCTATCCTATCCTATCCTATCCTATCCTATCCTATCCTATCCTATCCTATCCTATCCTATCCTATCCTATCCTATCCTATCCTATCCTATCCTATCCTATCCTATCCTATCCTATCCTATCCTATCCTATCCTATCCTATCCTATCCTATCCTATCCTATCCTATCCTATCCTATCCTATCCTATCCTATCCTATCCTATCCTATCCTATCCTATCCTATCCTATCCTATCCTATCCTATCCTATCCTATCCTATCCTATCCTATCCTATCCTATCCTATCCTATCCTATCCTATCCTATCCTATCCTATCCTATCCTATCCTATCCTATCCTATCCTATCCTATCCTATCCTATCCTATCCTATCCTATCCTATCCTATCCTATCCTATCCTATCCTATCCTATCCTATCCTATCCTATCCTATCCTATCCTATCCTATCCTATCCTATCCTATCCTATCCTATCCTATCCTATCCTATCCTATCCTATCCTATCCTATCCTATCCTATCCTATCCTATCCTATCCTATCCTATCCTATCCTATCCTATCCTATCCTATCCTATCCTATCCTATCCTATCCTATCCTATCCTATCCTATCCTATCCTATCCTATCCTATCCTATCCTATCCTATCCTATCCTATCCTATCCTATCCTATCCTATCCTATCCTATCCTATCCTATCCTATCCTATCCTATCCTATCCTATCCTATCCTATCCTATCCTATCCTATCCTATCCTATCCTATCCTATCCTATCCTATCCTATCCTATCCTATCCTATCCTATCCTATCCTATCCTATCCTATCCTATCCTATCCTATCCTATCCTATCCTATCCTATCCTATCCTATCCTATCCTATCCTATCCTATCCTATCCTATCCTATCCTATCCTATCCTATCCTATCCTATCCTATCCTATCCTATCCTATCCTATCCTATCCTATCCTATCCTATCCTATCCTATCCTATCCTATCCTATCCTATCCTATCCTATCCTATCCTATCCTATCCTATCCTATCCTATCCTATCCTATCCTATCCTATCCTATCCTATCCTATCCTATCCTATCCTATCCTATCCTATCCTATCCTATCCTATCCTATCCTATCCTATCCTATCCTATCCTATCCTATCCTATCCTATCCTATCCTATCCTATCCTATCCTATCCTATCCTATCCTATCCTATCCTATCCTATCCTATCCTATCCTATCCTATCCTATCCTTCCTACTAATATATAAATTTGGAAAGTTTGGATGTTTGGATGTTTGTTGCGGTTACGGTTTAACAGACTTGAATGAAACTTTCGGGAATAGATAGTCTACTTCCTGGATTAGAGATTAGGCTCCTTTTTAAACAAGACATACAATTCCTTGATTCCATAATTCGAATTATTCCAATTTCCGCTTTTATTATTTGGTCATTATTTTTGGGTACACTGTTGTCATTGATCGTCATTCTGTTGGGAGAGGGTTGTTTCTGTAGATGTTATGCTCTTCTCTTCGCCACAAATCCATCGCTATCGCTTATTCTTTAATTTTCTTTCCACTCATACGTGCATTGAATGATGGGAAACCATTGCCATTGATCGTCATTCTGTTGAGAGAGGGTTGTTCGTGTTAATAATTAATGCTCCTTTGTGTGATTGTGACACAAAGTAGAGGAGGGATGATTTTCCTGATATTTGCTACCGAATTCAGTTAGTTGTTTTCTGCTTCATCAGCGTGCGGATCTAGATCGACGGAATTGGGGAAATGCACAATTTTTTTTTTTACTTTCTTTTTTTTTTGTCACTTTACAGCGGTATTTGGTTACCTTAAGGTTAAGTCAGTGGATACCTTAGAATAAAGTTTTACCTTTTATTTTAATTCACAAATACATATATTGTAGTAGGGGTAGGCAGGCGATGTTGAGTCTTAAAATAAGTGGTGGTGATTTCAGACAAACCTTACCAGTTACTCCACGATCAATGCTTACATCAAAGCCTAATATCTTCGGCGGTTACATAATGTTACTTTAAATATGAACATTAAGTACAACTATTAGAGACAAGAAACCAGAAAGTACCGTTATTTGATGCTCATAAAATACATATTATGTACATATGTGCCCTCCTCTTCGACTACTTACCTTGACGCTGGTGGGGAGGCTCAGTAGGTCCCAGTGACCCCAGAGGGCGATTGTAGCAGGGCTACCCAAGCTGTAAGGTCTCTGGATGAGGGCCCGAAGCTAAAGAGTAGTCACCCTGATTCCAGTGGTGGTGCGAGCGTATAGCAAACCATGCCCAAGGATGCAAGGCTGAAGGTTAAATCAGTCACTAACGAGCTCCTTCAGGCGCCCTGGCGAGGGCCTGTCGTATTAGCGCCCCACCACAGTAGAACCGGCTATGCTGTGGTGGCACTTTTTCCCACCGGCTTACTCGTGGGATCTAACCAAATGAACAAAGACAAAAAAGATAAAGAACAAAACACACAAACTTCGGGGGAACCCCAACAAATATGGATGACGAAAAATGTCAGGAAACCCACATCACTATTTCGGATGCAGAAAGCGGCTTGATATCGACTTGGAGAATCTTCTTCTCGACGATGACAGTCGCTCGGTTGCTAGCTCATCCAACATCTCCTTGCAATCCACTGCATCAAACCGCATCAGGGTTGCCAATAGTAAATTGACAATAAAAAGACTAGGGAGGAAGAAGTGGGAGGAGCTGACAGAGGGAGATAGGAGAAGGCTTCACAGTGCCCGGGCCTACTTGCAAGAGCTGTCCCCGTGAGATAGTGAGCCGCTAGCTAGCTGCTCGAGGGACACAGTAGCCGTGTTTTTTTGAAACGTAGCTAGCCAGTAGTTGCTAGCAAAGTCAAATTTCACACGTAAAACAAATACAACAACCAGCTGGCTACAACTCTTGATTTTATCCGCAGCCAAAAGCAGCTGGCTAGGAATGTTGCGATATCTCATGGCAAGGTGGCGCTTAAAGCGATTTGTAGAACATTTGACAGACTGCCGTGTACGAAAATTATATAATTTCAATTACTAAATGATGTTTCACAGAAATAATCCACTATATTATGATTTCATATCACTTTATGTAAATTACCCATTGAATAAATTACCGAAATTAATTGTTTTCACAACAAATAACAAAAAATCGATTTGGTTGAATGCCGAATACTTTGACAGTTCACACTTAACAGCTGATCGAAATCACACACATATGACCGAAATCACACACACCAACTTGGAGGTAAGTCAGCTGGGTTCGGCTGGCTGGGAATCGTTTTAATGAACGACTGGCTAGCTACGTTTCAAAAAAACACACCTAGTGTCTGCAACAGATTCGGACACAAAGGAGCTGATGGGACCACCCATGTCTGTGACTTGCCGTAGCCAGTCGGGATAAGACGTGATCCCATTAGCACCTGTGAAGAAAAGAGGTGACAAGGGTGAGAGAAAGGTGCAGGACCCGACTGTAGGATCACCAGACCCATCAACCAAGAATAGCAGCAAGTTCACACTCGCACAATCTTGGCTGTATTGGCTTCAGAATTCTTTAGAATCTTAATTTAAATGATATCGCTTCCTACTACTTCCTTTCTATCATACTATTTACAATGAAATGACGCGACTGATTTTAAGCACGGGCAACGCCGGGCAGGCAACAGCTAGTTTTTACATAAAAAGATTAAGCGTAGATAGACATGCTATCCACTGCAGTACAGTGGATCAGTACAATAAGATAAAGAAATTATTAGCGGACTCGACGACGGAGTTCTTCTCCTTCACCCCGAAGGGAGAAAAGCTGCAAACTATGCTGCTGAGGGGGATGGAACCGTCCACCGAACCGGAGGAGCTCCTTAGATTGCTCACCACAGCAAGGGCCAAAAGGGAGAATCGGAAATTACCATTCTTCCTGGTTCAGCTGTCACCCAATAGCAAACTGGATGGTCTACGGAACATCAAGGTCGTAGAGTACCAGGTTTTCACATGGGAGAAAGTAAAGAGGAACGATAGCATTCTTCAATGCGTTCGCTGCCAGAGATTTGGACACGCCGCGTCGAACTCCGAAATGCAGCCTCGATGCGTGAAGTGTGGAAAGAACCACAAGTCCGAAGAATGTTCTCTGGGGAAAGAGGGGGCATCAGAGAAATCTCAGCTCACGTGTGCGTTATGTAGGAACTCGGGACACACCGCAAACTATAGGGGTTGCCCCAAGTTCCAAGACATGAAGAAAGTGAGCCTGGTTCGACAGCAGAAAAGTGTAGTGAAAAGTCTACCACGTCCAAGCCAAAGTCAAACAGTCACACCCCAAATATCCTACGCCCAAATGGCGGCACTGCCTAAAGCACCGGAGGCTGACTTGATGGTTATCTTGCTCTCTATTCAAGGACAGATGGGTCAGCTACAACGTCAGGTACAAGAGTAGGCGAAAAGGGGGTACCAAATCTGCGCGCTTCTGCCGGGCCTAGCGCATCTCCAGTCATAATGTGTGCGATGGCGGAGAATACCTTTAGGATCCTTGCGGTGAATGTAAATTCACTGATAAGGATTGAACGAAGAGCCGTACTTTTTAAGTTGTTAGAAGATCAAAGCCCTGATGTGCTTTTGGTTAGCGAAACTAAGCTAAACCAGAAACATAAGCTATGGCACAATAATTATAATATAATAAGAAGAGACCGACCCAACTCTATACAAGGAGGAGGTGTTGCGATCTGCATTAGTAAAAAGCTGAAATATAAGGTAGTGTACAGTGGTGAAGTGCGGAGATTCCAAGAGCATGTATCGTGTGCATCCCTCTCCATAGTGGAAAGAGGATGTGCATGATCTCAGCTTATGCACCTGAAGCTACGCAACCAAGTTTGTTTATTTCAGAGCTCGAGACACTTTTCCGATGCCTTAGGCTGGAGTCGGAGGAGAATTATTTCCTTTTGGCCGGGGATCTAAACGCCAAACATAGAGATTGGGGAAATAACATTCCTAACTCTAGAGGGAACCTACTTTTTAATTGGTGGGTTCAGCACAGTGTCGAGTATAGACTCGATTTCAAAGCGACAGATAGTCCGTCGTTTCCTAGAAGCGGATCATATCTGGATCTCCTGCTGTTCGACGTACGGTTACAACTGACTATCACGAACGGATAAACTTTAAACTGCCTTCACACATTTGTGTACGACAGTGCGGACTCAGTGCCGAAATAACAATTCCCAACGAGATTGCGGAACTAGAAGCGTTTGTTCATGCGTTGGACACGCTTCTCTAGAGTTTTGACAAGAGCACTCTCCTCAAACTCGCTCAACCCACCGTCAAATGAGGAGATTGACAGATACCTAAAACAAATGGATGAGACAATAAAACAAACGATGGACAGGACGATACCTAGACATCAACAAACTGACAAAGTAGGGATATACCGCAACGCAACAATAAACGTACTGCACCAACAGAAAAGTAGACTGCTGTCGAGATTAAAAACCTTGTACAGAGGGTTTACTGACACACAAAACTCAGAGATTAGGACACTGAAGGCGTTGATTAAAAACCTCCAACAGTTAATAAAAGAAAACTACCGATTAGCGGTAAATCTGCACTGGAACAAAAAAATTGGGGCTGTAAAAGCCAACAACCCCAGTATGTTCCGGCAAATAAATAAAATATTTCGGAGGAATAATCTCAACGACCTTCCATGTCTCAAAATTCCTCGAAATACGGACAACGAACGAATGCTTGTAACAGCAGGTATAGATCCAGTAAACACAGCCGATGACGACAATTTCTTTTTGATCGAAGATCCGCAGGAGAAGGTGGATGCTATAGGAGCGACTTTTCAAGAAGTGTATAAGGTGAATAGCAGTATTTGCCCGAACCATGACCTGGAGAATAGAGTCCTTGTTAATAACTTCTACTTTCGAAATGAACTACAGCAATGGCGATCAGAGAACATCGGTTTCACCGAGTTTAATGAAGACAATAGGGCAAATAATGCCATCGCCAACGAAGGGATACATCCCCCGTTCTTATCGAAGGTAGAGCTCCAAGCGATCTTCGAATCATTGAGAAAGAAGAAGTCAGTGGGAATCGATGGAATATCTAACATTGTGCTTAGACATCTCCCTCTAGAAGCGGTAGACATTTACTGCATTCTGTTTAATAATGTGCTGAATAATGCCCATTATCCAGCGCATTGGAAAACCGCAGTAGTACATCCTATCCCTAAAAGGGGTAAGGACAATTCCAATCCGGCAAATCTCCGGTCAATAAGTCTCCTTCCGAACATCAGTAAGGTATTCGAAAAAGTGATCAATAGAGCCCTGACTAAGTGGGTTGATGACAAACATATAATTTCAGATAACCAATTCAGATTTAAGGCGGGGCATGATACCATACATGCCGCGTCTAAACTCGTATCGGATATCTAATGGAACAAAAGCAAGAAACAATGCACGGGTGCCTGCCTGGTTGACTTGGAGAAAGCCTTCAACACCGTTTGGCTAGAGGGACTTTTTTACAAGTTGAGCAGGTTGAGCATAAGTAAACCAATGCTGTACATAGTTTATAATATGCTCACCAGTAGGCGGTTCATTGTGAAAAATGGCAATGTGACCTCTGCTGGTATGTTTGAAATTAAAACTGGTCTACAACAAGGTGCGGTCAATTCACCGGTCCTTTTCAAAATTTACACAAGTGATCTCGTAGGGTCTCTTCACCATGCTATTGCCTACGCAGATGACTTGGTCGCGTACAGATCAGGACCGAAGATCGAGGTCATTGCAATTCTCTTGCAGCGTGACTTCGATAAGATTCAGCGATATTGTGACGACTGAAAGTTAAAGATCAACTTCCAGAAGTCAGAAACCATTTTGTTTCGGACACCGTTGTCTGGGGCATCTTGGAACACCAGAAAGAATTGGCGGAAGTTCGCAATCGTTGGACGACATGGGCGGCCACTTGCTTGTCGAAATGTAGTCAGATACCTCGGGCTCTGGCTAGACCAGTATCTGTATTTTAACAGACATATAGATGCTGCTCTGGCCAGAGCCAGAGGCGCTTTTGCCCTTACAAAGAGACTGTTATAGCAGCCAACTCGATGCGAGGGTAAAGGTTATCTGCTACACGGCCCTTATACGGCCAATGATAGCATATGGTTGTCCCGTGTGGTTCAACGTGGGGCCAGGTTCGATGGAAAGGATTCGGGTGTTTGAGAGGGCTTGTCTTCGGGCTTGCCTTCATTTATACAGAACACCAGAGTCCGAGTACAAAAAATTCTATGCAAATGAGGTCCCATACAACAGGGCTAACTTAATAAGAGCGGATAATTTCCTGATCAAGATGACTCGAAGGCACATTGCAATAGCAATGAGTTCGATGAATAGCCTGATCTTCGGGGCTTATTACCCCAATTTCACGTACCACGAAAGAGTGCGCCTTAACGGCTTCGTTCCACCAGAAGCGTTCCTCTATTTTGACCAACAGGGTCTGATCCAGGATAGATCAGCGGTACCGCTAATCTTCCATGTTGCTCGCAAGACTGTGGATAGGCGACTCAACTACGACAGAGACGTCGCACAGAGCCAAACGGAGCGCCTCCGGTTTATTAGGTCGGTTTCGGGGCGCGATGGGCACGATGTTGAACAGCAACACCAGAAATTCTGGTGGCTGTTAGAAAGAGACGGAAATCCCTCGTCGATTCCGTTTGATCCGGGGTAGACCCCAAGGCATAGTTGGCCGCCTTTTATGTTTATTATGTAGACATGCCGTGGCATGTCTATAAAAAAATGAAAAATAAAAAAAATATATATAAAAATAAAAAAAAAAACGCACAGCACTTTGCCAACAAAAAAAAAAATATAAAAACAAATGAAAAACCACAAAAAAAATTATAAAATAACACAGCACAAAAAACAAAAAAAAAAAATACGTATTTAATTACGTAGCTAGAGTTAAGATAGGTTAAGTAGTTGTAAGTTTTATTTAAGGTAGTTTAAAGCAAAAAACATGTCCTGTTGCTAAGTTTTTTTTTAAACTTTTCTTAGCTCTAAAATTGTAACTTTAATTAAAATTCTATATAATAAGTTAGGTTACGTCGAAGGACATTGTATTAGTATTAAGTTTAGCTTAGAGTGCCCGTGTGGGGCCAGTAAGTTAGAGTAAGATAAGATAGTTAAGTTAGTTAAGCTAGTTTTAATCACTTTTGTCTAGCATTTAAGATTTAATTGAATTGATAAATAAAAATGAATTAAAAATGAATGAAAATGAAAAAATGGAGTGTTTGCTCAAGTCCGAGTAGGTTCGGAGTTCGAGCCTCAGTCGGGGAAGAAAAAATAAAGAAAATAAAAATTAGTGTTTTTATTTAATTAATTGATAAACGAAGTGAAATAGTGGAAGTGGGAGAGCCGAAAGACAGTGGACCGGCGATGGATACCGGCCGAGAAAAGGTACCGCAAGGGAGTAGACCGTTGTCACAGCGAGCAACAACGGCAGAAATATCATGCATACGCTATGCAGCCGCAAAAACAAACAAAAGTGAAAGGTACAGTGCCAACAAAAGCAACACCAAAGACATTGGAAACAACAAAACCATCAAGACAGATAAATAGTTAGACAGACAGACAAATAGATAGACAAACAAGCAGACAGGCAGACAGGTAGACAGCTGATGTTTTCTGAATACACCATTTCCCATTTATCGTAACACATTTATCGTAATACGTTTTCAAAACAAATACGTCGTTAAAGAAGTATTCACTTCAAAAAAAAAAAATGGAAATTGAAGTTGAAAAATAGCAGTGATTGCTTCCGACTACTTCCGTTCTATCATACCCGTATGACTACGTGCGTAGGCAACGCCGGCGGGCACCGGGTTACGGCTAGTCTATTATATATGTACGTATTTGAATTCTTAAATAATGCACTCTTGAAATTTTTGTAATTAATCATTTGTATCACATGTCAATGAGCATCTCAACTCGCCGTTCGAAATCGGCACAAAACTGTAGGTCCCCTTCATTCGTGCAAAAAGTATAACACGCACACACAAATGGTTGCGAGAAACAGGCCCTGGTTCACCCCCAGCTGTAGCGCCATCTAAAGTAAAGTAAACGCACTCACCACTACATCACCAAATCTAGATATTTGGTGGGATTCGCAAAGCTGAGCTGAACACTATTTTATTTTTGGGGGTGGCTTGGGTTAATCCCAAGGCCACTCTTTTCAGGCCTACCTTGCCAGTTTAGCTAGAACTGCTTCCATCAAGTCGCTAGTCTCTAAAGGATTTCGTCCAATTATAGCAAAAGCAATGCCAACTGTATAACCTATAACTTTACAGCCCATTTAAGCTTGTGTTGACTCGCAAGGGTTACTTTATATTTATCCCAGCCGCCGAAGCTTCCTGAGGACTTCGCTAGATTGAAAAGCTTTCGACTAGTTCTTCTCATGAGACTCAAATAAGCCGACCACCATGTGGGCTTAGCATTTCTACTTATGGACTAAATTAAAACACTAAGAACTAATGAGGAAGTCTGGCAGGTAATTTTACAGAAATGAGTGAGGATATACCGTATACTCCATGGGTGGCCAAACCGTAGAACGCGGTCGACTGGTCGAACGCGAAGGCATTTACAGTCGAACCCGATGCATATGCTGTAAATTAATACATTATAACAAACACGCAGTACAAGTATATCATTCTCAAAATATGTAACAACACTGCACTAAACTTCATCCCAGAAAGCCTAGGTAATGGAATACTGCGTGCTCTGCTCCTTCTTCCTGATCTGGGCAAAAATGTGAGTTATCGTGCCCAAAACGGTATTTTCGATACCCACTGTCCCAAACGTCTATCCATCTGCCATTCGTAGAGGTGTCCCACCTAGCTTGCTACCGGTCATTGAAGTCACTCTTTCTACTTCCTTGCTCCTTTTGTTGACCGTCGTTTCTTGGTTACTAGAAGTTCTCCTATCCCTGCCACTGAAGCCACTGATGACCCTTAGTGCGCGAAGTACATATGTTGACGATAACTTTCTCCTTGTTTCCTTTGTCGCTAGGGCCCCCACACAAACCTGGGCAGCGAATAACATAACTGAGCTAACTACCTTGGATATTAAGTTTCTTCTAACATATCCTTCGATGTTTGGCAGTATTCCAGAAAGTGCTGCCTGAAGCTTTTGATGACTAGGTGATTCGAGGCTTGAAGCTAAGTAACATATATTGTCAAGTATTACTCGTAGGTAATAGTTTGGCTTCCTACCCCTCTGTCCAGTTATTCCACATTTTTCCGGTTGATTATTAGGACAGCTTCCGTTTTGTGATCTGCTAATTCAAGGCCGGTGGATATTAGCCAGTCGCAGATTGCTGCGTTCAAAGCTGACTGTATCTCGAAAATGTTCTTTGCAACAGTAACAACGGCGATATCGTCTCCGAATTAGATTTTTTTTACTTCTGCGGCAGTGTTAATTACAGAACTCCGTCGTACATGATACTCCAAAGTAGGGGGCCAGGACTGATCCTTGTGGGACTCCCGCGGAGGCTTTATAGTACCTACTTTTCTCCTTCTTCGGTTTCATATCTCAACCTTCTATTAATGAAATAGTTGGATACAATCTTTCGCAAGTAGTTTGGCGTATCCATTTTGGCTAGTGACCTTCTTATAGGTCTGTTCCCGTACCTGTCCAAAACAGCCTAAATCAGCCGAAAACAGTCAAATCCTGTTCCCGTACGAAGATTTTTCATAGGTTTTGACAGAAGAGGTGTAGTTTTCGGCTGTAGCGGACAGTACGGGAACAGACCTTATGATGTCTTCATATTTATATGTATTTTCTTCCAAGTAAATATAATGGGTAGGTAAGGTAGCACGCGTAACCAATTTCAGCGAAAAGTCGAACGCATAGGCTGAAAGTTTGGCCACCACTGGTATACTCCATTGAAACACCATTCTATAGATACTCGTATGTAGGTAATTGAGCTTGAGTTTTTTTACTTTAAAATTAAATCAAAACCCTGAAAAAGGCAGCAGATTTATTTATAACCAAAAACAAAATTTTCCGATTTAAATACACTTTTAATTTATGCCGAAATAAAAACTATTGACAGACAACACGTATGTACATACATACATCGTAAAACGCATAACTCAACTAATTGAATTCCGCAGCAGTTTTTTGCAAAAATTATGTCGTTTGATGAGAATTAAATTTTGCTCCAACAAAAGAATTTTAATTTGCCTCAAAGCTTTCAATTCTTTACGCAGACTTTTCCGGAACGCTCGTTGTGGATTACGAATGCGACGTGGTCTTCGAGTATGTAGATGATTTGATTGTTGTTCGCCAAAAACTGACCCGTCTGGCTCGTTTGATTGTCGGATATCATTCGGTTCTTCGGTATCTTGAGGCATTTCCAAAGAACTTGAAACTACTTCTGCAGCTTGACTAGACATTGTAGTGAATGAACTCAAAAATTTAGAAATCCTTCAAAGTGCGTAATATTATAAATAAAATAAAACAATAGACTGACGTTAAAAAATATAAATTTTTCAATTCAAAAAAAAAAATAAATGTACATTATCTAGGTGGATTGATATATCCTCGCCTGTATGTCAAGGACGATTTACATAGATCCAATGGTAACTCGACTTTAAAATCTTTGATCAAAAACGAGAAACGGAGGTAGACGAAATCATGCAAAATAATCACGGTTATACGCACGAATGAAGAAAATGGTAATCAGTGTGCTAGTTCATCGAAGAAGTGCTTATATGAAGAAAAGAGAACAGAAGATAACTTCGTAATTGCCATTAAAGGTTAGAGTTCCATTGAGGGTGCGAAAGGTGACAATTATTATTCATTCATTCCTCCTGGCAAAATCTATTCGCATTTCATAATAGACTAGAATAGAATGTATAAAGGGAGCTGTCCATATTTAGTATGTACATATATACATATATCAGATCGGCACTGTAGCTACTTGATGTGACCATAAGATATCCCATGTAGATTCATGTGTAGGTTTCTAACTCCGGATAGTTTATAATGAGTAATTGGTCTAAGAGCACTGCGACTAGACTAGGTCTATTTTGATGGATAGTAGGTCGAGATAGCAGCTCTTACACCGTTTATAAGGAGAGTTGAGTGGTCGAGTTGAAGCTCAGCTGAGATTTCAACCTAAGTATTTCAACACACCGAGTTTATTTTATTATTTATTTATTCATTCATTTCTATTTAACAAAATACTTCTAGATTTTAAAATCTAATAATAAGTATCAAGATAGCATTTACAAAGCTTAAGTTAAAATTAAAAATAAAAATTTTAAAAATTAATGTTAAAGATATAAAGAAAATGCAAGAAAAAAAAAAGCAAGAATAAAGAAGAAAATATAAACAAATGGCAAAATAATAAAAAAAAAAAAAAAAAAGCTATGATAATTAGGCTTAGGATAAGGGAATAGATATTATGTGGCTTCAATTAGTGTTTGATATGTGAGAAAATAACCTCCTCCGAAATTCGGTCGATGAGCTTATTCTCTGCAACTCAACCGGAAGTCTATTCCCCAGACGAATTGCTGTTACAAAGAAAGATCGCTCAGCAATAGTGTGTGCGAATCGGGGTAAGATTAAACGTACGCCCCTACCGGATTGGGCAAATCGTAGCATTTCGTTCAGATACACAGGACAATGGTTATGAATAATTGCATGGAGTTTGAGCAAGTTACGAAAGTCATAGTAATCATTTAGATAGATGCCTAAAAGAGAAGTTTTGAAATATGAGACACTGGTATATCTCGGAACGCTATAAATAAATCTGAGACAGTCATTGAATGCTACATTTATTTTGCGTTTGCATTCGTAGTCTAATGTGGCATATACAGAGCAGTTAAACAAAAAATAGGGCATAATAAGGGTTTTAACTAGACGCAGTTTCATGTTCGGTGGAAGGAGACAGGCAGAGCATCTTAAGCTGCGCAAACCAGAGTATATTTTCCCAAGGTGAATAGTTGAATAGTTAAAATTCTCAATCGAGGTTGAACTGACAGATATCTTAACAAACTTTAACCATAACCACAGACATGCAATCAAAACAAAATGATTTCCCACTCCAATCAAAGCCAAAAAAAAACACAAACATAGAGATCACACACACAGAGACAACTTGTCAGTTCAACCACTCAACCCAGGTATACGTGCATTTTTTCAGCCCGACCGAGCTCTCACAGCTCAGTCGAGTCCAGTCAAACCACCTTCGACTCAGCTTGCGTTTATATGCATCTCAACCTAGGTTGAAGCTGGCTTCAACTCTGCATATAAACGGGATATCTGTTTGCTTATTTTTTGTGCCAATATTCGTAATTTGTCGAATTTCAAAGTGGAGGTGAAATTGTCGTGACAGTTAAAATTACGAAAAAGTAAACAAACAACGAAATATGAAAAGTGTACGATATTTAACAGATTTGACAGATTTCATATATCTGCAAAACAAATTTCTTAAGAAAACTATAAAATTTCTGCATACGCGAATTTGATTAAAAAAAAAATCTTTAATTTGGCGGGGCATGCGAACAGACCTTATATGTAATAGAAAGTCCATTGTTTTTTTCTGGACGCTCAGATTCGCGGAAAGTATGTTAAAGGTCAACTTGACGCTTACTTGAAAGGTAAATAGGTAGAAACAGCTCTACATGAATAGAGAAGATTGAAGATAGTCTGCATAACAAGGAATTCGCTTCCTTTCATGGTATTTTGGTACTATTTGAGATAGAAATCTGAATTGGAATTTAAATTCACAGGATAGAATCAGAGAGGCGTATAATGCGCTTTTTATCTGCAAAGGAACAGCGGGGAAAACTTGGAGATAGTGAAACCCATACTTATTTACGTACGAGGCACTTGTCTGGTGAAAGCCAGCGCTCAATAAAAATATATTAGGAATATTAGCGGCAGTTCAGAGAACAGCTAGAGTTGCCATAATAGCGGCATGACGCCTACAAAAACACATTGCAGTCTGTACGGATGGGTTGAAAACTGACAATGGCACGGGTTCTGGTATCTACTCAGTAAAACTGGAGCTAAACACGTAGTTAATACTGCCGAACGACTCACACAGGCGGACTTTCCAAAAAGCATAACCAAAACTATAAAAAAATTGCAATTTGTTGCTTTTTTTCATGCCAAGTTGTTAGAATATTATATGAGCACATTTATCTGATTGATCCCGCTAATTTTATTGCAACCATTTCGTCAGTTGATGCTTCTAAAGTGGAAGCTTTTGTGAAGCACGTGCAGTACCATGTTGGATGGTTGATAACTGGATTTTTTTTTTAATTTTCTGTGTAGACTAATAAAATAAATAAGAATGGAATCTGATGCTAGTGGTAAGTAAAAAATTTGAATGCAACATTTATAAGTAATTTTAAGTTTTATGTAGGTAGATTTAAAAGGTCTCTTAAAACCTTGAAACCGTGTATGGGGTGTTGGGCTCCCCATTCATTTTCCGGCCACGACTTATTCCACACCAACATAATACCTGAGTACTTTTCTATCTATTGTACCTTTAGTTTTGTAAAAATGGTGAGTTTGGATATTGTTTTGCAAATTGCAATGCGTTTCATACGAGAGAGCGTAGTACCTCTATATACGTCAACGTGTTTGGGGAGTTGTACTCCCCAGTATTTATTTCAGTTCATTTTGTATGGAAAGCGAATTGAATTGCATTTTTTCCCGCCTTTTTTTGAATTTCACAAAGTTTGTGACGAAGAGGAACATGAATAGCAGAATTATTTATATGGCAAATATTCGTCGTCGACTGATGAAGAACAACAAGAACTTGCTGATTATTTTGGCAGATATACCGACGATGATGTGGGAGAAGGGAGTGAAGCTGTTGGGGGACGAGATCTTCCTGTAGCTTCATTATTTCTGTACGTTGCCGATGCTGCAAATTTTTCTGCTGACGAAATCGTTTTATTAGAAAGCGATTTTGATTGTATCAAGCTAATGATGACCCGCTTCAAGATATCCGGGTAGTGGAGCTCGTTCAAGAGATGGGAAATTCAGATGCTTAAGAAGAAGAAGAGTTAGTGCAAGTTTCAGTGCCAGAAGTAGCAATCCAAGCAAATCGCGGCCAGAAATACTTGGGTCAAGGCAAAATTACGAAACGGATTGATGGTCGATGCTAAGTGCTATAGACCAGGTAAGCAATGAAATTCTGAAAAAAGAGAATGGAGTCTATTGACCACAGCACAGACACCTTCTTTGGAATGCAATCTCCATTCAAGCATCTTTTGGCAATAACCATACTTGAATCGATTGTATTAGAAACCAAAAAAAGCTAAGAGGACAAAAACAGAGAACCAGCGTCAAGCGTTAAGAGAATCCGAGAAGACTGCAAGCTTGGCATAATACCAAAGTTCATTTTGCTTTACGCTGGTGCACAGAAATCGAATTTAGTGCAAGCTAAATACTAAGTTTCCAAATCTCATATGCCATTCTGTAGAGCAGTGATCTACGGAGCGCTTTAGCTTATTGGGCTCTCGAAGTTGCGAGCAGTGTTACCTACTCAAATGCAAAGGACTCTCAGATTATGAATGACTGACGTGGACCACGTCAGTCATTCATCACGTGGATGATCCTCCATCAAGATCAGGTCCATCAACACTATGCTCATCAACATTAGGTTCAAACGGTTCACACTCAGCTTTGTAAATGTTTGATTTAAAATAAGTTTTTTCCATTTAATTTCAAGTTGTTGCGTTCAAAAATCGCACCAAAAGCTCCGTTCCGTTCCTCCTCTCCGCTCCCACCTTTTTCTTCTTTTTCTCCACTCCGCTACCTTCAGAGAGCAACGCGCTTGTGGAAAGTTACTGGGCTTCACGCCCGTACTTTCGCTTTCGCACGCTATTTGAAGTTAGCAAAGCAGGTACCCCGGATTCAGAGCCAGTCGGCGAACTGGAAACTCTAAGGGATGGACCGTCCCCAACGCCCTGAAGACGCCCCATGAGAAACCGCTTTATCAATCGAAAGGCCTGAACCCAACCTAAACCCTATTGTTTGCTCGTTAAAGAAATTACATTTTGTAAACCCCAATTCTTCAACAAACTCATGTAAAGAATAGCTTCTGATTCCCTGGGTTCTCTTTGCCCCTTGTTTCTTCTGCCCAAAGGGTTAATTCGTTAAAATCCGCGAAAGATACTTATCCTTCCGAGTCAGGTTCATTGTTGGGTGTAAAAGTTAATTAATGGTTATTGTGGGCGGGTAGAGAGACGAACCAAAACAGTCACTAGTACCTCAAAACAAACAGAACTAGAACTTGCGAATATTGGAAGTGTGACTGGAAATTGCAGAGGAGGCAGCTGTCGGAACTCTGGATGTGATTCCCTTTGTTCTGGCAGCTGAATCAACTAACAATGGCAAGGCGAATTCATCATCACTAACACCACTAAACCTTTCCCGCCAAAGAGACAGTGCGTCAGGAAGTATTGGTGAAGTGCTCTCAATGAGAGCTTAACGAAGGCGAGATGGCTGAATTCGCATGCTATGGATGTGTGCGTATGTGTGTGTGAATGGCGGTCCAAAGCTCTCAGTGCGGCTACTAGCACTTCTTGGTTGACCGTCTGAGAGCTCGCAGACCACTTTCGAGAGAAATTTGAAAAGAAAAAAAAAAACGACAAAGAAGTTTAGAGACAAGCCAAAAAAAAAAACGACGATTAAGACATAACGATAAAGCAAAAATATAATAGAGGACACAACCGAGAACGAGAAATTGGAGAACGAGGATTTTGAGGACATACAGATAGAGGTAGTGACTGTGGCGGAGAATTATCTTTCCCCATCACCCCAGGAGATAGCCCGTTTTGGAGAATCCGTAACCCACCTGCAGCGAAGGGATAACAGATAAGTAGAGTGTAGAAAATATAAAAAGAAGTGTAGAACATTTAAAAGAGTTTCCGTAGAACGTAGGAAAGTTAGAAGTAATCCTTTGTATCGCTCCATTAACGGCAGCAAAATAATCTGCTATTATTAACGA
This sequence comes from Brachyopa scutellaris, assembly GCA_949775065.1. NCBI lineage: Eukaryota > Metazoa > Arthropoda > Insecta > Diptera > Syrphidae > Brachyopa > Brachyopa scutellaris. Next base: position 42,659,241 of record OX459113.1, on the reverse strand, counting down.
TTCGCGACCCGTTCCATTCTGGAACTGTCTTATAACCGTAATTCGAACCGTAAGGGTAATCGGAAGCTATTCCGTTGGCCATCGATATATATGTATATATTGATTTTCAGACCTAATTTCATTTAATTTACATCGATTTTCATTTACATCTAATTCATATCTAATATTCAATATCGCTAACATTCATATATTCGGTGTAACCATCTTTATTTCTTGGTCTTGAGCTGGTTTTTTTCATCTACCTCGGTAGATTTTTTCCAACTCCACCCTAACTTTAAATTCTTACTTTGTGTGTAATTTATTCGCCTTAATTCCTTGACTTTAATAAATCGACCAAGTCTTTTATAACGTGGTCCAAAAAAAAATTACTTCAACTCGTCTTTGCATTTTTTTCAGAATCACCGGTGGTTTTTCATACCTACTTCGTAAAAGGTTTCCCAATCCCTTTAATCAAAAATTGGGTGGCGCCCTTAAAACTAATTTTATTTCGTATTCATTGTGAATACGCCACACCATTCCCGTACCCATCCCAGCTGAGCAGCCGGAAAATTGCAGCGAATTCCCCGCTGCAGTGAATAATTTATTCCCCCAGGCACAACAACTGAACTGACGTTTACGCACACGCGGTGCATCGATTTTCGTCTTCGGTTTTGTTTTGGTTCGCGATAATAATTATTATAATAAGAATATTATATAATTATTATAAATTCGATTTCGAATCGGTGGTGCCGGGATAGTAATAATTATTCAACAAATTGGCGCCCAACGTGGGGCCTTTAGCTATTTATTCTTGGTGGAATAATAACATTATACCTGTGATTCTGTCGGTAGATTTCGTTTGTGGCAAGTGTTTGTTTCATATCAAAGTTCTATTGTACGTGCTTTTGTTTTTATTTAGGTAATCACAGTGATTCATTTGGAATTGCGGAAGTGCATCAGTGGGCCAATAATAATTCAACTTGGAGTTCAACGTCGCGAGTTTTGGCTGAAGGAAATCCCAGAAGGTGGTAAATAACACTGGAACCCAAGTAGGTGTCTTTATTTTTTTTTTTGTTGTTTCATCTTTGCTTTTAGGGTAAATTTTCATAATTTTGGTAGTGTCCATACATATATATATTTACATACATCTATTTGATTTTGTGATTTCCACACACGGTGCGTTTGATCTCCATATTTTTTTGCATTTTGCATTCGGGTTGAAAATATTTGTTTACCTTTTCGTGAGGCAGTGAGTGCGAGCGAGAAAGTCATATTCGACTTTTTACACCAGTGGCTTTCAAACCCAATCGTGCATTTAATTTTGAAAAGTGCAATTTTAACAGCGGCTTGAAAACTTTTGTGTTCGTTTTCTTGGGTTATTAAAAGTTACTCGTTGATTTTTTTTCATTGTAAGTCGCTTTTTTTTTTGCTGCGTTATAAAATAATACGGAGATTTTTTGCATAGACTAGATTTTTGTGCAGATCGGTTCCTTCTTTTCTTTGTATACATTTATACTGCCGGTGAATACTTGGGGCGTTTTTAATTTAATAAAAGTTTTTTCATTCGTTTTATCTATTTGCCTACTCGCAATACGTTTGGTTTAGAAAGTTGTATAATTTAGCTAATCAAAAATGGAAATTAATAGACTGTCGCAGGAGGAGTTAGCTTACGAAGTAGAGTTTAGGGGCTTATCGGTGGGGACGGTGGATAAAATGCGAAAGGCATTACGCGCGGCCAGGGTTCTCGAACGACGAGGATCATTGGACGTAGCAGATTATCCTTTTAAATTTGAAGAAGATAGGGAAGCAGTAGGGAAGAAAATTTCTGAGATTGAGGCGTTGTTGGAAAACCCTCCAAAACGAAATTCATCGGACTATGCGAAAATAGTCACCAAGATCGAATGGGCAACAGCGAGAATCGGAAGGTCTCGCCCAACATCTACGACAGAACTAGAGGAGAAAAAGAATCTGAAGACGGACGTGATGATGTTACTAGCCAACTTAGAAGAAGAAGCCGATACGGACGAAGAAGACCAACCACAACAAGCGAAGCAACAACAGGAGAGACCGAAAGCTCCGGAGCAAACGACGGATAAAGAACTCAACGTAGTTTTTGAAAGAGACCTTTTCACACGGAACGAAAAGATTGAAAACTTATCGAAGTGGGAGTTTTCAGGTGAACGGTGCGGAGCTTCCGTTAACTCTTTCTTGGAACGAGTTGAAGAGTTACGTGAGGCTAGAGGACTTTGCGAGGTACAACTTTTTAGGTCTTCGGTGGACTTATTTTCTGGGAAGGCGCTTCTATGGTTTAGGGCGATTAGGAGGACAATAAGTTCTTGGCAGGAGTTAGTTAGGGAGTTGAAATTGGAGTTCCTTCCACCAAATTATGACGATTTACTTCTCGATGAGATTAGGCGACGTACCCAGGGAAAGGAGGAGTCTATCGGGATATACGTGGCAATAATGCAAAATATGTTTGGCAGACTTTCGGAACCGCTATCGGAGCGACGAAAGTTGTGCATCGTTCAACGGAATTTGGCCCCGTTCTACCAGACGCAACTGGGTTTAACTGACCCAAAGTCGATCGCCGACTTAGTTGCCTTGGGCAGAAAGCTCGAATCGGTTCGAGCCAACGTCGATTTCTTTACCCCACCCCCGTCTCAACGTGCCAGAAATTTGTTGGAACCTGACTTGGCCTATGTGGCAGTTGAGGAACCAAGAGTTTCGGTTGTCAGTCAAAACCCTCAACCTGCTCAACGGCTGAGGTGTTTCAATTGTAACCAGGAAGGCCATTTGTCTAATACCTGTTCCGCTCCTAGGCGTTGTTTAGGGTGTGGTCAGATTGGGGTCATTCGCAGGGACTGTAGGAGGTGTTCGGGAAATGGGCAACGGCCTCTTGCATCGGCAGGACAAGAGCGCCGGCGAAGGTAGATAGGTTGCCTGCTGGCAACCAGTTGGCTTACGGAAAGGAGATCGTTCGGTTAGGGTTCACACTTGAGGCAAACGGAGATGACGTACGCCCTTACTTAGGAGTTAGCATTTATGGTATTAGGTTAGTAGGATTGTTAGATTCAGGGGCTTCGCGTACGATCATCTGTAGGGATGGTTGGAAAATTTTAAAAGACTTAGGTTTAGAGTTAGGAAAGGCAAAAATTAGTAGGGTCTCTTTAGCAGATGGTGCAGGGATAAGAGTAGCAGGTTGTGTGTCGTTGCCGATAGTAGTGCAGGAAAAGTCAGTGTTGCTAGAGTGCCTGGTTATACCAACTCTCCCACATGTCTTGATCTTAGGTGCCGATTTTTGGGCACGAACGGGAATTGTCCCGGATTTGAGATCAGGCGAATGGAGATTTTCGAATCAAGCATCGTTGGCTTCGATTTCAGCGCTCCAGGAGAGAGCGGAGTTGGATATTTCCCAGAACAAGCAACTGATGACTTTTGTCGAAAAGATTTTCGAAAACATGCCTGATGGCATTGGCTGCACTCACCTGGTGGAGCATAAGATTAGGACGGCGTCTGAACCAATTAAGCAGCGGTATTATCCGGTTTCACCTGCGGTTCAGGGATATATAGACAAAGAGTTAGGAGATATGTTAAAGGATGGAATCATCGAGAAATCAAGTAGTCCATGGGCTTCACCCATCGTGATGATAAAGAAGAAGGATGGTTCATTTAGGTTTTGCGTTGACTACAGGAAGTTGAATAAAGTTACTGAGCGTGATGCTTACCCCCTCCCTTATATTTCCGCTACTTTGGACAAACTCAGGGATGCCAAGTATCTGTCTTCTCTGGACATAAAGTCCGCGTATTGGCAGATCCCGGTTGAGGAGAAGTCCAGGCCATATACTGCTTTTACAGTGCCAAACCGAGGACTCTTCCACTTCAAACGAATGCCATTCGGGTTACACAATGCCCCAGCAACATGGCAAAGATTTATTGATACAGTGATTGGGGCCGATTTGGAACCACATGTATTTGTGTACCTGGATGACATTGTAATCGTCACGAACTCTTTCCAACAACATCTGGAAATACTGGAAGAAGTCTTCAAGCGGTTGTCTATGGCAGGTCTCAAGGTAAGCAAGGAAAAGTGTAACTTCTGTCGGTCTTCGTTGAAATTCTTAGGTTATGTAGTGGATTGCAATGGGTTGCACGTAGATCCAGAAAAAGTTGAGAGTATGGTTAGGATTCCCGCACCAAAGAACATAAAGGAGGTTAGGAGTTTTGTAGGAACGGTATCCTGGTACAGGAGATTTGTGCCAAACTTTGCAGTTTTGGTAAAACCGTTAACAGATTTATTGAAGAAAAGTAGTAGGTTCGTTTGGTCAGAAGAGTGCGAGGGGAGTTTCCGTAAAGCAAAAGAGTGCTTGGTGACTGCCCCTATTTTGACCTGCCCGGATTTTCAGCGGCCTTTTGTTGTACAAACTGACGCTTCGGATTATGGGGTCGGAGCAGTGCTCAGCCAAACTTTTGAGGACGGAGAAAAGGTGATATGTTACCTGAGTAGGTCGTTGAATAGGAACGAGAAAAACTATTCAACCACGGAGAAGGAGTGTTTGGCCGTGCTATGGGCTGTGGAGAAGTTGCGACCATACATCGAAGGGGTTCGATTTACGGTTGTAACGGACCACTACTCTTTGGTATGGCTGAGTAACCTCAAGGATCCGTGTGGTAGGTTAGCGCGTTGGGCAGTTAGGTTGCAGCAGTTCGACTTTGAAATCGTGCATCGGAAGGGAAAGGACCATGTTGTCCCCGACATGCTCTCTAGGAACGTTCCGGTTTTAGCGGAAATAGATGAGCCAAGTTCTGACCCTTGGATCACAAAGATGATCGCGAAAGTAGAATCGAATCCTTTGACTTATCCTGCCTGGAGGGTCGAAAATAAAGTGTTGTTCGTAAGTTCGTAAAGTCTAGTCACGTGATTGTTCATGACAATAGTTTAGAGTGGAAGGAGGTAGTCCCAAAAGGAGATAGGAGTAGGATTTTAAAAGAATGTCATGACAATCCTTTAGCAGGTCACATGGGGGTCAAGAAAACTTTTGTTAGGATAGGAGCTCGGTACTATTGGCATAAGATGAGGTCAGATATTACCAAGTATGTAAGAAATTGTCAAGTTTGCCAAAGTGTGAAACCCGTGAACGAGAAGCCAGCTGGTTTGATGGTTGAAAGGAAAGGGATTTCGAATCCCTGGGAAATGATCTGCGTTGATTTAGTAGGTCCTCTACCAAGGTCGAGTAGGGGTTTCGTTTACATCCTCACCGTCGTTGATTATTTTACAAAAATCCCCTTATTATTTCCCTTAAGGTCTGCGACAGCGAAATCCATCTGTAAGGAGATGGAAGACAACGTATTTCTGCTCTTCGGTGTACCAAAGTGGATCGTCTGTGACAACGGTCCCCAGTTCCGAAGCAAGGAACTGAAAACGCTTTGCGAAGCTTACGCGTCACGCTTAAGATTTACGGCTCATTACCACCCACAGGCTAACCCAGCAGAAAGAATAAACCAGATTATCAAGACCACCCTTCGTGCCTATGTGTCTGATAATCACAGAACTTGGGATTCGCATTTGGCGAAGGTTGCATGTTGCATCCGCACCTCACAACACGACGTTTTAGGAGTTTCCCCTTATTATGCCAATTTTGGAAAGGAGATGGTTACCTATGCCACTAGCCGTGCATTCGGGCCTAGAGATAGAGAGAACAGAGAGAATACAGATAGTAGAGATGATAGGGAAATACAGTCAGGACATAGAGATGAGGAATTAGAGGATGGACCAATAGACATGTCCGAAGTAGGAAAAAGATTTAGGGAACTTAGAGAAGATATAGGCAAAAAGTTAGCAGCGTCAACCAAGAAGGCATCGAAAGCATACAATCTCAGGCGGAGAGATGTACAATATCTCCCAAATGAGCTTGTATGGCGAAGAAATTTTGTACTTTCAGATGCAGCTAACTTTTACGCGGCGAAATTGGCACCAAAGTATGTTGGCCCCTTTAAAATTCGAAAAAAGGTATCCCCCTGGACATATACCTTAGAAGACGACACCGGCAAAGAACGAGGAACGTGGCACGTGAAGGATCTAAAGCCACACCACGACGAGAGAGAAGACCCATAAGTGACGGCGATACCCTTGGCCTTTATCTTACTGGTCGGCCTCGGTTCCAGTTGTGTTGTTGTCTGACCTTTCTATAGTTTCCTTCTTACCCTGCGAAATGTGTAGGCACATTTCCTTGGAGGTAAGGGTGGGGTTTGTTGCGTTCAAAAATCGCACCAAAAGCTCCGTTCCGTTCCTCCTCTCCGCTCCCACCTTTTTCTTCTTTTTCTCCACTCCGCTACCTTCAGAGAGCAACGCGCTTGTGGAAAGTTACTGGGCTTCACGCCCGTACTTTCGCTTTCGCACGCTATTTGAAGTTAGCAAAGCAGGTACCCCGGATTCAGAGCCAGTCGGCGAACTGGAAACTCTAAGGGATGGACCGTCCCCAACGCCCTGAAGACGCCCCATGAGAAACCGCTTTATCAATCGAAAGGCCTGAACCCAACCTAAACCCTATTGTTTGCTCGTTAAAGAAATTACATTTTGTAAACCCCAATTCTTCAACAAACTCATGTAAAGAATAGCTTCTGATTCCCTGGGTTCTCTTTGCCCCTTGTTTCTTCTGCCCAAAGGGTTACTTCGTTAAAATCCGCGAAAGATACTTATCCTTCCGAGTCAGGTTCATTGTTGGGTGTAAAAGTTAATTAATGGTTATTGTGGGCGGGTAGAGAGACGAACCAAAACAGTCACTAGTACCTCAAAACAAACAGAACTAGAACTTGCGAATATTGGAAGTGTGACTGGAAATTGCAGAGGAGGCAGCTGTCGGAACTCTGGATGTGATTCCCTTTGTTCTGGCAGCTGAATCAACTAACAATGGCAAGGCGAATTCATCATCACTAACACCACTAAACCTTTCCCGCCAAAGAGACAGTGCGTCAGGAAGTATTGGTGAAGTGCTCTCAATGAGAGCTTAACGAAGGCGAGATGGCTGAATTCGCATGCTATGGATGTGTGCGTATGTGTGTGTGAATGGCGGTCCAAAGCTCTCAGTGCGGCTACTAGCACTTCTTGGTTGACCGTCTGAGAGCTCGCAGACCACTTTCGAGAGAAATTTGAAAAGAAAAAAAAAAACGACAAAGAAGTTTAGAGACAAGCCAAAAAAAAAAACGACGATTAAGACATAACGATAAAGCAAAAATATAATAGAGGACACAACCGAGAACGAGAAATTGGAGAACGAGGATTTTGAGGACATACAGATAGAGGTAGTGACTGTGGCGGAGAATTATCTTTCCCCATCACCCCAGGAGATAGCCCGTTTTGGAGAATCCGTAACCCACCTGCAGCGAAGGGATAACAGATAAGTAGAGTGTAGAAAATATAAAAAGAAGTGTAGAACATTTAAAAGAGTTTCCGTAGAACGTAGGAAAGTTAGAAGTAATCCTTTGTATCGCTCCATTAACGGCAGCAAAATAATCTGCTATTATTAACGATTCGCGACCCGTTCCATTCTGGAACTGTCTTATAACCGTAATTCGAACCGTAAGGGTAATCGGAAGCTATTCCGTTGGCCATCGATATATATGTATATATTGATTTTCAGACCTAATTTCATTTAATTTACATCGATTTTCATTTACATCTAATTCATATCTAATATTCAATATCGCTAACTTTCATATATTCGGTGTAACCATCTTTATTTCTTGGTCTTGAGCTGGTTTTTTTCATCTACCTCGGTAGATTTTTTCCAACTCCACCCTAACTTTAAATTCTTACTTTGTGTGTAATTTATTCGCCTTAATTCCTTGACTTTAATAAATCGACCAAGTCTTTTATAACGTGGTCCAAAAAAAAATTACTTCAACTCGTCTTTGCATTTTTTTTTTATTCGAATTTCAGAATCACCGGTGGTTTTTCATACCTACTTCGTAAAAGGTTTCCCAATCCCTTTAATCAAAAATTGGGTGGCGCCCTTAAAACTAGTTTTATTTCGTATTCATTGTGAATACGCCACACCATTCCCGTACCCATCCCAGCTGAGCAGCCGGAAAATTGCAGCGAATTCCCCGCTGCAGTGAATAATTTATTCCCCCAGGCACAACAACTGAACTGACGTTTACGCACACGCGGTGCATCGATTTTCGTCTTCGGTTTTGTTTTGGTTCGCGATAATAATTATTATAATAAGAATATTATATAATTATTATAAATTCGATTTCGAATCGGTGGTGCCGGGATAGTAATAATTATTCAACAAAGTAAATGGAACTGATTCAAGGGTTCATGTTATGAAAAAAATCGGATGGGAGATGGGGCCTATCTTCAGCACCCACTGAGCTACAGGGTGCTTAAAAAAGATCATTCAGAGAAGTTGGTACCAATAGTTATTCAATTATAATTTCTAGTGTATTCAACTTAGACCAACAAAGGTGGGCTCGCTTTATAGACAATTGATTAGTTTTTATAACGGTTAAGAACTATTATCATTCGAACTTTCATTTTCGAGATATTGATCTTCAAACACAATTTTTTTTTTTAACTAATGTTTGTGAAAATCGCATTTTCTTTGAAATTGATTTAAATCAAATTTAATTTTTCTTCTTATTTTTCATACAAATTCCTAATTTTTTGGGATTTTTTTTGTAATTTTACTAATCCTTATCCTTATCCTTACATATTATAAAATGCAAGGTCTATTTCTATGCCTTCCCAATTGCATCAAGAATCAATTATTCGATTAACGTGATTTTTTTTTCATTCATAGATATGTTCTCTGGCCAGGTTATAGCATGTAAATAATCACAATATTACTTTTGGGAGTTAAGATAATAGTCAAAAAACTGCATATCCGTGAGGAAAATTATGGTTATACAGCCCTAACTCAATAATAGCGTATCGGATTGTGTTTTGATACGGGGTGATATTAAAAAGAAATGATAAACGAATGATATCAAACCACGTTATAAATTTAATTTTATTGCCAAAAGAAAACTGTGTGAATAATATTAAGATTACAGCAAGGGTTTTGTAATTAGACGAAGGTCTGCACTCGATCGCGGTCAACAGCTAAGAGAGCGATCTATTTTTCCCACTGCACTTGCTAGGCATGAAAACACCGCAAAAACAATAAAAAGTATGTACAATATTTGGCGCATAGGCCGTTAAGATCGAATTAAGCTTTAACAATTCAAGGGCAACGTATAAACATATAGGGTAGTGCATGTAATGTTTTTCAACTGCAACACATTTCACAACATTCAGCCCCCCCTGAAAGGCTCCGGTCTTTCAGCAAACGGAAGTGGTGAAATCTTAGTAATGGGTCGCACGTAGTTGCCAAATTTAGTGCGGATGGTGACTACCCTGACGTTGTTGTCTCTTCCGGGATGTATTTCTACGACTCGTCCAAGAATCCATTTAGCTGGTGGTAAGATTGCTTCTTTGATGAGTACGACATCGTCCACCTTCAAATTGGGTTGAGAGCTTTGCCACTTAGGTCGATGCTGGAGCGATGTTAGGTACTCCTGATGCCACCGCTTCCAGAAGCCTTGAAGAAGTATCTGTAATGCAGACCAATTAGTTTTAAGTGCAAAATTTGAATTAAGTATATCTGGTTGAGGAATTGAAGTATAGGGTTCGCCGATCATAAAATGGGATGGAGTTAGAGCACATGGCTCTCCATCTGATGTTTGCCACATGGGTCGCGAATTCAATAGACCTTCAATTTTTGTGAGCAGAGTGTACATCTCCTCGTAGGTCAGCTTATTGTCACCTATGACGCGTTTTAGATGCATCTTAACGGACTTTACGCCCGCCTCTCATAAACCTTCGAAGTGAGGCGCAGAAGGGGGTATAAACTTCCAAATCACATTGTCCTTTGAGAGGTGATCCGAGACGATATTATTATGCTGCTGACTACGCAAAAGATCAAACATTTCGCCGAGCAAACGTTTTGCGCCATGAAAATTGGTGCCATTGTCACTCCAAATTTCCTGCGGTTTTCCTCGTCGCGACACGAACCGATCGAGAGCTAACAAAAACGCGTTCGACGATAGGTCACCGACCAACTCAAGGTGGATTCCCTTTGTCACAAAGCAGACAAAGAGGGCTATGTAGGCCTTTACAAATTTGGGATTTCTATCGCGATATAACCTCAGTGTAATAGGGCCTGCATAATCACAACCGACCTTACTAAAGGGTCTCGAAAATCGAATTCGTTCGGTTGGTAAGTTCCCCATCAATTGCGTGGAGGTAGTTACACGTTGCCGAAAACATACAACACAATCATGTACTATCTTGCGGACGAGATTTCGACAACCGAGAACGTAAAAGTTTTGTTTTATTAGCGAAAATGTTAGTGTCGCACCAGCATGGAGATAGTATTTGTGGGTGTATTGTGCTATGAGATTCGATATTGGATGTGATTTGCACAAAATTATGGGGTGTTTTTCATTATAAGTCAATTCCGATTCTTGTACTCGACCACCGACGCGAAGCACACCGAAAGCATCAATAAACGGACTGAGCGACAAAAGTTTATTTCGTTTTGGTAGATTTTTACCCTTTTTGAGGCAATTTATCTCAACCGAAAACAACGAACACTGTGCACTTTTGATTAGCATAGTCTTTGAATTCGAAAGCTCTTGAGTAGTCAATGCTTGTGAATTTTGCAGACTAGATACCGACCGACGACATTTCGATATAAAACGAACGATATATGCTACGATTCGAATACATCTGGACCAGCTAGAGACATTATATAGAAGCGTGTCCAATATGCTAATATGTTCAATGTTAGAAAAAAAAACCTTTCGTTTAGCTATACTTCTCTCCTCCAATTGTTCCTCCGAGATGTTTTCAGCCACAAAATTCGAAGCAGGCCATTGATCCCTTTCCAACCAGAGCCACGGTGGTCCTTTCCACCATATTTCGTATGCAGGTAACTGTGATGGGGCAATGCCGCGAGAAGCAACATCGGCTGGATTGCTGGATGATCGGACATGATTCCACAACTTACGAGGTATCAAAAAAAGTATTTCGGACGTCCTATTGCCAACAAAAACCGACCAAGTCTTCGGAGGTGCTGACAACCAATGGAGTACGATGGATGAATCCGTCCAGGCGAAGAGTTTTATATCGTTTTCCTGCAAAGAAACCTTAATTTTGTTAACTAGACGTGTTAGCAGAAGAGCTCCACAAAGTTCTAAACGAGGAAGAGATAGAATTTTAATTGGAGCAACTTTACTTTTGGCTGCTACCAAGGTAACCGATATTGAATTATCAGAATTGATACTTCTACAGTAAACTGCTGCTGCGTACGCGTCCAATGATGCATCACAAAATGCATGGAACTCCCAGCTACGTTTGTTGGACCACATTAATCTCGGAATGCGTAGAGATTCGAGGCTGTGAAGTTCTCGATGAATTAACATCCAACGGTGACCCAGGTCACCTGGGATTTGTTCGTCCCAACTCACCTTCTCCTTCCAAAGCTCTTGTAGAATGATTTTGACAGATACCACCACAGGTGCTAAAAAACCGATAGGATCAAATATCCGTGATGCTTCTGATAAAATCCGACGTTTGGTGATAGCACCAGCTGTATCCAACTGAACTCGGTATGAGAAGCAATCCTTAGACGGGCACCATAGTAGGCCAAGTACTTTGACTGCATTGGATTCTTCGAACTCAATTGGTGACATTTCCCGTTGTTCATCTGGTAAAGACAACAGCAAGGGCCAGCAGTTGGTAGTCCATTTTCTCAAATGAAACCCAGCGGATTTCAGCAAATCCACCAATTCAACCCTAAGCTTACTAACTTCGTCGATTGTGTCTGCTCCAGTTATTACGTCATCGACGTAAAAATCATCTAAAATAACTGAAGATGCTACGGGGTGAGTTTCGATGGAGTCAAGAGCTACTTGCTTCAATGCACGAACTGCTAGGAATGGTGCAGATGCGGTGCCGTAGGTGACTGTCAAAAGCCTATAATGTTTGAGAGGATCGTTAGGATTTTCTCGCCAGACTATCCTTTGATAGTCAGTGTGTTTGGGAGAGACCCAGATTTGTCTATACATCTTCTCGATGTCCCCCGAAATAGTATATACATGTCGACGAAATCGCAAACATATCGAAAAGATGTCGCGTTGAATTGTGGGGCCGACGAGAAGACAATCATTTAACGATTTTGTAGTACTGCCTTTGGCCGATGCATCGAATACCACTCTGATTTTTGTCATGCTACTATCAGACTTGAAAACGGCATGGTGTGGCAAGTAGTAGCACTTTGTATTCGAAACTTCCTGTAGAGGTATCTCCTCCATGTGACCTAAGGACAGATACTCTTGAATGAATTGCGAATATTGGTTTTGAAACTCAAAGTTTAGAGCGAATCGTCTTTCGATAGACTGCATTCGATTGAGCGCAATGATGAATGAGTTTCCGAAGTTGACTGTGTTATTCTGTTTGAAAGGAAGTTCAACCATAAATCGACCATCAGAATGGCGAGTATGTGTGCTGACAAAGTGGTCTTCAGCTTGTTGCTCTTCAACAGACAACAAAGGTTGGTTAGATAGTTCCTCTAAGCGCCAAAATCGCTCAAGGTCGAACTCTTGTGCGTAGTCTAGTTGAGTGCAAAACGAATGGATCCCTTGGTTACTGTTGGTAGCATCAGGTGAAAAGCGGCCAGCTATAACAAGTCCAAAAATCGTTGGAATGGTTTCCGGAATACCATTTTGTGCTGGTTGCATAGGACCGGTTATTGCGCTAAATACCTTGTCCGAACCCATCAAAATGTCGATATGACCAGGTTCATTGAAGTGGGGATCAGCTAGTTTTATTGATAGAATCCTGTTGGTATTAAGACTAGTGATTGAACGTGAAGGCAACAAAGAAGTGAGCTTCGAAATTACATGACAATCAATGTCAATAAAAACAGGACTAAATCGAGAGTGAAGTTTTAGCGTCACTAATCCGTTAGTGACACCTGCAGAAGTTGAAGCTATTCCTGTGATAGAAATCCGTGATGGTTTTCGTTTCAGACCCAGGCGTTGAACTTACTTACTTAGTTGGCGCTACAGCTCGGGGTGAACCTGGGCCTGCTTCTCGCAACCATTTGTGTGTGCGTGTTATATTTTTGCACGAATGGAAAGGACCTACCGTTTTTTGCCGGCTCCGAACGGCGAGTTGAGAAGCTCAATCTTGACAAATGATACTCTTTGATGCTTGTCAGACATTCGAAAGAGGCGGGCACTGTGAAAAACTTTTAGGTGTTTGCGGCGGGATTCGAACCCAAGACCGCTGGCTCAGTAGTCCGACGCATTAACCACTTGCGCTACGGTGCCCACCAGGCGTTGAACAGCGCGTTCAGTTATAAAAGACACCTGGGATCCTGTGTCAAATAATAATCGCAGATTGTGAAATGATCCTTGCTTATCTTGAACCTGGACAGTTGCTGTTGGCAGCAATGTTTGAATGTGGCGAGAAGATTCAAGCGAGTGATTTGAGAGGAGTGAAGGATCAGACGAGGCGTTGGCATTTAGAGGAATAGCATTCGAAGTTGAAGGTTCATTTGCTGGAGGCTCATTTGCTGAAGGTTGTGTAGGATGTACCATTGAATGATGTCGAGCGTTGCACATTCTACACCGAAAGTTTGACCGACATTTATTTGAGTTGTGTCCTTGATGTAGGCAATTAAAACACAACGCATGTTTTTTTACGAACTGGCGACGAGAATCAATATCAAGACCGGCGAAATCTTTACAGTGAGGTAAGGTATGATTTTCACGACACTTTGGACAAGTTTGCTTAGATTCTGCAAAGTTTGCACGAATGGACAATTGCGATTTGTTACGAGGAGGTTGTGAATTTCGGGAAAGTGAACTGCATGATTCTAAGCAATTGCAACGGATTTCTAAAAAGTCGAGAAGTTCATATATCGTTGCATTTTCACGTGTCCCTGCTTCTTCTACCCATTCTTGCTTAGTGTCATGGTCAACCTTTTGAAGTAACAGCTGTATGAGCCACGGATCGCGAGTATTGGAGTTCAACGCGTTGAGTCCTCGAAGGATCTCATCAGCTCCGTCAGTAATTTTCCGAAGCATCTGAACATTGCTCGAGGTCGATGAAGGTAGCGAGAGAAACGACTGAACAAACGATTGTACGATCAGGTGAGTTTTATCGAAGCGTGCCTCTCACCTGTCCCACGCTTCCACATAATTATCATCGGTAACAGTGATGTGTTTCACCACATTGGCGGCATCTCCACGTAAGAATGATTTTAAATATTGCAGTTTTTGCGACCCGGTAAGCGATTTATTGGAATCAACAGAACCCGTAAATAGATCTTTAAATTCAGGCCACTCTTTGTAATCACCGGAAAACGGAGCGATTACAATTTTTGGCAGATTGATTGATGTAGAGGATGCGGTGGTTGACGAATTGAGGGTTTGCAGAAACGAAGCTTGTTGGCTCACTAGTTTTTCAACTAAAGAGTCTCGAGGATTTTGTGGCTCAGGCGACTTTCTTTTTCTTTTTTTGATCTCGTTTGTGAGTATTGAATGTGAGGAAAAGAATTTATTTTCATATTCCCCAAATTCAGCTTCTGGGTCAACGAAATCAGGGTCATCACAAAAATTGCAAAGCTGCGCATTAAGGGTGACAAACTCTGACCACACTTCATTTAATTTCGCGAACCGAATTTCAATTAATGATAGCGGAGTATTTTCATCGATTGATGCGGCAAATGTCTCTGCACGTGTTAAGCTTCCCTTAGCGTGACCTCGCTTTGCTTTGATCGCATTCATGTTGAGCTCGAAAACCGACAAAAATAAAACCGAATTTATGTATGAATCAAATCAAAAATATAGGGAAACAAAAAAAAAACGTATTGAATTGTTCTTGCGCGCGCGAGGGAAATCAGCAATCAGATTACTGGTAAAGATTTTTCACCTGATGAGCAAAAATAATACGCCGGCAAGTTCCACGAAAAGTTATCAAATCACACACTGAATTATGATTGTTCCCAAAAAAGATAAATTATCCCACCATTGACGCATACATACATCACACCGATATTGCCATATGCAATGCTTTGGCGTGTTTAATATTAAATTGATATCAATGTCTTTATTAAAGTCTTACCACACACTTTTCGCGCAATAAAATTGTTCAAAAAATATCGAATTAACGTAATTAATCCGGCTCGAAGGACCAATAATGTTTTGATACGGGGTGATATTAAAAAGAAATGATAAAGGAATGATATCAAACCACGTTATAAATTTAATTTTATTGCCAAAAGAAAACTGTGTGAATAATATTAAGATTACAGCAAGGAATTTGTAATTAGATGAAGGTCTGCACTCGATCGCAGTCAACAGCTAAGAGAGCGATCTATTTTTCCCACTGCACTTGCTAGGCATGAAAACACCGCAAAAACAATAAAAAGTATGTACAATATTTGGCGCATAGGCCGTTAAGATCGAATTAAGCTTTAACAATTCAAGGGCAACATATAAACATATAGGGTAGTGCATGTAATGTTTTTCAACTGCAACACATTTCACAACAGATTGAAAAACCAAAAAAATAGGTCAAATTAGTAAATTTGTCACTGATTCATTTGAGATATAAAACATTCTCCTGCGTTGTCCTAAAGCTGAGCAATGTTAAAAACAATTATTTAAATCATCGCCCACAATTTTCCTTCAGTGCCGACCACGGCGTTAGGCAATAACGCCCGAGGAAATAACGCCCACGCTCTCCCCCCCCCCCCCCCCCGCGTCTTTCATTATTCACTAATTTGGGAACAACATACGCATTGGTTGCAAAGTTTTGTTTTTAATGGGTACTAGCTGTCCCGCCTGGCTTTGCCCGTGTACTAAAACAGTCTCGTTAACCATTTGGCAAAATGCAATTTTCTTTCTGCCTAAGCCTGAAATACAGCAATACGAAAAAGAAAAACAAAAAAAGAATCATGAAAGTCGGCACAGCGGTTATCGAGTTATAACGTCATCGAGTTTCACGCCGAATGAATTGTATATGTTATAAAGAAGACTTGCAGTTTCTTTATATCGCTGTTTCGCATGTTTACGCATACATATAAAGAAACTTAACATATACGTATGTTGTGCTCAACCTCGCATCTACTAATATGAATTGGAAATAAAGCCCAAAAATCTGGAAATATCGCCCAATTTTCACAAAAACAATTCCCATTGAAAATTTTTGGGCAATGTTGCCTTTTTATAACTTGGGTGATATTGAGTTTTGGGCATTAGGCAAAGTCTTTTTGGGCTTTATTTCCATCTTCTTGTTCATTTTTGGGCGTTCGAAATTTTTTTGGGCTCTATTTCCAAATCGATTTGGGCGTTTTTCCTTGGGCGTTATTGCCTAACGCCGCAGACCACTGCCAGCAGTCGTGCAGCAGCGGATATCGTTGCAATAGTTCAGGGTTTTTCAACAGGGACGCTACAAAAGTAGAGCGACAGGGACAGCAAACGACGCCATATTTATTGCCGCTCTTTTGACATTTCTCTTTAGTTAGGTTTGCCATTTTATGATGGAAAGCTATACCAGCCAACAACGAGTCAAAATTATTAAAATTTACTACCGAAATTCGGAGTCAGTGGCCTCAACGTTAAGAGCACTACGTCCAATTTATGATCGTCATAATCGTCCTAGCAGATCAACAATTGAGCGTCTAGTGGAAAAATTTGAATCCACAGGCACAGTACAAAATGTTCCCGTGCCAGTGAGACAAAGAAGTACCCGTAGTGTCGAGAATATTGCTGCCGCTAAGGCTCCAGATGAACAAAGCCCAAATGTGTCTCTCACACGTCGTTCTCAAGCGTTGGGCATCTCTGTGACGTCGTTTTGGCGAATTTTGCGAAAAGATCTTGGTCTACATCCTTACAAGATTAAATTGACGCAAGAACTGAAGCCCCTTGACCACCAGAAGCGTAGTATGAAAATGATTCGGATTTTCATCGAAAAATTATCTTCAGCGATGAGGCTCATTTCTGGCTGAATGGCTTCGTCAATAAACAAAATATGCGGTATTGGTCAGGCAGCAATCCACACGTACTCCATGAGTCATCATTGCATCCCGAAAAAATTACGGTTTGGTGTGGGTTATGGGCCGGCGTAGAAGTATAGAAGAAGTATTCATGTTAAATAAATGATGAAACATCATTCAAAATCTCAAAATTTACCAATGCAATGTTGATAAAGTCATCTTGAGAATCATTTTGAAGATGAAATTCTGTACAAACATAGATAGCTATTCAAACTTTTGGTAATTTTGGTGAATCAAAATAAATAAGTAATTAAATTATATTTGTATGTATATTAAACTCAGTTGTCCGTGTTGAATGATGTATGTATGATATCTTTCTTCTGTCTGTCTTTTTCGCTCTTCTCTCTCGCAATCTGTATCTCTTAGTATTTATCTCATTCGTAAAATTATATGACCAATACAAATAATATATACACCATTTTTAAAAAAAGTTTCACTTCTACCGCGTGTGACACACTTTTTTTTTGTCTAAAATGGGACCTTGCGTAGACCTTGGCAAAACGTTTATTTTGTAGAGGTCTTCTGCAAATAGTAACATCACTAATAGAATAGGAAGTTAAATCTTATCTTGTATGACATAGGTAGATACCGCTGGGTAGTTTTTAGAAAATCTTACAGTTAACCTGTCATCAGCTTTGGAGATTATACAATTCCGTCCCCGTGTTTCTGGCTTCTCGATGTATTTTTTTTTTTTAAAGTGCAGTAAACAATTTTAAACGATGACCTAACAGCAAAAGCTTTTTGTTTTCATAGTGCAATTCGGCAAACTTAATTTTTTTTACTTTTTCCAAAACACTCCTACTATTATGAACACATCTTTTCCAATTTACTTCTTTGTATAAAATCCTCGCCAATGTAAGCTCAGCTGTGCATATTTTTACTGGATTCAAATGCCGTTAGAATATTTACACAAATGTCTTGACAGTTTAAACTACCAATTTTTCGCCAGAGAAGAATTTTAAGCGCTGTTAACGCGCTCCTATTATTTTGAACACAACTGTACCTTGGAGTTTTGCATAGGAACCAGATATAAAATTGGAACACGAACAAAACACTTCCAAAATTCAACGACTGGAAGGTAATAAAGGTAAGAATCTTTAAAATAATAAAATATGGTTAGGTTAAATGGTACTGAATTATTTAGTATTGTAACTATCATGGTAGAATTTCTACCACTTGGCGAACACTAGTTCTAAGAAATACGTGTTTCACTAAATTCGAAAAGCTATCAAATCAACTAGTACTTTGATATTTTTACGATCTTGCGCCGTAAAGGGTTAAGCTGGAACCTACACAATACATATGCTATGAAGTGAGAAATGTTCAAAAATCAAAAATTTTCAAGTCTTGCCATAGATGCTGCTGAGCAACAAAATCTCAAAATTATTACTACATCAATGCACGGTGATAGCTTACAGCTAACTTTCATATAATGTATAGAATGTATATAAAAAAAATCTGTCTAAATAAAGTAGGTAACTGTTTTTACTTCTAAAAATTGTCAACAGAAATTGTTTTATATGAAAATCATAAGTGCGCGTAGGACATTAATTATTATTAGTATCAGCTCACATGCATAACTGAATTCAAGTAAAAAAAAATGCCTGTTCAGCTTTATGTTTAAAAATGAGCTGTTTGTTTGACACCTTAAAACTCATAAACTATCCGTCCCCATAACTTGACCACCATAATCAACGAACGGTGACAGCTAACTTTTGACTTACGTGTACTTCTCACTTCATAACAAACATATTGTTGCTCAATCGGATGGTAAGTTTTTGAGTTTTTAGCACTTAAACAAAGGTCATTTTTATTATATGAAATAATTATTGTTGTACCAGTTCCTATATCTAACCGAAAAGTTCATATATCCGAATAAATTTTTTTTTTTAAAAGGTTAAAAAATTAGATAAAAGTATTTATTTCCTGCAATTAATGCACAGAACTTAAAAATGAATTATGAATTTTTAAATGTTTGAGTTAAACTCGGTGACATCGTTCGCTGCACCAAAAAGCACTCGAAAAAATTTCAGGACATTTTATTACATAAACACTTATCAATAGGTGTAGCGAAGCGCACCGAGTAACCACTAGTTTAATAATAAATGTTTTTATGCATTATTATTAACATTGTAATATCACTGTAGGTACAACCAAACATATTTTGAAGTTCTCTGGTAACAATCGCCTGCGTTTATAATATGTTTGGAAAGCATTGAATGAACTGAAGGATCTCTCAACATGGGCAGAGACTAGTGGAGCAAAGATAAAACATGTCACGTCGTTGACTTTAATATTTGAGTCCAATTTGGAGTTTGCAGCGCCATGTCTTCATTTGCTGAAAAAACGGGGTATAATTTGTTTATAACATATTCAACTACTGGCCTTTTAGCTTGTTTTAATTTCTCCTCGATCATGTTCAAAGTCTTTAACACCTCTTCAATAGGCCTTCCTAAATATTACGCATTGCACTAAAATCATATGTTCAAATTTCCCATGAAAATATAAACAAAATGCTAACTTTCTGTCCAGTTTGACACTTTAAAAAATACCGCCCTATAAAACCCATGCACACCAATTCGATAATCCTGTATAGTGCATAAGTAGGGTAATCCACCCAGTGATTGGCACCTTAAGAAAATTCACCATAATTTTAGCCTCTAAAGATCGAACTAATATACAAACTTTGTTTTACCTATTTTTTTTTAATTCATTGGTTTGTTAGAAACATAAAAAGAATAACAAATAACATCAAAAGATTTAGAATTTATTAAATAAAACATAAAACTAACGAAACAAAATAAAATTCCATTTTCGCCATTTATTGGCATAGTTTGCTAGTTATTGACAGTCTTCTGTCCCATTATTGGCACTGTAAGTTATTGGCCTCGTTAACTTCATCTTTAGCCTCGTTAACTACTTCTTCATTTTTCAATACAATATTTAACGTTTTTGGGTAGTTTTGGCATCTAAGATACATCAAACCTGATTATATCAAGATAAAATTACTGTTAAGATATGTGACAACGGCCTTAGATCAAATACAAATTATGTGAAGCTGTCATTTTTAGGCAATGATTGGCATGGTGTCAATAACCCGGTGATTGGCACCATGCTTATCATCATTACCAATAATTAGTAATGATTGGCAGTGCCAACAATAGAAAGAGAGTTATTTTTCCTTGCCATTAATTGTCACACGCAATAAATAAAAGTAAATAACTTTAACGTTTATTTTAACTAATTTAACATGCACGTTTGCACATGCTGGTTTGGTAAAAATCACTTTCAAAACCAAGGATTGCCGATTTCTTATAGTAAATACAGTTCTTTGCCACGCACTACTCTACGGTTTTATCAACGTTCACTACAAAAAGGCGCGAACTTGTAATGACGTTTATAAAAAATCTATATTTCAGCACTGCCAACGTTAAGAAAATATAAATAGTGATGCCAAATGGTACTTGAAAATTCGGGTAAAATTATAGGTTAAAAAAAACAATCATATTTGTTTAAAAAAACTTATAAAAAAATGTTTTAATTTTTCATGCCAACCATTGGGGGGGTGCCAACAAATGGAGTGCTTACTGTATATACCTATTACCTATTAAAGTGAAAGTAAGTTTGATCATTAAATCAGTACCCAATTTATAATCTTCAAGTAAGTATACTAGTTTATATGTACATATGTAGGTACATCATCTGTATTTCAACATCACAGGATGTAAGGTACGGATGGATTGGTGATAGAACTTGCTTGCCATTGTCAAAATCAATGGAATTCCATCAGAAGAATCTAGCATTGCAAACAGAAAACTTTCTAAGAAAAATAAAAAAACAAAGGATTCAAAAATAAAGCATGAAATTATTTATCAAGAATTCCTTTCTATCTTATTTCTTGGTTTTTTTCTAATACAGCCGGTTTTAAAAATGTTCTCCAGCCTATCCTAACTCAAATCGAATCGCCTTCAATTAAAAAATTCCATATCCCTGAAAATGACAGCTACATAGGTATATATATGTTATTGGACTACGAAGATATTCGTATGTGTTGATGGGTATAATACGCATTACATCATCACATCGCATAATCCCTTCGACACCATTCCTCTCGACATCGGGTTTCAATAAAATTACTCACTTCAGACTTCACTCGAAACTCAGCAGTAAGGACTTTAGGATTCGGGAGCACCAATGACCTCGAATCTCCCTGTCTATTTTCACACGACGACGAGGCGCGCGGCCCAAAGCAAAAGGATGAGGTGGGACCACTACATACAATGTAAGCAGAGAATGGTATCGTCTAAGTGGCGAGAGATGGCCTCAAGTTTGTCAAAAGGTTTTCGGGAAGATTTACAACCATTAAATGTCATCCTTTAAGTTAGCTGGCATTCGGAGAACATGACTTTGCAATTATGTTATTGTTCCGTGATGATTTATGCATTAGTTTCAGTTCACAAGCACTTTTGCGCTGTTTGTCCTCCTCCTAGTTGGTGTGCGTGTTTGTGTGAGCTGGTCCTTCGAGATAAGGAAGGTGGGGGTCCTTGCCATTCGTTTTGAAAATGTATCCACACATACTCGTAGACAGGTGGACTAAGGTATGTGTGGTATGGAATCCGGGTTCACTGCTGGAGTGGGTGGTCTGAATTCAATTCATTCGATGGGAACTCATGCAGGTGATATCTATGTAAATTCTATTCATTTACCCTTCTCTAGTCGTTTTGTTGGTTTGTGCTCGGTGACTTGGGTTTCCTTATCCATGATGAACATTTGGAATCGCCGCAAGAATCTTCGTTGCGTTGGTAAAACTCATTCAGAAATGTGTGTTTTGAATGGCGCCCATTGTAGTCGAAGTCGGTGTTGTAGGGGGGTATGTTTCTTTTGGGTATAGTGCACAGGGTTTGGACAAATTTCAATTATGATCTAGAGCAGGGACACACTCACAGATGGGGATTATTTCTATTAATCGTTCCTTGACCCTTTTGAGAGTGTGTTATGGGTTCAGCTGAGTTTAGGGCTATTTGATCTGTCCCAGTATTATTGATGGATGTAGATATTTGGTCTTTGTAGAGGATTGAGAGCATAAAATTTACTCGATTTTAGTCTTAAGCCAATGTAGTTAAATTTTGTTTACTATGTAGTTTTAAAAAAACGTTTAATGCACCGAATCGCGAAAAGTTCTTAAAAACATTAATCTGTAAGAAGTCGAATTTATATTGTGTCGGCCTGTATTTGTTTTACGTTTCCACCCTGGGCAATCGTGGTGGAAAACTGCAGCCGACTCCTCAGAGAAAAACTGTACTCGAATTTATAAAATAAAAAAGTAAACCAGGATTATTATTGTAAAAAAGTCGTCGAAGTACGCACTGTAGATATCGCACGCAGAGTAAAATAAAATGACCACATTTTTAGCGACAAAAAGTACTCGCAACCTAAAGATTGTTGCATCAATTCAATAGATTCGGTTCAAACCATTTTGAGTTGTATGGTCGTGCGAGTCAACCGTCGTCCAGTGGGTTGTGACTTAGGTATACACACATTTTTTTTATATTCCATTTTCCTGCAACCGTTAATTTCGTATTTCCCCTCTATCGAACCGAACGAAGGAAGGAACGAAGGTTTTTCTCGTCATCAATGCAGTTTTACTACATTCATTACAAAATCAGTGGAACTGTGCTTATCTGTTTAAAGTTCTTAAGAAGCAGTGTCTTGTAGATCCTTATAATTCGCTTAATATTGCATGGTCCCGTTATACATTTCCCTGATTATGTCAAAATATCAACTTATTAGCTTTTGAAGTGGAAATAATAAATTATCAGCGTGAGACCGAAATAACATTCGCTTATGTCCACTACATAAAAAAGAAAAAGAAAATCTATTTACGTCATGTCATAAGCAGTGCACTGCACATGCACAAGTAAGTATGTACGAGTAAATAAGGATTTTTTATAAATGTTTGTGGACACGTACTACAGTATTAAAGTGCATTTAAAATGTTGCAGCTTCATTGCTTCTGCAGCAGAAAACCGGTGAGGAATAGTCTTGGCGATACAAGGTTTCTTTATGTCCTAATGACATTAATCCATTCTTTTTTGGTTTCAAGTATCGACGAAAAAATCTGTACATACATCCATATATATTGGAGTTCTCATTTATCTCAAAAGAATATACTTATGAACGGAGAAAAAAAGGAAGCACTTGCCATGGTGAATGAGAACGAGTATATGTACATATACCTATACATATGTATGCATATGCTGCCAAGTCCCAGCTGTATTCGGTCGTTTCCCCTTTCAGTGACAGTATCTATTTCCCAGTCATCATTTGAGGACAGAGCAGCAGTGATATCAAGACTTAGTATATGTTCATATGTATTCCTACCTTGGATAACTTTCGAAACATTTGAAGCTGATATCATCGCATCTAAGAATTGAAAATTTCACTGTTGCACTCCATAGAACCCCGTTGATTTGAAAGTGAATAGCTGTGTATACAATTCGTGCTGGAATAACAAGATGCTATGTGCCATGCAAATACCGACAGAGGTATTGGCTGCGATTGAATAAGGACTTCTAGGTTAATGCAACTCCATGATCATCGTCGATGTCATCTTCGTCTTACAGGTTAATGAGATTCAGGTGGTGATTGGATTACATATTTAAAAAAAATCCGGTCAAGTGCAAGTTATACTTTCGCAATAAAGTATTCCGTACTATGTGTCAGTTATTTTAACTACACACATAAATTTGCATGTCATGGATTTATGTTGATAGATCTATGAACCCTTTTTTTACGATACGATACCTACTAAAGATACAATGATACTTTCTTCGATACTCACATGTTTATTTATTTATTTATTTATTTATTTATTTGTCACCAAAGATTACACTTTCATAGACAGAAGCAGAAAACAAAAATACAAAAATTTATAAATATACATGTATATGAAAAATAAAGTTAAAAACAGGGCAAACAATTATGACTGAAGACCATCAAGTAATATTCTTTTTATTGATGAAATCGATAGGTTAAAATCAATTAAATGGACATTTGCATTATACGAAATCATCAATCCATTAATTGAGGAAGAACGACCGTAGTTTGTACGAGAGTGTGCTACTCTAAAGAATCTAGAGCTTCGAAGATTGACTGAGGGAACGTTTAAGTTGAGAAGGTCAAGAATTTCTGTAGACTCAATCTCACCTATTAAAACAGTATGAATAAAAACAACTCATGCCACCGTTCTCCTCACCTCCAGTGATTCTAAATTAATTAATTTTAACCTGGATAAATAAGGAGGTAAGTGATATGAGTTCTGCCAAGGAAGTCCCCTAAGAGCGAACCTAAGGAATCTTTTTTGAATTGATTCAATTCTAGATATATGAACTCTGTAATATGGATACCAGACAATTGAGGCGTATTCTAATATGAAGCGCACAAATGCAACATATAACGATTTAAAGACATACACGTTAGAAAACTCACAAGCATAGCGCCTAAGCATTCCCCATGTTCTGTTCGCCTTGTTTGTGATGCAATCAACGTGATTGTTGAAAGATAGCTTAGTATCTAATAACACACCCAAATCTTTGATTACATTAACACGAGGAATGACTACACCATCAAAAGAATATGTATTCATGAGAGGAGATCTACAACGAGCAAAGCTAATGACGGAACATTTACTAACATTTAAAGAGAGATAGTTTTTAGAGCACCACAGATTAAACTTTTGAAGATGAGAGTTTAAGAGGTGAAAACAATGCGGCTCACTGCCCAACGTATAAATCTTGAAGTCATCTGCAAACATTAACAAGGAGCATTCCGGGAGAAATTTTACAATATCATTTACAAACAAGATGAAAAGCAGGGGTCCGATATGACTGCCTTGGGGAACTCCAGAAGTGAAATTTTGTCAGAAATATTGTTACGAAACCTAACATGTTGGAATCTATTGCTGAGGAAAGAAGAGAGCCAATTTAAAAAGAAGATAGGAAAACCCAGTCTCGTAAGTTTGTAAAGCAAAATTTTATGGTCAACTCGATCGAAAGCTTTGCTAAAATCCGTATAAACAGCATCAACCTGGTTACCTTTACCAATATCTGAAATCACAAAATTTGTGAACAATATAAGATTAGTTACAGTTGACCTTTTTTTACAAAACCATGTTGATTATTGCAAATAAGGGATTTGCAAAAGAAGTTTAATCTTTCAGTGACTAGCGAATCAAATAATTTAGGTAGAGAAGATTGCTTACAAATACCTCTATAATTCTCAATTTTATTTTTCCGACCAGACTTAAAAATAGGAATTATAAAAGAGGTTTTCCAGACAGATGGGAATAAGCTAGTTTTCAAAGATAAGTTGAAGATATGACATATGATTTTGTGTAAAGGATAAGCACAGTTCTTGAGAAAAACAGAAGGTAGGCCATCAGGACCAGGGCTTAGGCTGGAGTCAGAACCAGCTAACTTATTCAAAATATCGTCCTCAGAAAATTCAATGGTATTGAAAAGAGGAGTGGGGAAGTCGCCAAGATAGTCAAAAAAAATTTCATCAATCGTCGAGTCGTGATTCGTATATACTGATTGGAAGAAACAAGCAAAGTTATTATAAATACTAGCGGAAGAGTCCGCTAAATGTCCATTAAAAGAGAGCGTGGCTGGAAAACCGTCACTTTTTTTCTTAGAAGTAATAAAATTCCAAAATTTATCCGGTCTACATTTGAGGCTATTCTGGATATCATTTAAATACACAAAATACGCGTGGTAGAGAGCAGATTTAAATTCAGATTTAAGCCTTTTAAACACAAGGTAGTCATCATCCGCCAAACTAGAACGCCATTTCCTATACGCACGATTTTTAAGAGTCTTTAGGTTACGAATAATTTCATTGTCCCAGGGACAGGAATCAATTACATTTTTGACGCGAACTACAGGGACAAATTCAAAAACAACAGAATTAATGACCTCGTAAAATTTGGAGCAAATTTCATCGATTTCTAGCGAAAGATAAGGACCCCAGTCGTTAAGCTCTTCACAAATATTAATATAATTAGCATTTTTTAAGTCGAATCTAAAGGAATCACAAATAAGAATTTCTTTTAAATTTAATAAAGAAAAAATGTTTAAAGAAGGATGATACAAATCTTCCGGAACGAGAGGAGTAAGATCCCTGGATACAAACGTTTCGTCACTGTTATTAGTGAAGATGAGGTCCAAAGTACGATCCATTTTGTTTTTAACATTATTCACCTGGAGTTGACCAAGTGAATGGAGCGTATCCACGATCTCAGCTCCAAGTGTAGACAAAGATATATCTGGATTGAGATACGTACAATCAGCATCCCCCGATGTCCAGTTAATGTTGGGTTGATTAAAATCACCAAGGATGTATATTAAATCCGTGGAAGATAAAATACTCACAATAAAGCGAATTGCATCTAAATACCTAGTTACGACATCTGATCGGGCACTAGGTGGAATGTAAACACAAACAATGTACAGCTTGGCGGAAGATGTAAGATTAAAATAGCAAATTTCAATGTCTTCATAATCGTTGAGCTCAAGAACATTCGCCTTATAATCGTTTTTAATGGCTATAAGCACACCACCAAAGCGTTTGAAAATACTATTAGCCACTGAACGATCACAGCGGTTTACATCAAAGTTGGAAGGAAAAATTACGGAGTCACTGAAACTCTCATCTAATCCAGTCTCCGTAAGCACAATAATATCATAAGAACAGGTATACACACTCATCAAGAATTTAGTGCACTTGGTTCTTAGTCCCCTTACGTTTTGGTAGAAGAGGGCAACTTCTTAAAGTTTTTTGAAGAAGAAGATCTTGAATTAGGCCTGTTAGTAAACATCTTAACCAGTATGTCATTCGGCCAGAAATCCGGATTTAAAAGTATTTCACCCATTGATGATGGAACAAGTAATTTAAAAGAAGCAGAGATGCGACCAGGTAAATTATCTGCTGTTAGGCTTAAACATCTGATGCAATTCGTATCAATACCCTTCTTCGCTATATAGTTAATAATAGCAGAGGGTTTAGTGCCATACTCCAAGCGAGATAAAAATACTGCAAACGGAGGAGGCACATACATCCAAACACACATATATATATATATAAATATATACATATACATATGCACTTGTATATCTGCAGACACGAGTAAGTATATACATACATACAAAGTTTTATGGTACATAGCACATTTCAATACAAACAAATTGAGCACAATTTGCGAAAAATAAATTCAAATTTGTACCTACCCAGCGGGTAAAATAGTAAGCGCTTCCCAAATCCCAAGTATGCAGGGAATAAGCGCTTACTCTTCATAACTCTAGGAAGCTTCGTGGAAGCACCTCGTACAAAATATACGTTGAATAAAGGACTGCTTCCAATAAGATCATTTAAAAGCTTATAAGAAGCATTGTTATGCAGTGATTATGCTTACTGTTTATACTTTGAGGAAGCTCCTGTGAAGCACTAAGTATAAATTGCGAAGAATGAAGGACAAATGCTGTCTAGATAGTAACTGTAACATTATTTTTTGAAAAATTGCGCTCAGTTGTAAAATTATATTTCAGTCTTAAGTGTTGTTCAATGGTTTAATTTTAACAAGTTGAATTTTTGACAAGTTTGTGTACGGTAAGATAATTCTAATGAATATAATTACAATCCACTAATTTTTACTTTTTAGGGAAAATCAAAAATGAAAAGTTTTGGCTTCCATCATTTTGAAAGTGAAAGTTTTTTAAGTTCCAAGATCATTTTGATTTTCGTTATTTTATAGACTTAAGAATTTTTTTTATGATGTAATTATAAATAATTATATAATTTTGTTACATGAATAAAGGTCCATAAAAGAGTTTTAAGTTTATGAAACGCGTCAGTGCTTTCATATACCTTCCCCTGAATCAATCAATAAGCGCTGCATAGTTATCTTTGAGTAAGCGCTTACATCTGGCTTCCACTGCAGCGCTTTAGAAGCGCTTCATAGTAATCTTTGCGTAAGCGCTTACAAAAGCGGACATCATAATGTAAAAGGGATACGGAGCGACACATAGTCAGGAAGCGCTTCGAGCATCTTCGTATGCGCTTATACAGTCCTTCTGAAACGCTTCATTTCCCGTTGGGTACATAAATGTATACCAACACCAATGTAAGAAACTTGATCAAATTACCTACCTATGCATGTATGTACATATGTGTATGATGTCCTTTCGCATCTGCTCAGAAGAATAATAATACACACACACAAAATAAAAGAAAAAAAAACAACAAATAAAGTACATATATACATACATACATACATATGTATTTACAAGAAATGTACGCATCAGATTTAATTTTTCGTCTCGTTATTCGTTCAATTGCATTAATTGCGTAGAATTTACACAAATTCAATTTTTCCCAATATAGTAAAAGTAGAGACACCTTCATTATAATAGGAAACCATCAGGCTTCCTTTATGTGTTATATGTATCATTGGTTTAAGTCAAAGGTCAATAGTTATACGGTAGAAATATGCCACGAAAATTCGCCTTGTTTATAACACTTTTGCCATCAATTATTAAATTTTTACCCTCGCACATACAAATTTATCTACTTTTAGGCGTTGTGATAGGGTTTGATCATTTTTCTGGATATGTAAACAGTGGGGTAGTTGAAATTAAAAAAACAATTTAAAAAAAAAGGTTAAAGTAGAGCAGTCGTAATAATAATGGTTCCATCTACACTTTATTCTCAATGTTTGTGATTTAATTCAGATTTTTCTGAGCGATATTTTCGGAGAAAAAGCTCGGGACAGCAAGTTGTAAAATTTTGTGAAAAAGTGTTAAGAAACTACCCCCACCCCCCCAAAGTCGAAATTCAACTTTTTAAATTCTGGTCTGTGTTAAGGCCACTAATTGCTACAACTGTTCCAAATTTCAACAGTCTACGTCAAATAGTCTCTGAGAAAAAGGCCTGTGACAGACAGACAGACAGAGAGACAGACAGACACCGAACTGATTCCATTAGTGTTCCGTTTTGGTACGGACGGAACACTAATAACGAAATGATAATTTCCCAATGTTGTAGGGTCAAAATATCCTTCGTTTGAGAAAGAGAGAGAGTCCTGTGATATTAACAAAGTATTTCTAATGGGTTCAGAAAACTGAACATGTATTGTCTTTTCCCTGCCTGTGGTCGCCGTTGCCGTGGTGGCTAGTGCGTTGGACTACTACGCATGCTGCCCAGGTTCAATCCCAGCTAAGACACCTAAACGTTTTTTTCACGGTGCCACCTCTTTCGAATATCTGACAAGCAATCAAAGAGTATCATTTGTCATGAGAAGCTTCTCAACTTCGTGGAAAAAATTACACGCACACACAAATAAATGGTTGCGAGAAGCTAGTCTTGGTTCTGTATAGGACTGCTGACGCAGTATATTAATTTTTTTTTACTGTCCTTGCCCATGAAACTACAGTTTTACACAGGAAGGTGATGTATATACATAAAGCTTTGCTATTCTGAAGCTACTCGGAGCGGTGGTTGATAGATGTAGATGTAAAGGAATGTTAAGGAGTTTGAAATGACAATATTAATTAATTTCATATCGATTGTATGAGGTTAGTCATAGAATGGTCTTAAAGAGATAGACGGTTGCATATAAAACGTTGAATAGTATGTCGTTCTTCTTTGATTCTACAGCATCTGCCAAAGAATTTTTAGAAAGCGTTTAGTTGATCTCGAATAAGTGTATTTTTAAAATTTAGCAAATTGTTGTGTTTGGCAGTCTTGAAACACCTGTTAAAATGGATTTATATTGCAAAAAGTGTAATAATCTGTTTGGGGTAGTCAATCACTTGTAACCTCTCGTGTAGTACATACCATTTAGTTTTAAAATTACAAAGCCATATTTTTAAATAAAACAATTTCACACATTTTGACACTTTATAAACAAAATAAAAGAAACAAAAACATAACCATTTTCTTAATAATTTAAAAATCAATAAAAAATAATAAAATACGAGTTGAACTCGAACAATTCGAGAAATAAAAAAACTAATTATTACAATTTATTATATTAACAAAAAAGGAAAGAAAAACATTCATTAGTTAATAATAAATACATAATAAAAAATATAGCAATTCAAACACATTGCTTATGAAATTTAGCAAAGCATTTTCCTTTTAGGGTATATTAGGTTAGGTTAGGTTACGGTGGTTATCCCCATCACTCTGGTTGGATTCACTTAGTCACTTAAGGTCCATTGTGTTACCACATGGAGTCGATTCATTTATTGGTACTCTCCTACTCCTACTCCTATGTCAACAACACACGGTGTTTCTAAGTGGTCAACCATCTAAGTACTAACCGCGCCCGACGCTGCTTCATTTCGGTGATCTTACGAGAATCGAAGTTTTTTTTTTATTTTTAATTCATTTGTATTCATTAATTCAATTAATTCTTAAATGCTAGACAAAAGTGATTAAAACTACGTAGTTTAACAAATTTAACTATCTCACTCTAACTTACTGGCCCCGCACGGGCACTCTTAGCTAAACTTAATACTTATACTATGTCTTTCGACGTAACCTAACTTATACTATTTTAATTCAATTATAATTTAAATTTTAATACTAAGAAAAGTGTTTTTGAAACTTATGACTACTTAACCTATCCTGCTCTAGCTACGTAATTAAATACGTAATTTTTTTTGGTTTTTTATTCGGTTTTATATTTTTTTTCGTGCAAAGTGTTGTGCTGTTTTTTATTTTTTTATTTTTTTTTATTTTTATTTTTTTATTTTTTATAAAACTTATTGCGCAGGAAAAATGGCCGTTATTCGTGCCTTTTCTTTAATTGTATTGAGTTTGGCGTTTAAAAGTCAATTTCATTTGTGAGTTTGGCGTTTAATTCAGTCATTTTTTTTTGTTTTTGAATGTAAACAAATATTTGCAGGGCACGTATGGCGACCATCTTTTTGAGTTTTTGACACGTGCGCGAACTTGATCGAAAATGAACACTTTGAGTATACTTCCTTATATATGTGAACTGTGTACCTATACTACCTAAACCTATGTAAGCCGGCCACGGCATAAATATATACATATATTAATATACATGCGGCCAACTATGCCCTGGGGTGTCTACCCCGGATCGAAGGGAATCGACAAGTGAATTCCATCTGCTTCTGACAGCCACCAGAATTTCTGACGCTGCTCAACGTCGTACCCATCGCGCCCCAAAACCGACCTACTAAACCGGAGGCGCTCCGTTTGGCTCTGTGCGACATCTCTGTCGTAGTTGAGCCGCCTATCCACAGTCGTGCGAGCAACATGGAAGATTAGCGGCACCGCTAATCTATCCTGGATCAGACCCTGATGGTCAAAATAGAGGAACGCTTCTGGTGGAACGAAGCCGTTAAGGCGCATTCTTTCGTGGTACGTGAAATTGGGGTAGTAGTAAGCCCTGAAGATCAGGCTATTCATCGAACTCATTGCTCCTGCAATATGCCTTCGAGTCATCTTGATCAGGAAATTATCCACTCTTATTAAGTTATAGGACCTCATTGGGATAGAATTTTTTGTACTCGGACTCTGGTGTTCTGTTTAAACGAAGGCAAGCCCGAAGACAAGCCCTCTCAAACACCCGAATCCTTTCCGTCGAACTTGGTCCGACCTTCGCATCGAGTTGGCTGCCATAAAACAGTCTCTTTGTAAGGGCAAAAGCGCCTTTGGCTCTGTTTGTTAAAATACAGATACTGGTCTAGCCAGAGCCCGAGGTATCTGAATACATTTCGACATGCAAGTGGCCGCCCGTGTGGTCCAGCGATTGCGAACTTTCACCAATTCTTTCTGGTGTCCCATGAGGCCCCAGACAACGGCGTCCGAAACAAGATGGTTTCTCACTTCTGGAAGTTGATCTTCAACTATAACTAAATTTGACATTTTTTACAGGATAATGTATGTAGTTAGAATCACCGGACGAAAAATCAACCTCTATACCATCAAGAATCTGCAAGATGTCTCATTAGTTAGTGCTGCAATCATGTAAAAATAACTGATGGACCAGTTCTAGAAATCTCGCATATAGAAACCATAACCGTTTACGCTTTAGGAATGAAAAAAAGAGAACGTACGGGGGGGAACTTTTGGGCCAATAGAGTACATCAATGAAATTGGGTATTGGTTTCAAAATAGAGCTGAGCTTCAGTACAGTAAAACTTTAAAATTTTATGAAAATCGTATGTGGGGATTTTGAGATTTTTGGGTGTGAAGTTCGTATTGCGTATTGTTCTTTCTTAAGACCTGAAAATATTGAGTCTTAGATGTTCAGTTTTAAACAAATCCATTAATCTCTTATATATATATACGGCGTCAGCAGTCCTATATAGGACCAAGCCTAGCTTCTCGTAACCTTTTGTGTGTGCGTGTTATTTTTTCCACGAAATGGAAGGGACCTACAGTTTTTTGCCGACTCCGAACGGCGAGTTGAGAAGCTCCTCACGACAAATGATACTCTTTGATTGCTTGTCAGACATTCGAAAGAGGTGGGCACTGTGAAAAACTTTTAGGTGTTTTGCTGGAGTAGTATAGATTCGCCGATTCTGGGCCACAGGGAGCAGGGAGCCAGGAAGTGACGTCATCAAGATTAATAAACAAAGGGTTAAAATCATAAAAAACACGTGTTCATATCGGGAATATCAATAAAAAAAAGAGTGTTTATCGCATGCGGTCAGGAAGTGACGTCATCAAGAATAATAAACAAAATGTTGAAAATGTATGTTTGAGAATACATATAACAAAATTGTTGGTAGATCACAGATCAATTTACATACATATCGATGATAAAGCTGACGTAATCAATACTGAGAGGGGAGCGATGGTGAGGGGGTCTACTCATCCAGATGAGATTGTTTATTTTGACTGT
Source organism: Brachyopa scutellaris (assembly GCA_949775065.1). NCBI lineage: Eukaryota > Metazoa > Arthropoda > Insecta > Diptera > Syrphidae > Brachyopa > Brachyopa scutellaris. The sequence continues at coordinate 42,626,217 of OX459113.1, read as the reverse complement.
TGGCTGAAATGGGGAAGCGGGGGCAAAACGGAGTTTAATGCTCATCCAGAATCCAAGGCCATTGTTATGTTATCTTATATATGTGTGTATGTATAATATGTCATTAGAATCCAAGGTCATCGAAGATCCATGTTTGTTTATTTTGTTTGGCAACATAACTAGTGGGGTAGCGGTGGCAAGCAGGGTTTAAGATCAGATTGTTTACTTTGGCTGTTGGCTGAAATGGGTATCTGGGCTAGAGGGGGTAATAGTCATCTAGATCAGATTGTTTATTCTGGTTGCTGATGAGAGGGGACGAACGGTTTCCAAGGTCTACTCATCCAGATCAGATAGGAGTGCTGACTACAATATTTCAAGGAAAATTATTTTGACGTAGAAATTGGTGGGGATATTCATGTTTCGACATGTTTAAAAGTCTTGGTCTCTTTATCTTTTGACCATTTTTTTTTAATGAAATTTGCTGACGGATATGAATATGTTGTTCATTTATCTTTTGTTTTATATGGAATATACCTACGTTATTTTTGTTGTCTTTGCTGTTGCTCTCGTTCACTGACTATGATATTTTTATACAAAAATTGGTGCAGGAATATTCATGTTTCGACATGTTTAAAAGTCTAGGTCTCTTTATCTTTCGACCATTTTTTTTTAATGAAACTTGCTGATGGACACAAATATGTTGTTTGTTTATCTTTTATTTGCTATAGGATATACCTATGTTGTTGTTGTTGATATTGTCTTTGCAGTTGCTCTCGGTCGCTGACTATGATATTTTTATACAAAAATTGGTGCAGGAATATTCATGTTTCGACAGGTTTAAAAGTCTTGGTCTCTCTATTTTTCGACCATGTTTTTTATGAAACTTTCTGACGGACACGAATATGTTGTTTGTTTTTCTTTTATTTTCTATAGGATATAATTATGTTGTTGTTGTTGATGTTGTCTTTGCAGTTGCTCTCGGTCGCTGACTTTAATGTTCTTATACAAAATTTTGATGTAGAAATATAGTATTATCAATACACTATGATTTTTTTAACAGCCCTGTACACATACATGGGGACCGAGGTTGTGTTAGAAAGAGCTTTTTGTGTTCAGTACTACTACATACTACGATACTATAGACAAATACTTAAATTCATACAAAAAATGTCACTCATTATATAATTCACAGTCACTTCTTGCACTCGATATCATAAGACTTACGTATGATATGGGAAGTTTTCAGTACGAACTTATACGTTGCGCTGAGTAGTCTACTAATAAAATCCGTTGAATATAATCGCAAAACTTTTGATTGTTCTATTAGTAAGAGCTTTATTGTTTCATTTATTGTGTGGTTTATTGTTTTTTTTAGAAAATGAAGTGTTTTATATGTGACATATGTGAAAAGGAATTTTCCTTAAATAAGAATCTAAGGAGACATGTTTTAAATGTACACTCAAAGAAACTGCGATGTGATATTTGTTATAAAACATTAAACAGAAGTGATGCTCTATTATATCATAATATGAAATATCATAATGAAATATCAAATGAAAACATTACAACTTTGAATTTAAATGGCTCTAAAAAAATATCATCTGAAGATAAATCAACTACTTCTTCAGTGTATTCCTCAAAGAGTATCAATACGAAAATATGTACAGATTGTGAAATAGAGGTTCCAAAAGATAATTGGTCTTCACACATTAGAACGAATTTGCATAAACATAATAGTGCAAAACCATGTGAAACGTGTGAAGAATTGCAAGTGGTTAAAAGCATATTTAATGACCGGATTCAGACATTAATATACGTGAACAAAAAAGAAGAAATAATAGAACCCAAAGCATTTTTAAAGGATTCTGAAAGTGTTATTTGTGAAAATTTAAAACATCTTTTAAATAAACATTTCTCTTTTAAATTTAATATGGAATTGTTTGGTGAATACATGAAAATATATAAAAATGATGATGATATGCAAGTGTCAATAAAATCATTTCAATCAAAAATGTGTCTCGTACAGAATGAGGAAGAGTTAAATATATTGTACGATAAAATGTGCTCGAACATTGTTGGAAAAATGGAAGAATTTCAAGAAAATGATAGTGGATGGGCATTAATAAGAATTATCCATATAGAGATAAATATGAATGAATATCGACCAATTAAAGGATCCCAATACATGGAACTTCCAAGTTTTTTATTAACTAAAAAAGCTTGTATTAATATACAAAATAATGATGAATATTGTTTTAAATGGGCGGTAATCTCAGCAATAATACCATCATATATTAAACCACAAAGAACTTCATCCTACGGTATAAATGATATAACACAAAAAACAATTTTGCTTAAAAATGGAGTGGCACTAAAATTTGAAGATTTAGAATTTCCCTTCAAAATAAGTGATGTCAAAAAATTTGAACAATTGAATCCGAACATAAGTGTTAATGTTTTCGGTTACGAGGAGGAAAATAATATGATTGTTGGACCTTACTATAACACGCCTGAAGAAAAACCAGCTCATATAAATTTGTTATTATTACAAGACATGGAACGATTCCACTATGTTTGGATTAAGAATATTTCAAGGTAAGAAAATCTAATTTGTTTCCATACTTTTTATAACTTATTTTTTTGCAGATTAATAACTACTCAAATAAGAAGAAATGGTCATAGGACTTTTATATGTAATAGCTGTCTTCAATATTTCGGTAACGAATATAGCTTTAATAAACATAAGTTAGAATGTAAGAAAATTGTTACTAAGATGCCAGACCCTGAAAAGGCAATTGTAGAATATTATAATTATGAGAGACAGTTGGATGTACCATTTGTGGTATATGCAGATTTTGAATGCATTCTTAAAAGTGTAGATACTTGCATTCCAGAATCAAACATACCATCTTCTACTTTAGTTCAAGAACATGTTCCTTGCGCCTTTAGCTATTTTATAAATTGTTCATTTAACAGTGCATTGAATATGTTTCGACTTTATAAGGGCTTAGATGCATCACGAAAGTTTATTGAGGTTTTAGTACAAGATGTGCAAGATATCAATGAAAAATATTTATCTATAAACAAACCGATGAATCCTCTTACAAAAGATGAAATCATATTCCATAATGAAAGTAAATGTTGTCATATTTGTAAACAAACTTTACATGGTGGTCGTGTAGCAGATCACTGTCATCTGACAGGTAAATACAGAGGACCAGCTCATAACAAATGTAATTTAAGATTTCAGATTGCAAAGTTTATTCCAGTATTTTTTCATAATTTATCAGGCTATGACAGTCATTTGTTCATTATCGAATTTTCAAATATTCCAGGCAATATAAATGTGATTGCAGTAAATAAGGAAAGGTATATATCATTAAGAAAGACTATCCCACTTGAATTTTATAATTCAATTGAGATTCGATTCCTGGACTCTTTTAAATTTATGGCATCTAGTTTAGATGCCTTGGCTAAGAATTTGTCAAGAGAAGATTTTAAAATTGTTAGATCGATCTTCAAGTCTGATGAAGAATTCAACTTAATGACTAAAAAGGGAGTTTTTCCCTATGAATACATAAATTCGTTTGAACGATTAAGTGAAAAAAGTCTCCCACCGCTTGATAAATTCTTTAGTTCAATTAGCAATTCTAGTTGTACTGCAGAACAACATGATTTTGCAAAGACGGTATGGCAAACATTTAAATGTGAAAGTCTATTAGCTTATTTAGAGTTATATTTAAAAACAGATGTCTTATTACTAGCCGATATATTTGAGAATTTTAGAAAAGTTTGCAGAAATATCTCTGGGCTGGATCCCTGTCAATATTATACAGCACCTGGTTTATCATGGGATGCTATGTTAAAAGTAACAAAGATTAGACTTGAATTACTTACTGATATAAATATGTTTACGTTTGTACAAAGAGGTATTAGGGGTGGTCTTGTGCAATGCTGTTGCAGACACTCCAAAGCTAATAATAAATATATGAGTGACTTTAAAAGTGAAGTACCTTCTGAATACTTGACGTATTTGGATGCGAATAATTTATATGGTTGGGCAATGTCTCAAAGTCTACCGTATGGTAAATTCGAATGGATAGAAACTGATAATTTCAATGTATTCAATGTATCACCAAACTCTCCATCTGGCTACATTTTAGAAGTTGACTTGGAATATCCAGAACATCTTCATGATGAGCATAGTGATTTCCCATTTTGTGCAGAAAATAAAAAAAGCCCAAACGCGAAATTTAGTAAACTCATAGCAGACTTGAACCATAAAACAAAGTATATCATACATTATAGAAACCTTCAACAGTGTGTTAACCCATTAGTGCATGAAGTTAATTTGAAGTTTTTTCTTTTACATTCTGTCGTTTGTTTGCAGTAAAACACTCTTTATTTTTAAAAAAAAAATACGAAATCAGAATAATTTGTATTTTTATGAATAAATAGAGTGTGTCCGTTTAAACGGACTCTATGCAGAGAAAACATTGCAAGTTTACATTTAGTTGACGTCCGTTTAAACGGACCATATGCACTAATGGGTTAAGTACGGAATGAAAATTTTAAAAATACATAGAATTTTAAGTTTCAAGCAATCATGTTGGTTAAAACAATACATCGATTTAAATGCACATCACCGTAAATTGGCTAAAAATGAATTTGAAAAGAATTTCTTTAAATTATTAAATAATGCTGTTTATGGTAAAACGATGGAAAATGTTGATAAACGAAAAGATACAAAGATAGTAACAAATTGGGAAAGTTGTGGAAAACATTTAGGTGCTCGAGCTTGGATAGCAAAACCAAACTTTCATAGTTCTACTCAATTTACAGACAATATGGTTGCAATTCAAATGAGTCGCGTTCATGTAACTTACAACAAACCGATTTATTTAGGTTTTACTGTACTCGATTTATCGAAATGGAAGATGTATGATTTTCATTATGAATACATGAAACCAAAGTATGGTGACAATTTAACTTTAAATTATATGGATACTGATTCTTTCATATATTCTATCAAAACTGAACATTTCTATAAAGATATACTGGATGATATTGATATGAAATTTGATACATCAGATTATCCCACTGATAATCGATATAATATTCCAAATAAAAATAAAAAGATAATAGGGATGATGAAAGATGAGATGAATGGTGAAATTATTAGAGAATTCGTTGGGATTCGATCTAAAATGTATTCCATAGATATCGAAAAAAGAAAACAAATTAAAAAAGCTAAAGGTGTTAAGAAAACAGTACTAGATGGTATGAATATTGATGATTATAGAGATTGTTCATATAAAAAGAAACTTTTCTATGGAAATATGTTTATAATTAGGTCAAAGATTCATAACATATATACACAATGTATTAATAAACTAGCACTAAGTTATATAGATGATAAGAGATATATATTGGAAAATGGTGTTAATACACTTGCCTGGGGTCATAATATTATAAAAGAATAGTATTATTATATAGGTTAGTTCAAAGATAAATACGTATAATATAGTTATAAAATAAAAAAATTAAATGTAAATTAAATATTCCAAGTTTTCAATGTCCTAGTACCGCTCTTTATAAATGATAAAAAAAAAATGTTTATAAAATAAATACTAAACAGAAGACTGTATGTTTTTATTTTCACTCCATTTCGCTTTTGTTGTTGCTGTTCTTTTTTTCAGATATTTTTACCATACCATTCGTCTTTTATTATGAACTGCATGTTTACTGAACAAATAAAGAAATGCAATATTTGATCATCAAGATGGATTTACGAATGGAAGATCTACTTCAACGAATCTGGTACTTTTTTAAAACTATGTCGTGAATCATTTCAAACTTGGTAGGCAAACTGATGTAATTTTTACTGCAAAAGTCTTCGATAAAGTTAGTCATCGTACCCTTACTCAGAAACTATCGAATATAGGATTCCATTCTACCCTGCTTAGTTGGTTTAAGCTTTGAGTGATACATACTCGTAGTTGGTAGGGTTCAATATGTTAAAATTGATGATTATCTTTCGGCTCCTTCTAGAGTTACATCTGGTATTCCTTAAGGGAGTCACCTTGCGTCATGACCAGATATACTCGATATTCTATCGTTTTATAGCACTTTCTTGTTACGGCTGCAGTCTCTGCACCAACCGAAATATAAATATCTACGGCAACTTGTAAAATCCATTCATGGAATACAATGAATTTTCAAATTATTGTGAAATTATTGCACCTTCCGAAGCAAAACGAAACTCAGTGTTTATATTTGATGATGTAGCTTGTGATAAACAAAACAACATTCGAGAATATGTTTGTATGGGATGACACAACGATGTGGATAGTTTCTACTTATGTCAATTTTATACACGCATACCAAAACATTTGTTTCGAGACAACGCAAACTACATAGTTATTTTCAAGCAAGACGAGCTAAATCTGAATCTGATCATATAAATTCCGATACGACATTCAATCAGTTTAAAGTACCGTGCACAAACTGTTGGAAAGATGCATTATTTCTGATGGTCATCAACGACCTCCCACTAGTCTTCAAATATTCTGAGTGTCTTCTTTTTGCCGATACTCTTAAATTATTTCGCTCCATTAAATTTGAATATGATTACGATTTATTATATCAAGATGTCGCAGCGGTCAATGATTGATGTGAGCGGAATCACCTCCTTCTAAACGTTTCTTATTGTCCTGCTTACTGCAATCCGCTATCCGCTAACTGATATCCGCTAACTGCTATCTATAACCGACCGGTTAGCAACCGCCCTGTTTGGAACCGACCTGTTTGGAACCGATCTGTTTGAAACCGACCTGTTTGGAACCGACCTGTTTAGAAGCGGCGACCTTAAGGTGTATTGTGCCCCCTATCAGTCATAGACGCGCATGCCACATATTCGTATGTATGTCTGTACATATGTATATCGGTGTTTTTGTTTTGTTTATTGGATGAAGGAAGTAAAACGGAGTGTGAGTAATTAGTTGTGGCGCCATATGAGTGAGAGCGAGAGGAAAGATGTGCAAGTGGTTTATATTTGTTGGTGGAGAGGGAAACAATGGTGAGAGGGGGGGTGAATGATTTCCTGGGTCTGGTTTCCTGGGTCTATTTCAGTCTACAACCAAAATAAACAAGCTGATCTGAATGAATATTACTTACAGTATACAGTCATCAGAAAAAGAATCATGGAAATAGAGAAATGCTTAGAGTTTACTGTCCAAAGAACAACATGCGATATCTTGCTCGCTTGCCCAACAATAAAGAAGAGTTATTGATTTGGACTAAATATAAAATAAGAATTTATGGACCATTGGATTAAATTTTGATATTAGCGATGTAGTGACCTTTTGCTAAAATTATTTATCTGACACACACACAGTTCTTAATGAATAAACAGAAATATATAAACAATGGTCTTGAATACCTGATGATCATACGCTTGACCATTATTAGCCAAAACAATACCTTATTGATCATGAATATCCCACTCAGAATAAACTATCTGATCTGGATGAGTACACGTTTCAGCCAACAGCCAAAATAAACAATCTGATCTGAATGAGTACACCCAGGAAACCAGACCCAGGAAATCATTCACCCCCCCTCTCACCATTGTTTCCCTCTCCACCAACAAATATAAACCACTTGCACATCTTTCCTCTCGCTCTCACTCATATGGCGCCACAACTAATTACTCACACTCCGTTTTACTTCCTTCATCCAATAAACAAAACAAAAACACCGATATACATATGTACAGACATACATACGAATATGTGGCATGCGCGTCTATGACTGATAGGGGGCACAATACACCTTAAGGTCGCCGCTTCTAAACAGGTCGGTTCCAGACAGGTCGGTTTCAAACAGATCGGTTCCAAACAGGTCGGTTCCAAACAGGGCGGTTGCTAACCGGTCGGTTATAGATAGCAGTTAGCGGATATCAGTTAGCGGATAGCGGATTGCAGTAAGCAGGACAATAAGAAACGTTTAGAAGGAGGTGATTCCGCTCACATCAATCATTGACCGCTGCGACATCTTGATATAATAAATCGTAATCATATTCAAATTTAATGGAGCGAAATAATTTAAGAGTATCGGCAAAAAGAAGACACTCAGAATATTTGAAGACTAGTGGGAGGTCGTTGATGACCATCAGAAATAATGCATCTTTCCAACAGTTTGTGCACGGTACTTTAAACTGATTGAATGTCGTATCGGAATTTATATGATCAGATTCAGATTTAGCTCGTCTTGCTTGAAAATAACTATGTAGTTTGCGTTGTCTCGAAACAAATGTTTTGGTATGCGTGTATAAAATTGACATAAGTAGAAACTATCCACATCGTTGTGTCATCCCATACAAACATATTCTCGAATGTTGTTTTGTTTATCACAAGCTACATCATCAAATATAAACACTGAGTTTCGTTTTGCTTCGGAAGGTGCAATAATTTCACAAAAATTTGAAAATTCATTGTATTCCATGAATGGATTTTACAAGTTGCCGTAGATATTTATATTTCGGTTGGTGCAGAGACTGCAGCCGTAACAAGAAAGTGCTATAAAACGATAGAATATCGAGTATATCTGGTCATGACGCAAGGTGACTCCCTTAAGGAATACCAGATGTAACTCTAGAAGGAGCCGAAAGATAATCATCAATTTTAACATATTGAACCCTACCAACTACGAGTATGTATCACTCAAAGCTTAAACCAACTAAGCAGGGTAGAATGGAATCCTATATTCGATAGTTTCTGAGTAAGGGTACGATGACTAACTTTATCGAAGACTTTTGCAGTAAAAATTACATCAGTTTGCCTACCAAGTTTGAAATGATTCACGACATAGTTTTAAAAAAGTACCAGATTCGTTGAAGTAGATCTTCCATTCGTAAATCCATCTTGATGATCAAATATTACATTTCTTTATTCGTTCAGTAAACATGCAGTTCATAATAAAAGACGAATGGTATGGTAAAAATATCTGAAAAAAAGAACAGCAACAACAAAAGCGAAATGGAGTGAAAATAAAAACATACAGTCTTCTGTTTAGTATTTATTTTATAAACATTTTTTTTTTATCATTTATAAAGAGCGGTACTAGGACATTGAAAACTTGGAATATTTAATTTACATTTAATTTTTTTATTTTATAACTATATTATACGTATTTATCTTTGAACTAACCTATATAATAATACTATTCTTTTATAATATTATGACCCCAGGCAAGTGTATTAACACCATTTTCCAATATATATCTCTTATCATCTATATAACTTAGTGCTAGTTTATTAATACATTGTGTATATATGTTATGAATCTTTGACCTAATTATAAACATATTTCCATAGAAAAGTTTCTTTTTATATAAACAATCTCTATAATCATCAATATTCATACCATCTAGTACTGTTTTCTTAACACCTTTAGCTTTTTTAATTTGTTTTCTTTTTTCGATATCTATGGAATACATTTTAGATCGAAGCCCAACGAATTCTCTAATAATTTCACCATTCATCTCATCTTTCATCATCCCGATTATCTTTTTATTTTTATTTGGAATATTATATCGATTATCAGTGGGATAATCTGATGTATCAAATTTCATATCAATATCATCCAGTATATCTTTATAGAAATGTTCAGTTTTGATAGAATATATGAAAGAATCAGTATCCATATAATTTAAAGTTAAATTGTCACCATACTTTGGTTTCATGTATTCATAATGAAAATCATACATCTTCCATTTTGATAAATCGAGTACAGTAAAACCTAAATAAATCGGTTTGTTGTAAGTTACATGAACGCGACTCATTTGAATTGCAACCATATTGTCTGTAAATTGAGTAGAACTATGAAAGTTTGGTTTTGCTATCCAAGCTCGAGCACCTAAATGTTTTCCACAACTTTCCCAATTTGTTACTATCTTTGTATCTTTTCGTTTATCAACATTTTCCATCGTTTTACCATAAACAGCATTATTTAATAATTTAAAGAAATTCTTTTCAAATTCATTTTTAGCCAATTTACGGTGATGTGTATTTAAATCGATGTATTGTTTTAACCAACATGATTGCTTGAAACTTAAAATTCTATGTATTTTTAAAATTTTCATTCCGTGCTTAACACAAGACCACCCCTAATACCTCTTTGTACAAACGTAAACATATTTATATCAGTAAGTAATTCAAGTCTAATCTTTGTTACTTTTAACATAGCATCCCATGATAAACCAGGTGCTGTATAATATTGACAGGGACCCAGCCCATACATATTTCTGCAAACTTTTCTAAAATTCTCAAATATATCGGCTAGTAATAAGACATCTGTTTTTAAATATAACTCTAAATAAGCTAATAGACTTTCACATTTAAATGTTTGCCATACCGTCTTTGCAAAATCATGTTGTTCTGCAGTACAACTAGAATTGCTAATTGAACTAAAGAATTTATCAAGCGGTGGGAGACTTTTTTCACTTAATCGTTCAAACGAATTTATGTATTCATAGGGAAAAACTCCCTTTTTAGTCATTAAGTTGAATTCTTCATCAGACTTGAAGATCGATCTAACAATTTTAAAATCTTCTCTTGACAAATTCTTAGCCAAGGCATCTAAACTAGATGCCATAAATTTAAAAGAGTCCAGGAATCGAATCTCAATTGAATTATAAAATTCAAGTGGGATAGTCTTTCTTAATGATATATACCTTTCCTTATTTACTGCAATCACATTTATATTGCCTGGAATATTTGAAAATTCTTTAATGAACAAATGACTGTCATAGCCTGAGAAATTATGAAAAAATACTGGAATAAACTTTGCAATCTGAAATCTTAAATTACATTTGTTATGAGCTGGTCCTCTGTATTTACCTGTCAGATGACAGTGATCTGCTACACGACCACCATGTAAAGTTTGTTTACAAATATGACAACATTTACTTTCATTATGGAATATGATTTCATCTTTTGTAAGAGGATTCATCGGTTTGTTTATAGATAAATATTTTTCACTGATATCTTGCACATCTTGTACTAAAGCCTCAATAAACTTTCGTGATGCATCTAAGCCCTTATAAAGTCGAAACATATTCAATGCACTGTTAAATGAACAATTTATAAAATAGCTAAAGGCGCAAGGAACATGTTCTTGAACTAAAGTAGAAGATGGTATGTTTGGTTCTGGAATGCAAGTATCTACACTTTTAAGAATGCATTCAAAATCTGCATATACCACAAATGGTACATCCAACTGTCTCTCATAATTATAATATTCTACAATTGCCTTTTCAGGGTCTGGCATCTTAGTAACAATTTTCTTACATTCTAACTTATGTTTATTAAAGCTATATTCGTTACCGAAATATTGAAGACAGCTATTACATATAAAAGTCCTATGACCATTTCTTCTTATTTGAGTAGTTATTAATCTGCAAAAAAAATAAGTTATAAAAAGTATGGAAACAAATTAGATTTTCTTACCTTGAAATATTCTTAATCCAAACATAGTGGAATCGTTCCATGTCTTGTAATAATAACAAATTTATATGAGCTGGTTTTTCTTCAGGCGTGTTATAGTAAGGTCCGACAATCATATTATTTTCCTCCTCGTAACCGAAAACATTAACACTTATGTTCGGATTCAATTGTTCAAATTTTTTGACATCACTTATTTTGAAGGGAAATTCTAAATCTTCAAATTTTAGTGACACTCCATTTTTAAGCAAAATTGTTTTTTCTGTTATATCATTTATACCGTAGGATGAAGTTCTTTGTGGTTTAATATGTGATGGTATTATTGCTGAGATTACCGCCCATTTAAAACAATATTCATCATTATTTTGTATATTAATACAAGCTTTTTTAGTTAATAAAAAACTTGGAAGTTCCATGTATTGGGATCCTTTAATTGGTCGATATTCATTCATATTTATCTCTATATGGATAATTCTTATTAATGCCCATCCACTATCATTTTCTTGAAATTCTTCCATTTTTCCAACAATGTTCGAGCAAATTTTATCGTACAATATATTTAACTCTTCCTCATTCTGTACGAGACACAATTTTGATTGAAATGATTTTATTGACACTTGCATATCATCATTTTTATTTATTTTCATGTATTCACCAAACAATTCCATATTAAATTTAAAAGAGGAATGTTTATTTAAAAGATGTTTTAAATTTCCACAAAAAATTCAGAATCCTTTAAAAATGCTTTGGGTTCTATTATTTCTTCTTTTTTGTTCACGTATATTAATGTCTGAATCCGGTCATTAAATGTGCTTTTAACCACTTGCAATTCTTCACATGTTTCACATGGTTTTGCACTATTATGTTTATGCAAATTCGTTCTAATGTGTGAAGACCAATTATCTTTTGGAACCTCTATTTCACAATCTGTACATATTTTCGTATTGATACTCTTTGAGGAATACACTGAAAAAGTAGTTGATTTATCTTCAGATGATATTTTTTTAGAGCCATTTAAATTCAAAGTTGTAATGTTTTCATTTGATATTTCATTATGATATTTCATATTATGATATAATAGAGCATCACTTCTGTTTAATGTTTTATAACAAATATCACATCGCAGTTTCTTTGAGTGTACATTTAAAACATGTCTCCTTAGATTCTTATTTAAGGAAAATTCCTTTTCACATATGTCACATATAAAACACTTCATTTTCTAAAAAAAACAATAAACCACACAATAAATGAAACAATAAAGCTCTTACTAATAGAACAATCAAAAGTTTTGCGATTATATTCAACGGATTTTATTAGTAGACTTCCCATATCATACGTAAGTCTTATGATATCGAGTGCAAGAAGTGACTGTGAATTATATAATGAGTGACATTTTTTGTATGAATTTAAGTATTTGTCTATAGTATCGTAGTATGTAGTAGTACTGAACACAAAAAGCTCTTTCTAACACAACCTCGGTCCCCATGTATGTGTACAGGGCTGTTAAAAAAATCATAGTGTATTGATAATACTATATTTCTACATCAAAATTTTGTATAAGAACATTATAGTCAGCGACCGAGAGCAACTGCAAAGACAACATCAACAACAACAACATAATTATATCCTATAGAAAATAAAAGAAAAACAAACATATTCGTGTCCGTCAGAAAGTTTCATAAAAAACATGGTCGAAAGATAGAGAGACCAAGACTTTTAAACCTGTCGAAACATGAATATTCCTGCACCAATTTTTGTATAAAAATATCATAGTCAGCGACCGAGAGCAACTGCAAAGACAATATCAACAACAACAACATAGGTATATCCTATAGCAAATAAAAGATAAACAAACAACATATTTGTGTCCATCAGCAAGTTTCATTAAAAAAAAATGGTCGAAAGATAAAGAGACCAAGACTTTTAAACATGTCGAAACATGAATATTCCTGCACCAATTTTTGTATAAAAATATCATTGTCAGTGAACGAGAGTAACAGCAAAGACAACAAAAATAACGTAGGTATATTCCATATAAAACAAAAGATAAACGAACAACATATTCATATCCGTCAGCAAATTTCATTAAAAAAAAAATGGTCGAAAGATAAAGAGACCAAGACTTTTAAACATGTCGAAACATGAATATCCCCACCAATTTCTACGTCAAAATAATTTTCCTTGAAATATTGTAGTCAGCACTCCGATCTGATCTGGATGAGTAGACCTTGGAAACCGTTCATCCCCTCTCATCAGCAACCAGAATAAACAATCTGATCTAGATGACTATTACCCCCTCTAGCCCAGATACCCATTTCAGCCAACAGCCAAAGTAAACAATCTGATCTTAAACCCTGCTTGCCACCGCTACCCCACTAGTTATGTTGCCAAACAAAATAAACAAACATGGATCTTCGATGACCTTGGATTCTAATGACATATTATACATACACACATATATAAGATAACATAACAATGGCCTTGGACTCTGGATGAGCATTAAACTCCGTTTTGCCCCCGCTTCCCCATTTCAGCCAACAGTCAAAATAAACAATCTCATCTGGATGAGTAGACCCCCTCACCATCGCTCCCCTCTCAGTATTGATTACGTCAGCTTTATCATCGATATGTATGTAAATTGATCTGTGATCTACCAACAATTTTGTTATATGTATTCTCAAACATACATTTTCAACATTTTGTTTATTATTCTTGATGACGTCACTTCCTGACCGCATGCGATAAACACTCTTTTTTTATTGATATTCCCGATATGAACACGTGTTTTTTATGATTTTAACCCTTTGTTTATTAATCTTGATGACGTCACTTCCTGGCTCCCTGCTCCCTGTGGCCCAGAATCGGCGAATCTATACTACTTGCTGGGATTGAACCCGGGCAAGCATGGGTAGCAGTCCAACGCACTAACCACCACGGCCACGGCGACCACTCTTAATTTCTTAAGACTTTAAATGTAATTTTTTTGTTGAAAATCACTAATTTCTGAAAAATCTTTAGCGACAACATACCTTTTTTAACAGCTATGCGAAGAGCATTTTCCAAGCTTTATTTTGGTGTATAATATTGTAAGATTCAGCCATTATTCACCAAGAAAAACACTTTCAAAATCCTACCTGGTGCAAATCAATCACCAATACTCAGTAACCAATCCTCAATTGTGAATTCTTACATGTTTTTTTTACAGAATTTTGAAAAAAAACGTTGTTGTTTTGTTATTAACATATGTATAAAGATATTATTGCAAGAACTATTACAAATATAATATAGAGAAAATTAAGAAAAAAACAAAACGATAGTATTACTTTTTTTTAACCCTTGTGTAGGTGTCAAGGTACCTGGGTACTTTCTCAACATGATTTTCAAAAAAAGTAAATTTCGACCGCTACCATTATCATAGTATTTTCAGTACCTTACTAAAAAACATTTTTGCGACAAATGCGCTGTTAATGTCGAAAATCGAGCCATACGTTTCGCCTAAATTCTTTTTTCTTTGACATGTTCCCGAATATTGCATCAAAGTACCTGGGTACCTGGGTGTGAACTTGTTCGTGCACGCATTTTAGAGCAGAATATATCGCAATTCTGCTCTAAAATGCGTGCACGATAAAGTTCACACAAGTTTCTTGGAATGAATTTGATTGTAATTGCATCGATTTTGTCTCTATCATATGACGTTTTCAAGTAACTAGTCAATCTTAATCGACGTTATAAAGCATATGGCCTCATTACCTGGTATTACTGGTTCACAATTTCTTATTCATTCAGCCCTCGCAGCGAATAAGTAATATTGTATAGTAGTTCTGTATAATGCAATTCCAATCATTCGGATAGATCACCAAAGGTATGGAAACCACTCACTGTTCAAGAGTGGAAGGTTTACTTCGCTGTTCCCTTTATTGCTGGGATATACATCATTCGAGTGGAGAGCACACATCGGTCCTCTGTAGCACGGTCTCTGTTGTCCATTTTCGTGCTGCAATTGCTCTTTGCCAATTACGCGCTTTATACGCTTTAATAATATACCAACTAGAGTTGATCGAATGTCTACTGAATATGCCGCCCTAATTAGTGATCTTTGGAAGCTAATAAACGCAGCTGCATAAAAACTACAAGCCATCGACAGACATCACTATCGATGAACAACTGTTTCTATACAGAGGCCCTTCTAAATGTACGCAGTACGAGTATATACCCTCAGAACCAGCCAAATATGGCTTAAAGGTTAAGTGCCAATGTGTCAAACTTTAATCCGCTGCATGGCAAAATATATACTGGAAACGAGGCAGGTGTAGCACGCCAGACCAACGTTGGAGAAAACGTAGTTGAGCGATTAATATAGAGGTACAAGGGATCAGGCCGAAATGTCATTTTTTAACTACATTGTACCTCGCGAAATACCTTTTCGAATTTGACTTTGTTGGGCTCCGTTAGCCATAATAAAATGTTTATTCCTCCTAATTGTTTTTTTTTTCCTGATATTCTCTATATTGTGTTTGTGACATGTAAGAACTCAGCATTGAGGATTGGTTACTGAGCATTGGTGATTGATTTGCACCAGTTAGGATTTTTAAAGTGTTTTTCATATTTAAAACTGGCTGAATCTTAAATTATTGTACATCAAATTAAAGCTTGAAGAATGCTCTTTCACATAGCTTTTAAAAATTGAAGATTTTTCAGATATTAGTGATTTTAAAAAAAAATACGTTACTTTTAAAGTCTTCAGAGATTAATTGATTATTTTAAAACTGAAAATCTTAGATCCATTATTTTTAGGTCATAGGAAAGATAGTGGAATCACCTTTCATTCAAAAATCATCAGACGATCTATCCGCAATACGAACTTCACACACAAAAATCTCAAAATCTCCACATACGATTTTCATAAGACTTCACAGTTTTAATGTGCTGAAGCTCAACTTTATTTTGATACCAATTTCATTGATGAACGCTATTGGCCTAAAAGTGCCCCATCTCCTTTCTTAAATTAATGTTCAACTAGTGTACCAGTGCGAATAATCTCGCATGTAGAAACCATATACCCGTTGGTATAGGTAATAGTAATTTTTCGTAATAAATTTACTCATATGCACTGTTTCACTGTTTATACTGAGTCCAGTTGATAAGCTTTCGATTGGTGTTAGAATCATTAAAATCGGTGCAGAAATAAACACTCAGGAGGAATCACAAGCTCTTGCGCTAGCGATTTAAATATATACATATGTTACCGGCCAAACCCGATTTCAGGCCAAACTAGTTTATCCTAAGCGTGTTAGGCCAAACTAGTTTTGAATTATTATTCAAGTAATCTATTGGGTAAAATTAAAAGGCAAATCAATTAGATGAGCAATATTTATTCAAATAAAGTCTACTTAATTATAAAAAATATTATTGAGGGAAATTTTCAATTTTTTTTTTTCAATAAAGGAGAGCCAGTGCAATGAACTTACTGCAGATATCAGTTCATTTATAATTTCGCTTATCAACAACTCGCAATTTGTTACTTCGCATTGGCCAACTTTCATTTAGGTTTGTAATTATTTCGCCATTAAATATTCTGCATTCACTATTTCACTTTATAAAGCTTTATAAAGCGAAATAGTTACAAACAAATAAACTGATAGCTGCCATAAATTCATTGTACTAGTTCTCCTTTATTGAAAAAAAAATTTCCCTCAATAATATTTTTTATAATTAAGTAACACACATCGGGGTTAGTAAGAGAATGGCTCTTAAATAATGTGAGAAATAAGATGGAACACCCTCCACAATCTCTAGATCTTAACGTTATAGAACATCTTTGGGCTCATCTTAAACAAAAGGTCAACGAAAGAAACATAACATCAGTTTCCAGACTTAGAACAGTTCTGAAAGAAGAATGGGAAAATATAGCATCCGAAACCACAAAAAACTGGTACTTTCCATGCCATCACGTCTAAAAGCCGTCATTGCAGCACGTGGAGGTCCAACAAGTTATTAAATAACTCATATTATAACAAAAATATGCATTGAACCTTAACGTATGTACACTTTTGTAACATGAAAAAATGCCCTCTTATAAGTTAATTTTCTATAATTTCCAGAGTATTTAAAAAAACTGAATTTTTTTTTGTTATTTTTGTAAGAATCAACCTGTTTATTTATAATTAAACTAATAAGACCTGCAAAGTGTTTCATATTTTTTTATTTTCTCTTATGAAATTAATATAAGCAGGCCGTATGTAAGTTAACACAATGGGTTCGCAACAGCCACATACCGCTGATCTAGCAACTCCATAAGCGGTCATCAACATCGAATATCCACATACAGCTGCCTTACACAACATCGGATTTCCTTACTCAGCTGCTTTGCAAACATTCGTCATCGCCAACGACGATCAACGGAAGCGGGCAACTTAATATCTTGCACGAGCTGCATAGTCAGCACATCATTGAAGTGGGGAATCGTAGGGACTGAAGCTTAGGGCAATGAAATTGTATTTTAGTTTTTCATCGAACTCACTTAACAGCAGCACACGAACGGTGCTTAATAAAAATTAAATTAAAAAGGAATTTAAGTTCTTCTTACTTATTTTAAGTTAAAAGTTTTCAGTGGCGCCCAACGTGGGGCATTGTTGAATTAAAATAAATAAAAACCATTAAACATTTTTGTGTCACACGACAACTATAAGGAACCAGAACCCATTGGAAGTATCGCCATCAGAACAACGTAGACTACGACGAAATTCACCGAAGCAATCGACACGGACTGTGGGCGACGCACACGACTACAAGCCTCAGCAATTGACACCAATAAGATATCAAGAAATAATCTAATCATTTTTGAAATGGAGAAATTGTAAGTGATTGCTCATTAATTATTTCTCATTATTAAATAAAATTACTTAAATAAGTTTTGTGCCAAGAATTGTCGTGTTATTCATTGCCCATTATTGATTCAAAATTAGAAAATATTGTTACTGTGAAATATTTTTGCAAGCTAAAGATAGACCCAAAGGTTGCGGTGTTCGTTAGCTGGGTAGTTTAAAGATTAATGAGTGATAGTGAATGTGAACTGAGCCGAGTGCTGGAAGACCTTAGGTACTTGAGTATTAGCGAGATAAACAACGAAAATAAAATAAAAATGAATGCTGTAGATTTGCAGGTTTTAGTAGAATCCGCGGTGCGCGGCGCACTCCAGACTCAAAGGTTAGAATTCGATAAGAAATTAGATGATGTAGCCAAAAAACTTTCAAGCGCAAGCTTGAACGAGCCAGTGGAAGTGGAAGTATATCAGGAAGCGAAAATAGTTGAAGGTGTTAAATGTGATGAGCCTCTCGACATAGTCAAGTCGTTACCGGAGTTTGATGGCAAGCAGGAAATCTATGTATCCTGGCGACAGGCAGCACACTCCGCCTACAAACTTTTCGAGAAATACGACGGTAGTTCAAAACACTATCAAGCAATAGCTATAGTGAGAAATAAGATTAGGGGTCCGGCCGACGCCGTTTTGGCCTCGTTCAATACAGTTTTAAATTTTAAGGCCATCATAGCTAGGTTAGATTTTATATATGCCGACAAGCGGCCAATATACCTGATCGAACAGGAATTAAGTACTCTGAGACAAGGCAACCTAACTATCATGCAGTACTATGACGAGATTGAGAGGAAGCTTACACTGCTAACAAACAAGACTATAATGACATTCGACACCACATTAGCCAGTTCTATTAACGAGAAATACAGAACAGATGCACTTCGTGTGTTTATATCTGGTTTAAAGAAATCATTAAGCGACGTCCTATTTTCAGCCGCTCTGGCATTGGCTCAAGAAGTTGAGTCTAACCACGAGAGGTACATGTTCGCAACGAACTATGCCAGGAATTCTGAGGAGAAAACACAGAGGTTTGAGTACCAGCGATCACAAAACCGACCGCAAAATTAAAATAATGTCAATATTAATAGGTATAATAGCCAAACTATCACCCCGGGCAATCAGGGAAAAAACCCCTATTATAGTAGACAACATGGTTACGACAACCAAACAAGAGGAAATGATTATCGTGGCCCTAACAGGCACGAGCCGGTTGAAAAAATGGATGTGGATCCCACATCGTCGCGTTTCCGACAGTCTACCGACCACCAACGCCAAAGCTACGGTAGTAATGCCTACAATCAGGGACAGGGGTATAGATTTAAGAGACCTAATAGCTCGGAAAGGCATTCGGGGCAAAGACGTCAAAGAATTAATCATATGTCGCAGGAAAATTCCTCACGAGATCAAGAAGGGTATAATGACTATGAAGTCTTGGCTGAGTCAGAAGCAGCCGAAGCTGAAGCAGACGCATCTGCCTCCGATTGCGTACATTTTTTAGGGGAAACTCCCTGCTTCCGTTCATACATCGAACTATAGCGGGGAGACCTATGAGACTTTTAATTGATACTGGGGCTTCAAAAAATTACATCAAACCGCTGCAAGAGATAGGAAATATCGTTCCTGTTGACGCCCCTTTCCTCGTTAAGTCAATTCATGGCTATAATAGTATTAGATACAAATGTTTTATAACTGTGTTCGGAAAGAACAGTCCTTTTTTCATACTTCCCGGTCTTACGACCTTTGATGGAATAATTGGCCTTGATCTGCTAACGCAAATCAATGCTACAATTTGTTTAAGACAAAATGTAATTCGCTTCGATTCTGGATCAGAAAGAATTCGATTCTACAAATGCGAGAACGTAAATTTTACAAGAATAGACGATATAGAGGTCCCCCCATCGGTAAGGGCTGATTTTCAAAAAATGATGAGTAATAGAGCTAAGGCATTTGCAGACTCTAACGAGTTGCTGCCATTTAACACAGGTATTGTCGCTACTATTCGCACCGAAAGTAACGATCCCATTTACTCAAAACTATACCCATACCCTATGGGTGTAGCTGATTTCGTTAATAATGAAGTAAAAGATCTTTTGAAAAATGGCATAATCAGACCATCTAAGTCCCCTTATAATAACCCCATCTGGGTTGTCGATAAAAAGGGTACTGACGAGTTGGGCAATAAAAAGAAACGTCTGGTAATAGACTTTCGTAAGCTCAACCAAAAAACAATAGACGACAAGTATCCCATTCCTAACGTTGTGGTGATTTTGTCAAATTTGGGTAAAGCAAGATATTTTACGACCCTAGACCTAAAGTCAGGGTTTCATCAAATCGAACTCGCAGAGCGAGATCGGGAAAAAACTGCGTTTTCCGTAAACGGCGGGAAATATGAATTCTGGCGACTCCCATTCGGGTTAAAAAATGCGCCCAGTATTTTTCAGAGGGCTATAGATGATGTTCTTCGCGAGCAGATCGGAAAGACCTGCTACGTTTACGTCGACGATGTAATCATCTTCTCTGAGACTGAGGCGGACCACGTCAAGCACATTGACTGGGTTTTACGAAGTTTGTACGAGGCCAACATGAGGGTCTCACGAGAAAAGTCAAACTTTTTCAAGGAAGATGTGGAATACCTTGGTTTCACAGTATCAAGAGGAGGTATCAAAACGAGTCCGACAAAAGTGGAGGCAATTGAAAATTACACAGAGCCTTCGACACTGTTCGAGGTGAGATCCTTTTTAGGCCTGGCCAGCTACTACAGGTGTTTCATAAAGGATTTCGCATCCATAGCTAGACCCCTGTCTGACATCTTGAAGGGTGAAAACGGCAAGGTAAGTGCCCACCAGTCAAAAAAAATTAAGATCAAATTTGATGACAAGCAACTACAAGCCTTTAACAAATTGAGGAACATCTTGATATCGGAAGATGTTACGTTATTATACCCAGACTTCAGAAAGCCTTTTGACCTAACCACGGATGCTTCGTCTCATGGGCTGGGAGCGGTCTTGTCCCAAGATGGGAAACCAATAACAATGATTTCGAGGACACTTAAAGACAGGGAATTGCATTTTGCGACCAACGAAAGGGAACTTTTGGCCATTGTGTGGGCCCTGAAGAATCTGCGTAACTACCTCTATGGAGTAAAAACTCTAAACATTTTCACTGATCATCAACCCCTCACACTTGCGGTTTCAGACCGAAACCCGAATGCAAAGATAAAGCGCTGGAAAGCATTTATTGACGAGCATAATGCTCACATATTCTATAAACCAGGAAAAGAGAATCATGTTGCTGACGCACTGTCACGACAAAACATTCATGCTCTAGAGGATTAAGCAGATTCCGACGTTGCTACAATCCATAGTGAACTATCCCTGACTTATACTATCGAGGCAACGGATAAACCAGTAAATTGTTTTAGAAACCAAATACTTATAGAAGAGGCAGCATTCGCCTCAACTCGCAGCTTCATAATCTTCGGGGAGAAAAGTAGGCACTTCGTGTATTTTTCAGACAGGGACACACTTACAGAAACAGTAAAAGATATGGTAAAACCAGATGTGGTCAACGCAATTCATTGTGAACTTCCAATTTTGGCCCATATTCAGCATAGGCTCGTCGAGTTGTTCCCAGCAACAAAGTTTCGATATTCTAGGGAATTCGTGGTAGATATTTTCGATAAAACTGAGCAAAAAGAAATCATAATTACAGAACATAATCGGGCACACAGAGCTGCCCAGGAAAATGTAAAACAAGTTTTACGTGATTACTTTTTTCCAAAAATGACCAAATTAGCAAATGAGATTGTCGCGAACTGCAAAACATGCTCAAAGGCCAAGTATGACCGACACCCAAAGAAGCAACTAATCGGCGAGACGCCAATCCCATCATATGCAGGCGAAATGCTGCACATTGACATATTTTCCACAGATAAAAAATATTTCCTAACTTGCGTCGACAAGTTTTCCAAATTCGCTGTGGTCCAGCCGATATTGTCCCGTACGATTGAGGACGTGAAAACACCAATTCTGCAGCTAATGAATTTTTTTCCTCAAACAAAAACAATTTTCTGTGACAACGAGGCATCATTAAATTCCGAGACTATAAGGTCAATTTTACTGAATCATTTTAATGTCCATATAGTCAACGCCCCACCTTTACACAGCACGTCTAATGGTCAAGTGGAGAGGCTGCACAGCACTCTACTAGAAATTGCAAGATGTCTTAAGCTAGAAAGAAAAATCGACGACACGGTTGACCTGATATTACAAGCTACTATAGAATACAATAGGACCATCCATTCAGTCACGGACCAAAAACCACTTGATATCATTCACTCGGCTCCAGCCGAGTTTAGAGAGGAAATAAAAAATAAGGTTCAAAAGGCACAGGAGGCATTATTGCAAAAGCACAATGAGTCAAGGCGAAACAGGATCTTCCGAGTTGGAGAAAAGGTATTGGTAAAGACCAACAGAAGGTTGGGCAATAAACTTACCCCACTGTACGTGGAAGAAAGAGTAGAAGCTGATTTGGGGACAACAGTTCTCAT
This sequence comes from Brachyopa scutellaris, assembly GCA_949775065.1. Taxonomy (NCBI): domain Eukaryota; kingdom Metazoa; phylum Arthropoda; class Insecta; order Diptera; family Syrphidae; genus Brachyopa; species Brachyopa scutellaris. The sequence continues at coordinate 42,603,312 of OX459113.1, read as the reverse complement.
TAAAGGGAGGATGGTCCACAAGGACAACCTAAGGTAGGATAGGATAGAATAGAGTAAATCTAAGGTAGGATAGTATAGAGCAGGGAAATATCCCCATTTTTTATCATTTGTTAGACCCGCACAAGTATCGCATTAAGGGAAACAAAACATTTTTTTTCAGGATCCTACTCATGCTGCTTTCAATCTCGACGACAGTAACTGTAAGACTGACGGACTACACTCATTCGGACTATATTCCAATCTTGGACGGAGGTGTCATAATCTGGCAGGACCATGGCTACCTTAGGCACACAACTAACTTGACTGCGTACTCCGAAATTATGGACGAGACGATCAACATGACTGACCTTTTCCCGCAAACACACATGAGGAAAATTTTGGAAATAGACGCCAGACATTTGGGGACACTCTTTGCAGCTATAAACATACACCATAGGCACGCGAGAAGTTTAAACTTTTTAGGCACGGCTTTAAAGGTGATTGCCGGGACTCCCGACTTTGATGACTTTGAGAGGATAAAGTTCACACAGACTCAACTCACTGAATCAAACAATAGGCAGGTATTAATAAACACAAAAACTCAGGAGCAAATTAATAAGCTTACAGACACCGTAAATACCATACTGGCAAGCTCTAAAAAGGAGCACATCGATACTGCTCACCTTTACGAAATATTGTTGGCTAGAAATAGAATCATGATCACTGAAATAGAAAATTTAATGCTCTCAATAACACTTGCTAAAATTAACGTAATTAATCCGACAATTCTTGACGACAATGACCTAAAATCAATAATTAATGAGCAATTCACAAATATTAGTGTGACAGAATTAATGGAAGTAGCTAGTATTAAAATCTTACAAAATGATAATGTCTTGCATTTCCTTATAAAGTACCCTAAACCTAAGTTAGTATGTAAGAAAGTTAGCATTTTCCCCGTCTCGCATGGCGGAACGATTCTCCACCTCACAGATAACAACATAGTAGCAGAATGCGACAACCGGGTGCTTGCGGTTGACGATTGCAGCCCAACAACGACATCAACATTCTGCAAGGAGGCACCAAATAAGACCTGCGCCCAACAACTGTATTCTGGCGGCTTAGCACACTGCAACACTCAACCTAACCACCTGGATCCTGTAGTAGTGGTTGATGACGGTATCATCATAATCAACGACAGTCCAGCCAAAGTTAAGGAGATTAATGATGTTGAGAGAACTATCACCGGCACATACTTACTCACTTTCGACGATGAGGTCTGGGTTAATGGATCCAGATTTGTTAATCGCAACAACATTCAGAGGAGACGTCCAGGTACCACCTCAGTAGCTCTATTAAATATCACTGGTCACCAAGAAGTACTGAGCCTACCATTTCTGCATAAAATGAATATAGAAAACTTGCGCTACATTGACGAAGATAACAACACAACCAGTTCTGGCCTGTTGCGTAACTCTCGCATTAATTGCGATCTGTTATGCCACCCTCAAACTAAAACAACATCGAAGGAAAAAACGACAACAGCTTGACCTTCAGAAGGTAGTCGAGGCCCTGGGAAAGACCGAGGACGGCCTTCACTTAAGCAAGGGAGGAGTTAACACAATGGGTTCGCAACAGCCACATACCGCTGATCTAGCAACTCCATAAGCGGTCATCAACATCGAATATCCACATACAGCTGCCTTACACAACATCGGATTTCCTTACTCAGCTGCTTTGCAAACATTCGTCGTCGCCAACGACGATCAACGGAAGCGGGCAACTTAATATCTTGCACGAGCTGCATAGTCAGCACATCATTGAAGTGGGGAATCGTAGGGACTGAAGCTTAGGGTAATGAAATTGTATTTTAGTTTTTCATCGAACTCACTTAACAGCAGCACACGAACGGTGCTTAATAAAAATTAAATTAAAAAGGAATTTAAGTTCTTCTTACTTATTTTAAGTTAAAAGTTTTCAGTTGTACACTTTTGTTACATGGTGTAGATAAATAGATAGGGAGCCGGGAGTGCCACCTATTCGTATCAATCACAGCAAACACCCAAAAGTTTCTTTACGGTGCCACATCTTCCGAATGTCTGACAAGCATTCAAGGGTGTTATTTTTCCCGATGCTTCTTAACTCGACGTTCGAAATCGCCAAAAAAATCTTTACATGGGTAAAGGCACTAGTACCCGGACATATTTTCTAACTTCAACCTTATCTCATTTTTTTTCTACAAGAACTACATCAAGTATGCATAGTGTTTCTTAAAGTGTAGATAGTTTTTGATAATATAACATATAAATATTTTTCAAAAAAGTATGATTTGCTCTAGTATCCAAACAGTAGATTTAGTGTCCAGATACTTCTATTTTAGTATCCGGACACAGTACTTTTTCCTAATTTAAGTTATCTTTTGGATTAAAAAATGAAACATTTTTAATTTTAAAAAATAATAGAGTTCAATTGTTCCTTTTTTACTAAACCAAAACGCATCCATCCACGTTCGATTCCTTCTAAAAGCTTTGGCATACTATTAATGATTTATTTCAGTGGACGGGAGCACGAAAATACTACCATTATTCCAATCAGTTTTCCATCTGATTGCATCCAAATCTTTTCCGGCCTGTCATTTTTGAAGGTGTTTTCTCTATTAATCACTTATTATTTTCTGCACCGTTTTCAAAAGATCATTTAATGCATTACATAAATCGGCGCACGTCTGGGCAATCAGTTTATTCTCTTTGGTGGTTAAATAAGGATCTGGCTCCATTTTTGTTGGGTTTTCACCAATTAATCGTAGAAGCTGCTTTCCTAATGTTTAAATTGTTCTTTCTTATATCCTCCAAAGTCTTAAGTCGTCGCTAAGCCATCTGCGTCCATTCTTTTATAAAAAAGATAACGACTACCTCTATTCTCTAGCTACGTAAATCCATATAAAATAGCAACATTTAAATACTGAAACTGCTTTTTCATTAGCCGGACAGCCATTTTTTTGTTCAGTAAATACTGTCCGAATACTTTTAATATTTAATATATGTATTTTTTTAATATGTATTTTATTTACAAAGCTTATCTATATATTTTTCAGATAAACAAAGTAATTTTCATTTAAAATTAGTGAACAAATAGTACTCTCAGACTTCCGTTTCCTAAATTGTTACACTATTTTTTTTAAAGTAAAATGCAACATCGGAGACTGTCCTCTTAGACCACTGACATGAACTGATCTTTAATCGCACAGCATAACTATTTTTACTTGGAACTTTGCATGTTTGATTGGAAAACATAACGAATTGTTAGATTTAATAGTTGCTTAAAACTTTTCCCAGGATTTTGCTTATTTCTTTAAATTAAACGATTAAGTGTCCGGACACTAGCACTTTCCGGATACTAGTTCATCTACCCTCATTTTTTTTCCTATCTTTAAAAAATTTTAACACGCACACATACATAGATGGTTGCGGGAAGCAGGCCGTATAAGAGAGCTCTAACTTCAAAATGCCTGTCACGATGAAAACATCAAGAACCGTTCTACCTAGCACACTTATACATACGGTGGTTTACATATTTGAGACAGCTTACCACTCAAAAATATTGTGAAGCAACTATACAGCCCAGTTGTAACTGCTTCCATTGTAAATGCAAATCTAAAGAAAATATTGAAAATGTAAGATCCTACCAAAAGTAACGCCTAATAAGCGAATGTGTAACGCATCGAAAATCTTATTTTTAATATTATTGAAATTTTGCATCGATGCCATTACTTCTTCGCTTACCAGGCGTTACATTTGTAAGATGTTTTTGCTCAAAAGCATTCCTGGAATGAAAATACAGTTATTCGACTCAGACAAATCCAATCATGACCAACTCCGTCAGGATTTTTTTCGATGTTGCAGCATTTGAAGTTTGTTATTAAGCGGAGCCAGTACTTTTCAGTATAATTAATAATACATAATAACAATTATTTAAGATGATTAGTAAATGCTTAAACGCCAGGATGCAGTAACTAATGCTTTGACTAACTACATTCCACTGCTAAATTAACTGCTTGCATGTAAGGCCAATACTAAGTGCTTACGCGCCAGGATGTAGTAATCAATGTTTTCAGCAATTATCATTCACCGCGGAAATAACTGATTACCGGTAAGCCAGTTGGTAAGTGCTTACCACCCTAGGACATCCCCATTTAAATGTAATCGATTCTGTAATAAGGAAAGTAAGCGCTGGTAGCTACCAATTAGCACTTACAGAATCGATTCGGTAAGCAGTAATTTTCTACTGGGAGTATTCAGGGGGCCGAAATGTAAACTCGAAAAAAATAAGTTCGATCTAAAGTGTCTGTCGCGATAAAAACGTGATGAACGGTTTGACATAATTTGGAATAATTATGCACCTATTCCACACTTGTTCCAGTACTTATCACTCAAAGATATTGTGATATGTACAACTATACAGGGTGGCGAAATGTAAACTAGAAAAAAAATTTCTGGAAAATATATCGTGTGGGATATATATACATAATTCATAACGGCTGAAAGCAAGAATTTCAAAAATATTTATTTCTATAAGAAAGAGTTATTGCCGAAAATTTGTGAAACAATTTTAACAGGCGAAAATGGAAGTTCACCTTTTTCGATGCGAATTGAATCTTTCTTGATGCAAACTGAAGTGCCAAAAACGGTTAACTCATAAGTGCACTTCATTTATTTGCTTCTAGCGTCATTCATTCTTTCTGCTACATACCCGCTATGATGAGTGAATGTACCCTAAAGAACTAAGGGTATTGTATAAAAACATACACAATCGCACGACATTGACAGCTAATGATATTCTGGTAAAACAAAAAAAAAAAAGCGCAGCATTATTTTACGCAACTGCACAGAATAATACACGTATCGCTGCATATCATTACGCATTTAAATTTATATTTTCATCAACATAACCGCGCAAAAAAAACAACTACAAAAAAAAATTTCAGTAATATTCACACCATTGACGAGCACCTACATCTGTATGTATGTATGTATGTATTATATACCATATGTATACCTATGTATACATATGTATGTGTCGTGTAGATATACGGAGTGTTATTATTGTTCACTACTCGATTAAAGCTGCGTATGCAAGCAGGCTACCTATCATACTGCCACCAACTGTAACGATTTATTAAGGCCATAATAGATATTCAATTTATTTTGCGGAAAAATCGCCAGCAGGCAGCGGCAGACGTACACAACCGGAACTAGTTGGGCTTGGAACCCGGTTAGCTGGCAGTTGTATCCCAAAATTATTCGGTTGTCGTCCAAATAACTCGACATGGAATTTATTTATTTATGGATGGATACAAACACACACACATTCGCGCACGCACGCATCCTTTAGCATTTAATAATAAAAATAACCACATAAAGCGATTATCATTTTAATACATCAGATGTGCCACACTGTGTCATATCACAATGATAAATAGGCGGCATCCCGCACCCTTTGACTTGGTGGTGCGAGATAAAATCTTAATGCTGGTTGCCAGCCCGACCCTGGTTAGCCTATGTACGATTTATTTAACTTTGTTTGGATGCGTGTACGTGTCACTTCGCTGTATTTGTATGAAAAACGTAAGCGACACATGCTAAGCCAGGATGATGGTGATGGTTTTTTTCGCTTTTTTTTGAGACAGTATTTTTGTTGTAATATTGTTTTATTTAACTTTTGATGTTTTTGTTGTTGGCTTTTGTGTAACGGTACTTGTATGCATTATGGTGAGTTGACATCGAGGAGGAGAAATGAAGTGAATGTGTCAACGGATTTGTTGTTCCGTTTGTAGGTTGTTTGTCCGGATGTCAAAAAGGATTCAAATAATTTATTCATGTAATCAACCCAGCGCGACATTACGATTTGACATTTCAATAGGTCTATCCTTAACGTACTGACAGAAGGCAGAGTCATATGCAAGGTGCTCGTACAGTTGGTATTGTATCTTTTGTTGGCAGGATAATCCCATAAGGATTGCGATTATTGCTTATTTGTATATTATGAAAGAGTAGGTACCTATGTATAGGTACTAGGACTAGGTCAATCATATGAATTGTCAGAATTGAACAAGCTTTAGGCTAAAATAAAAAGCGTTAGTTGCAGTTACTTATACTAGTAGGTATCTCAAGATATTTTTTGTATTTTACTTAGAAAAGTGCTAGCTTCTTCTGAATAAAGAGTTTTCTATTAATCTGTTTCATATAAAATATTAATCATTTTCGGAATGTCGAACTCCAATACGTAATACGTTGACAGATGTCAACTGACATCGGTACTGATAAATCTTCGCTTTCACACACCACTTTTGGCACGACATTCTGAAGCTATGACAGGACAGTTGTAGCAACATTAACATACCAAAAAAATTCAGTGTGTTAACTATTTCAATTTATTTGAATAAAACCGAATTGCAACGGTATTTTTTCAAGTATTTTGATGCATCAATATCATACATCAAAGCACTCATTACCGAAATAGATGGCATTTATCTCTTTCCTTACCACCTAGCGGTAAAATAATAGGCGTGTTTTTAAGGGTATATCCTCCTTTATAAAAAAAAAATTATGCGACTGTATCCAACAGTCCCGAGCTATGTGTAAACATCACGCGGATGAGGTGTGTACCTCCACTTTATTGGAAATAAAGTAAATTATAACTAGTCTATGTTTGATAAAATTAAAGCCAATCACATACATGTATACTCATCGAATCCACCCCATTCATAGCAGTGGGAAACGAACCTGGGACCTCTAAACTCAGTTGTATAATATGTACTGCGCCAAAAATAGAAAAACCGATGCGCTACACACTCAACCAACTCAATACACAAAACTTTTCATCCAAATTCTTACATAAATAATATCAGCGCGTAGGTATGTAGGTACTCTGTTCTGTCATCTCAATGAGCAACGACGAAATGCACTCTGATTTTATAAATATAAACAATTTGTTTTCACTTAATCTTAATATTTATCAGGAAAAGTAGCTCTTATTTTTTGGAACAAGAACACTAGAGGCCAGTAGGTAGCAATTTTATTCGTAAATAGTATAGGGTTGTAGGTTTTCTACATGCGTGATTGTTAATAACATTTATAAACTAAAAATGCAAATCACTGTTCTAGAAAATCCTCTCTCTTTTGACACCTCATTTGTTAAGATTGGTTGAGTGCGAGAGCCGCAAATGGTGATAATGATTGCAGAACATTGAAATGCAAAGCATCGTGATCATGTTGGAGTGCGCACTTATACTCACACATACACTATTGCAACGATACCCACTGCTGCCCGACTGCTGACAGTGGTCGGGTCGCCACTGTAAGAAAATTGTGGGCGATGCTTTGAATAATTGTTTTGAACATTGCTCAGCTTCAGGATAACGCAGAAGGATGCTTTATATTTCAAATGAATCAGCGTCAAATTTACTAATTTCACCTATTTTTTTGTTTTTCAATCCGATAAGCCATTATTCCGTCCCCGAAATCACAGAATTAGATGTTTACACATCAAAAACATATAAAACTAGAGATTAATCTGAAAAATAGTTACTACCTACTGCTACTCACGTCATTTAAGTCTATTACTAACCTCTCTACTGCTTCTTCGGCGAAAACTTCCATTTCCCACATCTAAGGATCAACAATCAGCTCAAGATGGCTCCCACATCAGTGCCATTTTTCACTGTCAATCTTTTTTAGTTCTGTTGTTAGTATTTCTTTTATGTCAGTCATTGTAAATGACTTGTTTCGGCTTGTATTGTATTGTATTTGGAAGGGGGTTGTCTCCTTAGAGACAACAAGCACGTAGACCTGTAGGCCCATTGTACTTTGGTGAAGTACCACCCCATTCGCTGAATTAGCGATTTGTTGCTGAGCTATATGTCGATCTAAATCTGCCCGTCGCTTTCGCAAAGCGAAGCAATAGGGCAAGATTGAGCTCCAGTAGATCAACGTCCCGTAGGACGTAGTTGCCTAGAGTGGCCTTTCTGATTCGAGCAAAGGCCGGACACTCGCTAATGAAGTGCTCAGCCGTCTCATCTTCTTCCAGGCACATCTCGCAGAGGCCCGAGCTTCTGATTCCAATTTTGTTCAGATGCTCGTTTAAGGGAGTGAACCCAGTGACCAGTCCTGTGAGGATTTTGAGGTCATTTCTACGAAGGTGTAACAGAAACTTAGTTCTGTTTGCCCTGGGCGCGTCTACTAACATTTTGGCCTGTCTGCATGACCTAAGTTCATGCCAATGGTTGTAATGCTGTAGTCGCAGCAGTTCAAGAAGCTCGTTTTTAGCATAAGCTGAACTGCAGCCAATAGCAGGCTGTGGACCGATAAAAGGGGTCGCTGATCCAGCTCTAGCCAGAGCATCAGCTTTTTCGTTTCCCGGGATGTCAGAATGTCCCGGGACCCAGACCAGTGTGATCTTATTACATCGCCCAAGCTGATTCAGTTTGTTGACAGCTTCCTCAACAATTTTTGAGTTGATCAACGCTGCTGAACAGGCTTTGATAGCTGCTTGACTATCAGAGCAGATGTAGATGGACTTGGATTTCCACCTCTTGTTAAGTGCAATGTGCGCTGTAGTAGCGATAGCATACACCTCTGCCTGAAAGACAGTTGTAAATCTACCCAGTGGAATAGATTGCTCAACGTGGCATTCTTCTGAGTAGACACCTGCTCCGGAGAGCTCATCCATTAAGGACCCGTCCGTATAGAAGACTATACTACCTGATGGGAAACCAGACCAACCTCCGCTGTTCCATTCAGAGCGATCTGGAAGGAGACATTGGAACCTTCGCCCGAAATTGTATTTGGAGCTTATGGTGTCCAGGGCTCCCCCTAAGGCTCCTGGTACTAAATCGAGAAGCTCCCCCACCCTGCTACCTCTACTACCTTCACTGAAGGTAACTCGCCTTCCTATGCGGTATACTGCTTTTCTAGCTTCGTTTTCAATGAAGATATGCAGTGGAGGCAAGGCAAGAAGGATCTCAATGGCGGCGGTGGGTGTCCCTCTCATGGCCCCGGTAATACTAATGCTGTGCTGAAGTTTTTCAAGGCAACGTTTGAGAGGCTTCGCTTTGTACCACCAAGCTATCGAGCCATATACGACATATGGCCTGACTATACTCGTATAAATCCAGTAGACCATTTTTGGGCTAAGCCCCCATGATCTATTGAACATTCTACGGCATTGCCAGAGTATGTTGGTGGCCTTAGTTGTTCTTGCAACCAAGTGGTCTAGGAAGGTTAGTTTTGGGTCCAACAGGATACCCAAGTATTTCACCGTACTAGAAGGTTTAAGCTGGGTGCCCAGGAACGTAGGCCATCTTATAGGAGGCAACTTCCTTTTGTTTGTGAACAGCATCATCTCGGTCTTGGAGGGATTGACCGATAGTGACTGCTCACGGCACCATGCTCCAACAATGCTAAGAGCGGATTGCATCCGCTCACAGAGTGCTGGTAAGTTGCTACCACTGACGATGATGCATTCATCATCAGCGAATCCAATTGTTGGATATCCTCCCTCGTTAAGTCTTCTCAGTAAGGAGTCAACTAAGAGGTTCCACAATGTGGTCGACAGGATTCCACCTTGCGCAAAGCCTTTTACAGCTTGCACTGTCTTGGAGTAACTACCTAATGAAGCTGTTGTTGATCTGCTCTTAAGCATCGCTAGGATCCAACCGATGAGTGTCGGGTCAATTCCTTTTGATCTTAGTGCAGATTCAATCATTTCAAAGGTGGGATTATCGAAAGCTCCCTCAATATCGAGGAATACAGCGAGGCTATAGTGCTTCCGGTCGAGAGCGCGTTGCACCCTTCCTGTCAGCTCCACCAGCGCTGTCTCCGTCGACTTGCCTCTTTGATAGGCATGCTGGCTATCATGGATTGGCGCTACACTTAGCGTTCCTATCTTAAGCTGCACGTCAATCAATTTTTCAAGGCCCTTCAGAAGGAAGGAAGAAAGGCTGATAGTCCTGAAACTTTTTGGAAGATCATAGGCTGGCTTACCCGGCTTGGGGATGAAGACAGCCTTGGCCCTCCTCCAAGATAGAGGGACATAGCCTAGAGCAATACTTGCTCGGTAGATCCTAGTGAGAAACAGTAGTATTGTATCGACTCCCCTTTGAAGGAGTATTGGATAAATACCATCTGGTCCGGGCGATTTGTAAGGTGAGAAGGATAGAATGATGGTTCTTACCTTTTCTCTCGTTACAGTGCTCACCGCTGACCTAAATTGATCACTAGTGGGCCTGCTTTTGTATGGATTATGACTCTCCTCGTCAGCATCGCTGCATCCAGGAAAGTGAGTCTCCATTAACAATTGTAGGGTTTCCTCTTTTGAGGTAGTGAAACGACCATCGGGATAGCGCAAGGTGTCAAGTTTGGCATTTGGGTCCGCAGAGAGAACTCTTTGCAGGCGCGAAATGGCACTTACATCCTTTAGCTCCCCACAAAAATTTCGCCAAGATGTGAGCTTGGCCCTTTTGACTTGTCGTTTGTATTCTCTCTGCGCGTCGGCATGAGAGTTCCAATCAACCGTGCTGCCAGTTTTCATGGCTCGATTAAACAGCTTCCGCACTTTCTTCCTGATCGTGGCTAGCTTCGTGTTCCACCAACGAGTTGGTTTTTTTTTATTTATTTATTTATAGTCTATAAGTACAATTATTGGTATAATTTACTTTCTTAGAGCTAATGTTCCTAGTATAATATAGATATACATATATGTACATAAGTAATTAATGCCTTCAATCATATACAATTCCGTTCATGATAATATTTTTAAATATTTCTTTAGGACAATTTAGATCAATTATATCGGCATATTTATTAAAGTAATAACAGGCTTTAGTGACTGGCTCATTACAGCCATAGTTTGTTGAGTGAAAAGGTATTGAAAAGAAGTAAAAAGCCCTCGGTCTTAAGGATCGAGCTGGTGAATAAAGCTTAAACAAAGATGACAAGGGAGCACAATTAATTTGTCCAATTACAACATCTCTCGCAAATGAGACAAGAAAATAGATTCTTCTACTTTGAAGAGGTTTGAGTGATATAAGATTGCATCGTGTTTCATAAGGTGGTAGAGGCAATGTCCAATTTAGCTTCCGAAGTGAATATTTCGTAAACCTTTTCTGTATTCTTTCGATACGGTTCGAAGCATTTTTGTAAAATGGGGACCAGACTATGCAGCAATATTCAAGGATGGGACGAACGATGGTAACAAAAAGCGATTTCAGTGTGTACGGACATCGGAAATCCTTAGAATTCCTGAACAAAAAACCAAGCAAACTATTACCCCTAGAGATTACATAATCTATGTGCATCCTGAAATTTAGATTTGAATCGAATATGACGCCTAAGTCTTTATAGCTGTATACTCTTTGAAGCGTAGCACTCGAAATAGGTTTTGCACCGCCGACCTCTTTTTCAGGACAGGATTCGTGGAATGCTGTTATAATACCGCTCTGTAGGGTATCAACCGCTATGTCAAGTGCAACGCTGTCGTGGATTCGCATTGGAGTCTGCCCCAATTGATCCTGCAGCGCTGAGGCATAGGCATCCCAGTTCGTGCGGCGCACATTTCTGGTGGTGGCTTTGACCGGTTGATCCGCAGCCAAAATGAAGGCCACATATCTATGATCAGAAGCCGATTCTTCTTTGAGAACTCTCCATTGAGTAACCATGTCCACCGCATTTGCCGAGGCAACGGTAAGATCGATAACTTGCCTTCTTTGTCGAGTGACGAAGGTAGGATCGGTCCCTAGATTAAGTATCTCAAGATGGGAGGCTGCGAAGTAGTTTAAGAGAGTTATTCCTCTCACGTTTGTATCAGTACTTCCCCAAACACAGTTATGTGCATTTGCATCCATACCGATTATCAACCGTTTGTTAGCTTGCCGAGCATATTCAACAAGCCTCATCATCTCTGCCGAGGGGGGTGGCGAGATGGAGTCGTAGGGCAAGTACACCGAAGCCATAAGGACTTCTGTGCTGTTGCCACCTCTTTTATAGCTAATCTTGATCGCAGTACAGTCTTGGGAACTGTATTCAGGCAGTAGACTTGCATCATAGCCTTTAGCAACAAAGACGCACGTACGAGGTTTCAGTGTTCCTGGTTTGACGAAAGTCGCACCTGGTGCTTCAGCGATGCCCCTTACCGTCCCCTTGTACACATAAGGTTCTTGTATGAGGCATACGCCTGTCTGCATTTTACCAAGACGCCTACACAATAGATGTGAAGCCGCCTTGGAGTGCTGCAAGTTAATCTGAATGACCTCTAGAGATGTGTTAGCCATGGTGCTAAACATCATTAGAGGTCCCAGCTTTTTTCCTAGCGCTTTTTTCAAGCTTACAGGTAAGCCTGTTGGCCAAGAAGTACGGCTGGAGGTTACGCCTCTCAAGAGCCTCCACTGAGTCCTCATCTATACCAATGGTGTAGAGCTTACCATCTTTGTTTGCACTAGAATGGTAAACTTTCCACCTCTCGGTAAGCAGACCCGGGTTTTGGCCCTTAAGGAGCGCGATGAAGGTTCCTTGATCCAGACTTGCATCCGGGACGAAGACCTTCATCTTAATGTAGCCCCTAATCTCAGATGGGTGCAAGACTTTGAGGTCCTGCTCCTCTAATTTCGGGAAGATGCGAGCAAATTCAGCTTTGATCCATTGATTTGTGGCTTCATCAGCGCAGCAGAGAATAAATCCTCCACCACTTTTGACGATGCGCTCAAATATAGGACATCCGCCTTCCTTTACCCGACTTAAGATTGTGTCATTCAAGGCCTTGTCAAGACTGCTGATGTGTTCTGCAGTGAATTTTCGCATGTGGTCATTCGCAAAAACCACTGACAACCGCAGTCCTAGCAATGCCGAGTCGACGAATCGTTTTTTCGGGGGGTGAGTTCTTTCGCCAGTTTGACTGGTTCCGGTTCTCTTGCCACCTTTTACTACATGAGATGTAGTCTCCGATGGCTTACCACCCCTTCCCGCAGCAACTTCCTTCTCAGCCGAGACTGATCCAGTAGAAGCCGAAGGTTCTTTAGGAGCTGCAAGACTTGAGCTCTTAGGGACCGAGTCCGCCAACTTGGTAGCCTCTGTGCCGAGCGTTAGCTCCGCTTCTTTGGCCTCCTTGTTAGCAAGACGCCATGCCCCCTTCTTCCGTTTTCTCTTCTCTTTTGCCCCTTTGACCTCAACGTTTCCTTCTGCACAATGTGTATCGGACTCGGAAGCCTCTGAGTCTGAAGAAGAGGAAGGTGGTAGTACCCGAGCTTCGTTAAGCGACAACTTTTTGAGTTGCCTCCTAACGCCGCTTTGACCTATGGTGGGTGTCTGGATGGATGAGTCACTCTGCGTGCTAGACAGGGTAGCCCGTGGTCGCTTCAGCATGTGACCATCACTTCCATTTCCACTGCTAGGCGTGGCGGCAGTTACAAGTTCAGTCACCGGGTCTGATGAGCTCAATGCTGCCGATTTGGTAGCCGAACCCTCCATGTTCGATGACAGAACCTGTGTTTTTTTGCTGTCCCCACTAGAATAGGCCAAGGAACATCTCAGTGATGAGCGTCCAGCCTCTAGTGGTTCGAGCTTCGATTTAAAACTCACAGCAGCGACTACCGCTGCCTTATTGAGCTCCACTGGCGACCTGGCATTATCCAATGCCAAGCCAACACCGGTAGCCGTGGTAACTACCGACTTTCGGGCTTTTTTATTCGCCCTCTTCTCCGTCGTTCCTCTTTTCCCATGATCCCCCGGTGGAACTTTCAGTTTGGAAGAGCTCAAGGATACGTTGACCGTACCCGAACCCTTCCTTTCAGGAGTCCCCACCTTTTGGACTTCGCTTTCCCCGCTAGAACAAGCCGAGGGAGTTCCCAGTTTAACTGAGACCTCAGCTACATCCAACGGTTCAAGCACAGAGTCAGGAATCATGGGGTTTTCATAAGCGACTACCGCTTCTTTAATAGGATCCACTGGCGACTTGACACTTTCCAATGCCAAGCCATCGCCGGTAGCCGTGGCTTCTACCGACTTTTGGGTGTATATCCCCACCCGTTTTTCCGTCTTTTGTTTTCCGCCTTTATCCATGTTTTTTGTGATTTTTAAACTAGTTTTTCCTCTAGTGATTACCTCTTAGTTGTAGTCGTCTCTTCCTACACTACAACAGCTCGGGACACTCAACTGTAGGAGAGCGTCGCACTTGCCATCATAGCTTTAAGGAATCAACTTACTACATAAGCCTCTTCACCACGACAAGGTAGGCAATCTTCGAAGAGGCTTACTGCGAACCCTTTCACTTGAGCCAAACCAATTCTAATAGATTAAGTTCACAGTGATAAGGTGGCAAGCTAAGCACTATATGTCCTTCAGCTTCAGCCATTTCGGTGTAGATATCATATTTGGCTTTATAACGTTTCACGATATCTAGCAACTCGTCTTTAACCATGTCATCCTAGAGACTTTTTCTTTTATAATCTACTCCTGCCAAAGCCGATATAAATACCCTTATAATGTTTACACACAGCGCGAGCTAGTGTTGGTTAAACATCGATAGTTTCCATTTCCGATAGTATCGATAGTTTTTTTTCCAAAACTACTATCGATAGTTTTACCAAATTTGTAAAAAGCTTTTAAAGAACTTTTCTATTAGGAACAAAACCATATGAATACTAAAAATCTGATGAAAATCTTAATATTTGAATTTAAAACTAATTTCAAGCAATTGAAATGTATCATTTCATTTCAATGTATCATTTCATTTCAATGTATCATTTCAATTGTTACATTGCTTTTTAACCCTCATCCGCTGTTTGTGGCAATTTGACACAATTTTTTTTTGTGTGGCTCGATATTCCCACACATATGGCCAAATTCAGCCGTGATTTTGGCTAAAGTTAAAAGTCGTATATGTACTGTTAGAAAATATCACAAGAGATGGCATAAAATGTCTGCAAGTGTATTCAGCACACCTTGTGACGTAATAGCTGTTCATGTGTCAATTTGACACAGTTACATTTCTAGTCTTCGTATCATATATGCTTTGCGTCGTACGGAAATTACAAGTTTTAGCTTGTGCTACGGTCAAAAAAAATAAAAATGTATTCAAATAAGTCGAAAATAATGGCCAGATTTAATAGAGACTGGTTTGTCGAACAAGAAGGCGACGTTTATCGTGTTCCATTTAGAACTAGTGACGAAGACGAGATTATTTGACTCCATCGGAATATCCAAACAGCGATTCGTGCGCCAGTAATACTAGCAGTATTGATTACATGCCCACATTTGGAGATATGTCGGACGCGATCGTTATATTGCTCCCGAAGTGAATCAAGGATAACATGTGGTTTTGCAACTTTCCGATGGATTGATAGGTCGGAATATCTTTTGTGACAATTGTTTCGCATTTCATCATCTGGCCACAGAATTGAAAAAACATCAGATGACTATCATCGGCACGATTCATAAGAATCGGAAAGATATTCCGCCCACTTTGGTTGACATGTAGAAAAAGCCAGAAGGCTATTCTGAGTTCGTTTTCTATCACAAACTTCGTGTTAGTATGGTTTCATACGTGCCAAGAAAAGGCGATTCGTAACATTGCTTATTACCAGGTATAGGATTTTGTGGACCTAAAAAAGTAAAAAAAGGCAAAACGAAAGACTTACAAAGGCAAAAAAAGTCATTTATTAAAAAAACACAAGAAAAAGGAACGTAAATGCACATTTAATTATAGTAGCATTGAACTACCAAGAGCTTTTTTGAAATTTTCTGGCAATAATCTTTTGGTTGTCTCTTAGAAGCGCCTTGAATGAGCTAAATGACCTTTCTTCTTCAGCTGAAACGATTGGAACTCATTTAAAGCGTTCAACATTATTTACATCAATGTTTGACGGTACTTTCTGGAAAATATTTTTCAATTTTCTCAAAACTTTTTATTAAAACGAATTTTTAAGTAGTAAGATTAATTGTAAATTTATCTATCTCTGTACTGTGCAATGTGTTGGGCACCGTAGCGCAAGTGGTTAGTGCGTCGGACTACTGAGCCAGCGGTCTTGGGCTCGAATCCCGCCGCAAACACCTAAAAGTTTTCCACAGTGCCCACCTCTTTCGAATGTCTGACAAGCATCAAAGAGTATCATTTGTCACGATTGAGCTTCTCAACTCGCCGTTCGGAGTCGGCAAAAAACTGTAGGTCCCTTCCATTCGTGCAAAAATATAACACGCACACACAAATGGTTGCGAGAAGCAGGCCCAGGTTCACCTCGAGCTGTAGCGCCAACTAAGTAAGTAAGTAAGTATGTACTGTGCAATAACATCGCGAAAGCCAATGTAAACTGTTTTTCTATGATAAAACTAAATGTATCTGTATCTTTATTTTTCAATTTGCCAGAATACGTACATGCATATTTAAGTATGAATGAACACAAGCAATACAAATTATCAAACCAACGCAGGTAGATATGTACAATCTACATACATATGCATATATAGATCAGTGATCGATTGCACAGCCAGGGACCCTTTTGGTGGCGGAAATGCTGTTAATATGTACGCATGGTATCCGCTAGTGTACGATATATCCATGTTGACTCTCCCCACAGACTAGACGTTCTAAATTAGGCATGTTTTTTTTGTAACCTGTATAGGCTAAACATGTTTCAGCAGCATGTTTGCCCATGTAAAATACAACAAAACCTTAGCCTGGATAATTATCGAGTCTTATATTTACTCTGAAAGCTTTTTCAAAGTCTACATAGGTTACAAAAAAAAAACACGTCTATTGTAATGCGTCTAGAAATGTAAGTATATGTATTACGTAGTGTGAGAAAGAAGCATATAATGTTTGCACAGATATACATATATACATGCATATAACATACGAGCATTATTTTTTTAGCGAACAAACTTTGAGAAAAAAGCAAAATATGCAAAAAAGGCAGAAAAGGGCAACAACGGGGAAAAAAGGCAAAAAAAGGCAATAATGGTATAAAAAGGCAAAATAAAATACATATATTTGGAATCAGGAGGACATGAAACGTGTTTGTGTAAAGTCGATACTATCTTCCGATTAAGCAAAAAAAAGAGGCAAAGTAAGCAAAATCCTATCCCTGCTTATTACATACATATGTATATGATACTAGAGGCAATGTTCAATCTGTTGAGAAGAGAACCCCGGAAATCATCAAAATGTAAAATAGAACCATAGGAGGTGCTGATATTTTGAATGAGTTGATCGGTACATACGGATAGAAGTGTAAAGTGAAGAGATGGCCGGCAGCAGGATTTGCTAACATGATTGACATTTCTGCGTATAATAATTTGGTTATTTATTTGGCATCGAATCCGAATTGGAAGTACCCCAAAAAGGACTTTTCGTCGTCGACTTTTTCCATTTGAATTGGGAAATTCTTTAGTTTCTTCACTCATTCAGACTCGTAAAAATCTACCAAGAGGATCACGTGCGCTAGAGCGAGTTAGAAAGGTCACAACTCCGACAGAACCAGTTCCGACGACGTAAAGAGATCATTTGGAGCATCTACCGCCTGCTCCGAAACAGAACTATGCCATGTGTGTCCCAAAACATCAACGGCAAGCCTCCACAGTGTTCGATATGATGCGTGAAGAAAGCCGATTTGCCCAAAACATCGCTATTACATTTGCGAAAAGTGTAAGCACCGACAATAAATCAATAACAATATTAGTCTTTATTTATCATTCTTCAACGTTTTCAGCTTTAAGTGACTTATTTCTTAAATTTTCCATTGTTTGTCGTCTTTTTTAAAAATTTAAATATGGAAATTGAAAAAAATAATTTTTTATTTTGCTAAAAAAAACATAAATTTTTCATAAATTAAATTATTTTTTGTTTTAAATCTAAAATTAAGTCCCTAATAAAGTAATAAAAATTAAAAGTCGCAGTTATTCTTGATTTATCAACATATATTTGTTAAATTCTTAACTGTGTCAAATTGACACAACGAACAGTTTTTTCGTTCGAGAAAATGAACAGCGGATGAGGGTTAAGATATACATGAAAACAAAAAAAAAGCGGGATGGACGGTAGCCCCAAAATAATATTTAAAGCTCATTTATACCAATTTTCCCACGGGATATCAAAATAAAATACTTAAACTATATATTTGTAGATAGGTGAACGACACACCAGCAAATAACCCATACACTATCAGCATTATTTATTAGAATCCGCTAAACACATGAATATTTATGCACTTCATAAGGATTTATGTTGCCACTATACAACGATGCATACATCGTTTTTCATAAAACATTTTTCAACCCATTATAGTTATAATGAGCTTGTGTAAGTAAAGGTACCAAAAAAGGGGAATTTATTACATTTCGCCATCATAACATAACTCGAACTCAGTTGGCACTGAGCAGTTTTCTTCAAAGAAAATAATAAACAAACGACAGCTATAGTATGTTTTCAACGTTTTATTTTAAATCGTTTTTAAAAAAAATGGCACAATACAAACAAAAACTAACAAGATAACATGAATTCATAAATATGTATACTATATATAAATTTAATATACAACAACAAAGTGCATTCAATGCAAAAAAAATTACACTCAGAAGCCAAGTTAAAGAAGTCAAGTTCAAGTTTCTAGTGCAGTTATAGGAACGTTAAGTCGTTTTTTTAAATAGAAGCATATACCTTAAAAATGTTTATGTAAAGCGATCGTAATTATGTTTCAAGAATAATATTTTATTTAAATGTTTAGCCTTTAGTTTATTGCGCATTTTGGTCATCACCTGGCCTGCCTCTGAGAAGATTCTTTCGCTTTAGTTTCTTTTGTGACGGGGACATGTGAGGGATATTTTTAGTTTTAAAAAATGTTTGCTTCGGTGTTTTTTTATTTTTCGAAACAATTAAATCATTTTTATTAAATTCTTTTAATTTGATGAGATTATTTGCCTATTTTCCAGAACACAGGAATAAAAAAAAAAAATTCAAAAACTATGGATACAAACCGAGTTAGCCAACTGATGAATTCCCAACTCGAGTTAACTCGGTTTGAGAAATGTTCGGCTTGGCACATCACTAGATGAGACGTGAAGTTTTCTAATAGATTTCCAGTTTTTTCTAGTTGAAAGTTGAACAGTGGCTTGGGTGCGTTCAGAAAGATAGCCCTGCAGCTGTGATTTGTGGTAAAATAATTTGGATTTTGGAAGTATTGAAACAATCGATAGTTTTTTGATAGTTTTTTAAAACTATCGATATGCGCGATAGTTTTTTACTATCGATAGACTATCGATGTTTAACCAACCCTAGCGCGAGCAAATGAAGAACAAGAACAAGAAACGGACAGACTTAGCATTCGATCTTAACCACTTTTTATCTTATTTTTTCTGGTAGAAGTCGATGGTGCTTTATCTTCTTTTCTGGAATGGTACGTAGCATTGCCCAAAACTATGACGGAGTTCGGTTCCAGCCGCGTTAAAATATCTCGAAACTATTTCTCGTACACGTCAGCATTCATGTCTTCGTAGTAGTCCCCGCTTTTTCCTGAAGTGACGCATAACCTGTAGGCCTTCCAATGTGTGTTATTATTGATCTATTTCCTTTTTCAGATGGTGATCTCAATCCCGTTGACAATCATTGAGTAAACGCTTAATATGCTGTTTTAATGGCTGGGTCGATCCACACTTTTTCTCGATTGTGTCCCTCGTTGAGCCAGGTCTCATCAGTAAAATATATCTTCTTTTTTTTTCTTCTTTGATTTTTTTTATTTCGCGTAAGTATCTTCGTCTACAAAAAAAAAAATTCACTTCTTTTCAATAATATGCTCTTCCGCTGATGTCTGAATAATTTAAATCCAATATTATTTGTTAAGGTTCAAAGTTTTTAATGAACTACCGTCTATAGTAAAACACTGTTCAATCCATATGTATGCCGATGACGTTCAAATATATTTGAGTTGCCCACTCGGCCTTATTGAACATGGTGTAAGTTGTATTAACGATGATCTCGAAAACATTGCAACCTGGTTCGAGCAAAGTGGTCTTTTATTAAACCCTAAAAAGTCTATGTCTCTTGTGATATCGAAGAAATCTGTCAACCTATTACACTTCCCCCTATGATCCTGCATAACATCCCAATCACGTATGTCGAAACTGCTAAAATTGTTGGCATGATGTTTAACCGGTCTAAGTAGATACGACAGATTATCTAATTTCTCTAAACGTCTCCTCAACATGACATTTGAATACTTTCTCAAGTGCCGTGTCCTAACTTTGCTCTCAAACATTTTTGTCAGTCCATAGTCCCATCCTCGTCAACGCCATACCTTCCTTACATCCGAGCCTCAATTTTTCACCCATTCGATCCGCTTATGGAACTCTTTGCCGCGCTGCTTAAGACAAATAGACGATGCCGCAAGATTTAGGGACAAAATTAAACTACATTTTTCCCAATAATATGGATATTTTTTCCTCTTCTTTCATTTTTCTCTTTTGTATCCCTTCTGGATTTGTACTGTATAGATCATTTTTAAATTATTTTTGATATATTTGAATGTTGAACGATCGAAATTGTCTAACCGTAGCTTTATATTTTGATGTATTCAATTGTAGCTTATCACAAATTTATAAGACAATTTGTCTGTGCATTAAGCATTTGAAAAAATAAATAAATAAATCTATATACATACATACATAATATGTATTACATATGTATATATAAATGGTGTGAAAAATGTATAATAATAACTAAAAAATAAATAATAATAAAAATAACTATTTGCTTGACTAATGTCTTCGATAAACTTAATGCATTCCTGAAATCGTCGTCTTTGTGGCGGCATGTCAAGAAGATGAAATTGACCACAAACATGAGAGTCGCATTGCAGAACGACCCATCGGCTGCTGAATTCTCGAGACAACTGCTGGCACTTGGCAATGGCCAAATTTCTGTTGATGTTTCGACTGGATTGATATCGTTCCCGGCAAATTTTTGCGAGTTTACATCGTCGAAGGAGGAACTCATCACCAAAGTGTTCCCCGGCATTGAACAGACAGATAGACAGACAGACAGACAGATAGATAGACACATAGGTAGATAGATAGACAGATAGATAGACAGACAGACACACAGATAGACAGACAGACAGACATACAGACAGATGGACAGACAGATAGACAGATAAATCGACGAACAGACAGATATATGGATAGATGGATAGACAAACAGACAGACAGACAAACAGACAGACATTCCATTTTGATTTTTGTACATTTATGAAATTAATTCATTTTGAGTATTTATTTTACCTTAAGGTAAAACTGAATTCAATTTAGCTTATAAGTTGACACAAAATTTATTAATTTTGAGGCGGTACGAAGTTCGCCGGGTAAGCTGGTAATGATATAATAACTAGTGAACCAGTGCGAGAAATCTCGCATGTACAACCTGTGGCGACCTGCCGATTAATGAACATACTACTCTTCTACGTAAAAGCTCTCCTAATATCAGCAGACTCACACTGAACCTGATGGGGGCAGTCGTTGGCCAGCCGCGCAGGTGTAATCATCTTAGGAATCCGATTGTTGTATTTAGAATAGTTTTGATTGCTTATAATAATTACAGTAAATAAAGTTAATTGTTATTTTGTTGTATCACCGGTACCTAAATGATATCAGTGTTTTATTTACAACTAATCCACCGGTTATCACACGACCCAAACACACAATGGTTAGTGCATGGGGTGAACGACTGGAAAGTGCAGACAGTTAATTTGATCAAGGTTATTGGGTAAACGGCTGGAAAGTGCTGACAGTGAATTGAATCAAGGTGAATGGGTGAATGAGCTTGGGTTGAATGTGCTCGGGGTGAATGTATGGGATAGGAAGGGAAGTACGGAGGTGTCCGGTGTCCGGTTATATTGTGTTGGCTGCTTGGTGTTCGTGTGTGATAACTTCTACAAGTTGTCGAAAGGTGGGTTAAGTTTATCACGTACAACTATCCAGTCTTTCAGGACATCGCTGTCGATGCTGATAGGTGTTCTAACTGGCCACAATCTGCTAAGATACCACATGAAGAAACTACGCCTGAATGATGATAACATCTGCAGAGGGTGTGGTGATGAAGAGGCTCATTTCCTCTGTCACTGCCCTGGCCTCTGCCAACTTAGAAACAAAACCTTGGGCAAATTCTTTTTCGAGGACATTGACGAGCTATCGGATGGATCCCCATCGGTCATACTTGAATTTGCCAGGGCGTCTAGATGGCTGAAACCTAGAAATTAATACCACGGGCGGGGAAAACAACATGGGTATCACAATGGGTCCACATGGACCTAAGTGTGATGGGGATGTTATCATTCTCATCAGCCCTTGTAACCTAACCTAACTTATCTAGTCTTTCAAACTACTCATATTCAAAACTGGCCCATTGTACTGCTGAAAAGGATTCCATAAGAGTAACTAAGCCCTGGGTGGGAATCAAACACACAATCTCTGCGTGGTACACTAGTTATGTGTGCACTAGACCACCGGGACGGCTCCCGTGCAACATAAGTCAGACAATTTGCGCTTTGATACAAAGTGGTTATCCTTATTAACTAATAAGGACAGATAGGATCTTAAAATTTTACCTATGTACAGTTTATTTTATTTCAATAAAAATCACTCGCGTATGATTTTGTTTTTAGGACATGAACCAGACATACCATAGTTCTGTTTGCCAAGGTAAGGAGGGAAGTTCAGATATTTGATGTTCTGGTGACATTAATCCGAAATGAACAGGCAACATTTAAGTCTTCAAGTACTCCTCACTGGCAATAGAACTGAGGGCAAGGTACGGCGCAAAATGTGTTGAAATAACACCTATAGTCATCTCAGCCCGGGCTTCGTGCATAACAAACTCACCACGAATTGCTTCTACAAATGCAAAGAGCTGGGGGCCTATTCCTGTACACGAGTGAGAGTCAATTTCATGTGACAGTGATGAAATGGTATTCTTGAACACGAGTCACTCAATTTTGGTATTCCTGTACTCGAACTCAAACGTCAGATTTCACTCGAGTGAAAATGTAGGTATTCCTAGAGACGATAATGACTGTTTTCTTGTGACAAATTGCTCGTTTAAGAATAGTTGTCGAGTGTCGCTGTCGTGTGAAGTAGCAATGGATTCTGCAAAAATGTAAGTTAATTTTATAGCATTGTTGAACGATTTTGGTGTATAGTGAAATTATTTAATATTTGTATTCATTTTAGGGTAAAAATAGAATGAAGTTTTGGTGGATTTTTTTTTAAAAACATTAAAAAAAAAAATGCAACAGCCGCATTCAGTCAAAAATGCAGCAAGTCAAAAATCGAATGAATTGTGGAAGGAATTAAAGGACCATCTGTAAAAGACGTGACTGGGTGGAAGAAGTTAATTATATGATACGCTAAAATTATGAAAATTAAAACGTTATATTTTATATTATATTTGTTGATAATTTATTGTATTCTATTTATAGATTTGGTGCAATTGCAAAAATATTTTGAAAAGAAAAACACACTATCCACTGAAGACGATCTGCTGCGGCTTTTAAAGCATGATGTGATTGTTTCTAGCAAATAATGGAAAACATCTTTTTTCACTCTAAATAATTCCTGAAAACTGTAAAATATAAAATATAACATTAATAACATAACATATTTGTTTTTAGCGTAACACTTACGTGTTATTCGGTAATTCCAAACGATTTCACGCACATAATCCTTTTTGAAGTGAATTTGCGGTCGACCGAGCTTTATCACGATCATCAGTTAATTAATAATAATTTATAAAATAATATTATTATTAATAAAATTAATTAATAATTCATAAAAAAAAAAACTAAACCTTAAAACAACCATTTCAATTTTTCAAATATAAATGCTGAAATGAAATGTCAAATCAGCATTAAGTGAAGTTGGGTGTCGTTTAAAATTGTGTTCTCGAGCGAGAGACAGTCGATCGAGTCCAGGAATACCAAAACGTACTCGACTCGACTGTGGGCTCACTTTTGACGTCTCACTCGACTCGTGTACAGGAATAGGCCCCCTGTACTGCGGGATACCTGCAACACCATTAGAAAATTCCACCAACAGTAACCAAAACGACAAGGTACCAAAGGGCGTAGAACTTGGACTAGGTACGCTCCAACAGAGGTCTCAACCCTAGAAAATCCAAGTTACTTGCTATATACCGCAACTCGCTGGATACCTCAATCCTTCCAGCCATCAAACTAGGGCAGTGCAACATCGACTTTGTTGAGTCTGCGAGAAACCTTGGATTAACCTTTAATCGCACCTTATCTTGGGATGACCACATTACTACCTGCGTTTTGAAGGTGTATGGTGTGCTACGAGTTCTTTGGACAACACAACATTATCTACCCGTCAAGGCCAATATGCTTCTCACCAAAACTCTGCAGCTACCAATCCAAATGTTTTGCTGTGAAGTTTTTTCGAATGTGGACTGCAGATCTAGGTGAATGCTGAACCTGGTCTTTAATAGTATTGCCTACTATATCTACAACATGCGAAGGCACGAAAATATCTCCGCCTATTTCAAAACGATCTTCGGCTGCTCATTCGACAACGTGCTCAAGTACCATTGCCTATTTTCGCTTCATGAGATTCAGCGTACCCAGCAACCGTCCTACCTCTTTAACAAGCTTACTTTCCCTTCTACTCAATGAACTTGCACACTTATAATGCCAAGATACACATGTTTGACATCCGAAAGACAATTTTTCGTTTCTGCCACTCGCCTCTGGAACTCCCTCCCCATTAAGAAGAACCAGAAACGCAAATTACTTTAAAACTCTACTTATGGAGTATCTAGCCAATGCTCATAACTAGTTCACCCTCAATATTCTATTTATAATTTTGTCTTTAACTATATATTATTTTTTATCATCTTCTATCATTGCTATTATTCTCATTACTTTCATTACTATTACTATATTACTTAATTTTTTTTCCATTTAATTTTCATTTAATACCACTTTTGATTCTTTAAGTTTCTTCAACCACTTTATAATCATGTACTAGTTTATATGATATTTTATCTTAATGTGTAAGCATATTAAATCCTTAATAAATACAAAATACAAATACAAATACCCGAAGCGCTTCGCGGCTATTTACCTACCCTTATTATTCAGCTTCCTAAGTTACTGCGAGCCTCATTTTCTGGCTGCGAGTAGAAAAGCGCTATGTTAGATCATATTCCAAGTTTCAAGTCTGTATCTCTATCTATTATATCGTAATTTTCGTAGCAATGAAAATTATGCTAGATTGCTAATATGCTACTCAAAAATGTGACGATGATGGCAGTATATGCTCTCTCCACCAAACGTATTCATTTTCATATGGATTGGCGTTTGGGTGGGACTGGCCGAGTGTGGCTGTGCGAGACTATCGATCACAGTGATGCATTTCGATCGCACCGTCCTACTCAACTCTAGCTCAAGAAGCTTGGGGAGGTGCTCTGCTCTGCTCAATTTACTCTCCTGTGCAAAAAGAGTTCAATAAATATAACTTTGAGCTGATACAAAATATGCGTACATAGCAGAGATCTGCAGCGATACACCGCACCGCAAGATACACCGCATATATATCCCTTGTTTTTACGACTCTATCTCATTAATACTCCCACAAAATATTCATCGCAATCGCATTGAGCGCAAACACGTATGACGTTGCATTCATGCAGTAAAGGCCCGGACCCATAGAATCCGTTGTGCGTTTATTCATCCGTTTTAACGGACAGCTCGATAGAATACACGCATTCTTATGGAAGGTGGCCCATAACCAACGCACATAAAAACGCAGACGCAGAAAGTAGGTTTACTTGCTACTTTTTTCTCTGCGCTGTGCGTTGGGTGTTCACACATTCATGCATTGAAGTGCACACCTTCACATATTATAGTTCACGCATTCACAAATTGAGAGTATGCATTTTAATTGGTGGAAGCATAGAGAAATATAGAGAAACTGTCATCAATGTACCACCATGTTATCAAAAATTAAGCACTCAAAAAATTACCAAAACGACAGCTCTGCTTTCAGCAATAGCAAAATGTCATCGGCTGTCATCCTCTCAGAGCTGGTATGCAACGGATTCTATGGGACGGATCTTTCCGTCATGCGCCAACGTCAGCGTCAACGTTAAACGCAGCGGCATTGACGGATTCTATGGGTCGGGGCCTTAATTCTTATTCAAGCCCTATGCGATGTTTGAGTATTTTTTCTTAGATCACAGCGATGAGTGGGAAAAAAGGGGTGCAAGTATAAACCGCCACCACAGTTTCTGCGATAGTTCTGGTATGTATTTATGGTAAACCCGAGTGAGTGTGACGGTCGAACCGGTTCTCCCTTCCCGATTCCCCTTTACCACTTATGAAATACAAAAATGCGCCACTAACTACGCAGCAGATATTTACACGTGATCTTTTTTTGTGACTTTAAATTCAATCCCATCAACAACGATACATGTGTGTACAGTGAAGTCCGGTTTCCTGGCGCCGCTGCCGGAAGAAAAGGGCAAAAGGGAAGCAAGAATGAAATAAACAATGGGGTGTTATGCGGTGTTTTTGTATTTCATAAGCGGTGTCACTACCACCGCTTAGGGGAATATGCGGTGTCACATACCACCGCTTAGGGGAATATGCGGTGTCACATACCACCTCTTAGATGAATATGCGGTGTCAAATACCACCGCTTAGGCGAAATCCTCAGAAACGTAACACTCGAGCTTATGAGATCAACATACCCCATTGACTTCATTGTAGAAAGAGTGGTCGACACAACAATCGCTTAGTTTGTGGATGTTGCACACACTTGGACCGATTTTTTTGTGTGTGGATTTTGAGTCGCAAAAATATGATCGCTTGAAATTTGCTGCGGGGTCACTCGCACCGCTTTTTTATTAGTATATCCTAAGTAGCAAAAACATGATCGCATGCCGATCTATGGTACATAGGTACATGTGTATATGTAGGTACCAAGGAACATATATGTTAATCTGTTAGATATTATGGCTGAAAAATTTGAAATTCTAGGTGTCGAAGATAGGCAGATGTGTGCTTACCGTCTAGTTTGCATGCCTGGTGATGGTGGAGCGTGTGTATTCCGTGCGATTAGGTACTCCGTAGAGTCAGATCAAACATCATGCAGTGTGCTTATGTAGTCAAACACTGGGTAGAGCTTAAGGCTAATGTGAGAGCACAGTTTAAAAAAAATCTAAACTCTGAGGTCTACAGTCACGTTATGCTTCAGATGACCATTTATGACTCAGTATGTGAATTGGTTGCAGCGGGGAATATACTCCTTTATACATTTGAAGTACATACATACCCAGTCGCGGATGGCATGCATTCCAGAACTAGTTCTAGAAATACTTCTAGGGAGTCGGAACTATGTACTTCTCAACTCGATTACAGCACATGTAAAAAAGGCATTACATTTAGCATTGCATGTCAAAGGACGGAAGCGATCGCCTCTCCACTCTGCAATACCCAGAAGTTGTCTCAGAAGTACTTCTCAAACACATTACGAAGAAGTAGTGCATTCGTGCCTTCCAAAAAGTCAACGTAGAAGTACTTCTCGAACACATTACAAGGAAGTAGTGCATTCATGCCTTTTTTGCGTTATTTTCATAATTTTAAAAAAAAATTATATTTTTAGGGTTATTTTTTTTAACTCATTTGAAAATCTATATATCAGAGTTTTATAAAAAATCATTTTACATAGCATATACAGTGATCAAAAAAAGTATTCGACATAGGTGTACCTTTCCAAAAACTCAATAAAAAGTGTATACAAAAATAATAAATTCAGATTGTTTAAAGCAAAATTACATACTAGGCTTATTTATTTCTTATTTCAATTCAGTAATTTTTTTTGATTGTTCACATTTTAAGGGGAAAAAAACTAAATTACATAAAATGAAGAGAAATTCACGACAAAATAGTATTTGACATTTAACAATACTAGAGGAAATGCATATTTTTTTGAAACACTATTATTTAGTAGCTTTTCCTTTGCATCGTATGACCTCTCGTAGACGATCTGGCATCGATTTGACCAATGTTTTTGTATACTCAGGATCAATAGTACCCCATGACTCCAGTAAAGCAGTTTTCATTTGGTTTCTGTTGGTAAACGTGTGCGCTCGCAATTTTTTTTCCAAATAGTTTTTCGGCACTGGCGGGTAATTTTTCTTTTAGGAGGTTAATATAATATATTTGATCCATCGTTCCGTTAATAAAAACCAAATTTCCCACACCTGAAGCCGCCATACACCCCCATACCAAAACACCTCCTCCGCCATGTTTTACTGTTGGCACCATG
Organism: Brachyopa scutellaris; assembly: GCA_949775065.1. NCBI lineage: Eukaryota > Metazoa > Arthropoda > Insecta > Diptera > Syrphidae > Brachyopa > Brachyopa scutellaris. Next base: position 42,574,960 of record OX459113.1, on the reverse strand, counting down.
TTTCTTTCTTCTAGCTCCGTATTTGGTTTCCTATACACCAGAACTTTGCCATCACATCCAAAAAGGTTAAACTTGCTCTCATCCGCAAAGATAACATCGAACCAAAACTCCTGAGACTTTGTAACATATGCTCGTGCAAATTCTAATCTTAGTTGTCTGTTCCTTTTAGAGATGCATGATTTTTTCCTCGCTGATCTTGCATGAAAATCGTTACTTTTTAATACATTTCTTATAGTCTGCGTGTTATGCGATTTCATCATATTCTTCTTTTAACGGTGGTCACCTAGAAGCAGCTGTGACATACGATATCATCATATAGTTCCATTGCACGACATCATCATATTTTTTATGCAGACCCAACAGGGAGTATTTGTATCTTTGTAAACAAAGATATTTTGTTACCATTGCTTCATTGGAAGCATATTACTTTTGATACATTGTGCGGATGCAGTTGTTTATATTGAGACAATTAAGAATTGTTTACAGTATAGCAACGGAAGATGAACGAGAAGACAAAGAATGTGATGACTTCGTATTTCGCGCCCTCCTCATGAAAGTTTGATATCTCCATTGAATAGATTTAAGATTTTAAGAATTCAGTTTAATAAAGAAACTCAACCAGTGCAGAACCACTTTTTTATTCTCTTAACTCGGCGCGCATATCAATTGGTGGCAGCGGTGAAATATTGACATAATAGAATTGGTCAAGTGTGTACCAATTATTCGAAACCTTGGAGTAAACTTCTCACTCCATCGTCGCAAATTCGAATTAGTCAATCGCCATTGAGTTAATACGTGTATAGTAATATAAAAAATTCGAGACTTTGGAGTAAATAAATTACGCTCTCCATCGTCGCAAATTCGAAACAAATAAATATTAAAAAGTGCACGGGAATAAAAGTGAAACGTCTCACCTATCATCATTTTCCAAATAGAAAATGATGCGAAGTTAACGAAATATCATATAACGAAAATATATGAAAATAATAAAAGTTCGACGAAAAAAATAATATGTGAAAGTATTATGAAAATAATAAAAGTATACAACGAAGAAAGATAAGTGAAAATAGTACATGAAAATTATAAAAGTACGACGAATAAAACTAGAAGCGATAATTATATGCAAATAATAAAAGTATACGACGAAGAAAAATAAGTGAAAAAGATAATAATAACAAGGATCTGCAGTAGACGACAACAGATAGTATAGATAGTATTTCAACAAGGATTTGCAGCAGACGATATTCAACAATACTTGAACCAGATTTTGCGGTAGATGACAACAAACAAACAAACGATATGGGAAAACTGTATATATTGTAAGTTTTTGTTTTAAGTGATTTATATGAATTTATATGAAATATGAAAATATGAAATATTCACGGTAGAATATTAAGAATAAGATAAGAACAAATTATTAAACGTATAATTGTGAAAAGAATAAAAAACAAAATGAGCATCTTAGAGGATTACAAATTCGACAACGAGACGTTGAAAAAAGTATTCACATGTATTGCTGAGGAAAGTGGTAATATTTTAAACCTAAGCGTAGGAAATATCGTAGAACATGACTTGGTATTAATAGCAGAAATAGATGAAAAATATAGAGTAGTCTACAATGACAATATTTATTCAAGACGAACATTTTTGACTGTTTTAGAAGAAAATATTAATATCAATACACAGTTAAGTAAAGATATATTAAGAAAAGTCGAGGATTTAAAAAAATCGAAATTAGAAAGTGAGGAAATAGTTAATAATATAAAAAGGATCAACTTAGAATCAGAGGATCCAAAAATGGTTAATCCGGTAGGTTTTGAACGAACAAATTCAGAACTTCCAACTTGTTCAAAGTACGCCACAAAGATAAATTTAGACGAAAAAGAAAACATGAGCTTGGACTTATTAACAAAACTAATAACTCCATTTGATAGTGATCCCGGAAAGGTTCACCATTTCATTTCTAACATTGATAATGCTATGGCATTAGCCACACCAAAGCAGAAATCTTGCCTTTTGCCTATAATTAAAAGTAAAATTTCTGGAAACGCGGAAATAATATTGATGAATAAAAAATGTAATAGTTGGCAAACCTTAAAGGAAGAATTGAATAGAGTGTTTAAAGAGAAGTTCTCTTCTCTACAGTTGCATCTTGAAATGACGCGATTATTGCAGAATAAAAATGAAACTGTTACTCAATATCTCACTAGAGTCGAAACTCTTCAAAGGAGACGTATACAAGAAATTTATGCTAATAATGAAAACGATTTATTTTTCGAAGGTCAAGTTCAAATGATTGAAAAAGATATTTTGAATGCGTTTATGAATGGTCTTAGGGAGGACATAAGTACATTTGTTAATAGCCAGAGACCTATTACCTTAGCCGAGGCTTCTTCATTGGCAATTGGCAAAGAAACTAGACTACTAGGAAAAAAAGCAGCTTATTCATACAACTACAGAGACTATATGTCAAAGAATCTTATTAAGATTAATCATGCTACATTTAAATGTTTTAACTGTAACAAGACAGGCCAGGCCATATTAGCAGGAATTGCAGACTACCAAGAAAAGAAAAAACGTATCTAGATGGTAACAATCCATATGGCGCAGGTACAAGTTATCATACAAAATCTAAATATGAACAAACAAATGATAGTAATTCAAGTAAAAATAGAAATTGGAATAAAAATTCGTATACTAAGAAAGATGCACAATCAAAAGGTTATAATGGCGAGAATTTAAATTTAAAGTCGTCAGGGTATGCTAATAAAAACGTAAATTTTCGGAACATGGAACAATAAAAGAGGGTGTTGTTTCATATCAATATGAAAGCCCTCATATAATATTGAGATACAATAAGAAAAACTTTAAATTTCTCATAGACACTGGCGCTTATTTAAGTCTTATTAAGGCAAAATGTGTATATGAAGATGATGTTAATTTTAAAGACATAAATTATTTTAAAGGAATTGGAAGATCCGGTAGATATACTATAGGTAGTACTATAATAACACTAGAATACGATGATGACGATAATGAAAAAACTTATTTGATGGATATTCATTTGCACGTTGTACATAATTTTGGGAATCGATTTCCTGCAAAACTCAGGTTTTTGTATAGATTTAGTTTGGAAGAGGATGTATAATAACGCGATAACAATGAAATTGATACAGAATAGGATTGAAAAATTAGAATTGTTTAATTATACGAATATAAGACAGGAGAATGAAAATATTGAGGGTAACTGTCACCCAAGATTAGCAGATGAAAAATCTGATCAAAAAAATCAAGGCTGTATGACAAAGTACCAATATAATAAAAACCATTCGATTGTCTCAGAAAAAGAAGAAAGGAAAAGCAAACTTAGACAGCTATGGCCAAAAATTAGAATTGAACATATAAAAGATAAAGAAGGTCTGAATACTTTAAGAGAAATAATAGAGCAAAATATTGATATATTTAGTTTAGAAGACGAAAAATTAACGGAAACATCCGTTACTGAGCATCATATTAGGACGATTAATAATTTACCAGTAAATGCGAAAACGTATCGTTACCCGAAAATTCACGAGGAAGAAGTAAAAAACCAAATAGAAAAACTACTTGATGATGGTGTAATACAACACAGTATTTCACCATGGTGTAGTCCCCTATGGGTGGTACCCAAGAAAACCGATGCAAGTGGCCAAAGAAAATGGAGAATGGTCATAGATTTTAGAAAGCTAAACGAAATAACTATATCTGATAGTTATCCAATACCGAACATCAACGAAATTTTAGATCAATTAGGTGGAGCTAGATACTTCACAACACTTCATCTTAAATCCGGTTTCCATCAGATACCTCTCAGTAAAGAAAGTATAGAGAAAACAGCTTTTTCGACCCCATATGGTCATTTCGAGTTTACTCGAATGCCATTTGGTCTTAAAAATGCTCCGTCCTGTTTTCAGAGAATGATGAACAATGTATTAGTTAATCTTTTAGGAAGAGAATGTTTTGTGTATATAGACGATATAGTAGTCTATGGTAAAAATTTACGAGAACACAATGAAAGACTAAAAAACGTATTAAAAAAAATAAAGGCGGCTAACTTAAAGGTGCAGATTGATAAATCGGAGTTTCTTAAAGAAGAAGTTGAATATTTAGGACATCTTATTACTAATAAAGGTCTACTACCGAATGAGAAAAAAGTAAAAGCTATATATAGTTTGAAAGAGCCGAAAAATCCAAAAGCCATTAAAAGCTTTCTTGGAATGATAGGCTATTATAGAAAGTTTATACAGAATTTCAGTATTGTAGCGAAACCATTGTTTAAACTATTGAAAAAGAACGTAGAATTTATATGGACAGAAGATCAATCACATAGCTTTGAAGAATTAAAAAAACGATTAAGAGAATTCATATTATTACAGTATCCAGATTATAATAAGCAATTTATAATAACTACAGATGCGAGTAATTTGGGAATCGGTGCTGTATTATCACAGGAACATTCAGGTAAAGATCAGCCGATTCATTTCATAAGTAGGACGTTAAACAATGCCGAAGTCAATTATAGCACAACAGAGAAAGAATGTCTTGCAATAATATGGGCAGTGCAACAATTTAGACCATATGTTTATGGCACACGTTTCAAAATTAAAACAGATCATCGACCCCTCACATGGTTGTTTCAAGTAAAAGACCCAGGGTCAAGATTAGTGAGATGGAGGTTGAAGCTTGAAGAATGAAGAATAGAATATAAAAAAGGTATTGATAACGCGGTTGCAGACGAGTTAAGTAGGAATATAGTTTATCCTGTAGAAAGGTCGAATTACATAGATGAAGTTTTAAGTAACTTAAAAGAAATTTTTGGCAGTGATTCTGATAATGAACATGAAGATAATAATGAGAATCGAGTTCGTGATAAGAAATCAACAGGAAATGATAGAATTCAGAAAGAATTATTAGATAATGATATAGATAAAGAGTGTAATGAAAGGCGTAAGTTAATTACAGATAGTGAAGAAAAACTTAAAATTATAAAAGAATATCACAACGGGTTAATAGGTGGACACGGTGGTCAAAAGGCCACGATTCTAAGAATAAAAGAACATTTCAATTGGGAAAATTTAAGTAAAGACGTAATAGAGTATATCCAGAAATGTGAATCATGTCAGAAGCAAAAAATTAATAGACATCCATGTCGGAACCCTATGAAAATTGTTTCTTCAGCTGATCACAGTTTGGAAAAGGTAGCCATGGATCTTACAGGTCCTTATGTGGAAAACAACAAAACTATGTATTGTCTAACGATTCAAGATGATCTTAGTAAATTTATTAAATATATACCCATTGAAAATAAGAAAAGCGAAACAGTCGCTAGAGCGCTCACAAATGGATGGATTCTAGATTTTGGAATGCCTAAGTATATTCTTACCGATAATGGCGGAGAATTTGTTAATGATCTTTTGAAAGAGGTTTGTAAGTTATTTAAAATAAAACATTTAAAAACCAGCAATGCTTATTCCCAGTCAAATGGTTCGGCAGAACGATCTCATGCGCGATTAGGAGAGTATCTTAGATTGATTATAAAAGATAAAACGAAACCGGAATACTCTAAATTATTCGGATACGCAGCGTTTTGTCACAACACTGCTATTCATAACAGCACAGGGTTTTCACCATACGAAATGTTATTCGGTAGAAAAGGTAACATTCCTAGTGAAACTAATAGTTTAACGTTTAAAACTACAGCAGATTATACGCAAGAACTACAACTTAAATTGTTGAGGATGGAATCTGAAGCTAAGAAAAATTTAGGAAAGATGAGAAGCAAATCTCTCTCTCTCTCAAAAAGATATGATCAAAAAATTGGTTCAAAAGTTAAAGAATTTAAGGTAAAGGATTTAGTTTTAGTTGAGAATGAAAAGAGAGACAAATCAAGCGAAAAATACGTAGGACCATTTAAAATAATTAAGGTTTTGGACAACACGGTTATAGTAAGACGAAATAATAAATCCATGAGATATAATAAATCTAAACTAAAACATTATAACTCTCAGAACTAACTGTTTTTTTTAGATATCTCTTGATAGTGGAAGTTTCAACTATGAATTGGACAAATATACAGTCAAACGGAATTTATTTTAGATCTCTTGGTAAATTGAGTCAGACAAAAGGGAAAATTACGACTTTAATCAACATCGACCTTAATGAGGTGGATCTTCAAGTAAATATAATACAGACTTATATTTCTAATATAAACGAGGATTGTATGATCGAAATTCCTGATTGTTTTGAATTTCTGAAGAAAAGTAAAATTGAAATTAATAATCTTAAGAATAATTTAGGAACCATATATCAGTTATTAGGTATTAATAGACGAACCAAACGTGGTTTGATAAATATTATAGGATCAGGATTGAAAGTACTTTTTGGAACTTTAGATAGTAAGGATGCTGAGTTCTATGAACAAGCTATAAGAACCGCTAACGAAAACTCAGAATATATTCATAAAAGTCAACAAGAAGAAATCAAAATCTTGGATGGACTAAATAAACAGAATCAAATCTTAAAGGATGCTTATTTTGACATTGGAAATATTACGGCTAATGTGAAAGCTACTTTGGAAAAGTTTGTTAATAAAGCGAATGCTGATCATAGCTTAATGATTGTAAAGGAATAATTTGTAGAGCTAAAATTAAAAATATATTTTTTGATAAATCACACTGAATTAATTATTGATGAGATCATTCAAGGAATTTTGTTTTTGAAGGATAATATAATACATCCGATAATAATCGAACCAATAAAATTTATAGAATTATTAAAGGAGAGTGACAAAGGAAATGATTTACTATTCACTCCTACATTGGAATCTTTTAATAAAATAATGAAAGAGATTACCGTTTATTACCTTAATGATAAAAGATTAGTTGTAGTCATATCTGTTCCAACTGTTGAGGAAACTAAATCAGATGTATATGAAGTCATTAGTATTCCTTATGAAATAAAAAATTCTATGTATATGTTAGGATTAAGAAATGATTATTTTGTAATAAAAGAGAATAAAGAAGAATATTTCGTAACGCGCAACATTAAAGAATCATGTAAGGAAATTGAAAACTTCTTTATTTGTTCACAATTAATTTTTAAAAATAGTATATCCAATGATGATTGTGAATTAACAATCTTTATGAACAGAAAAAGTAATAATTGTAAAATAAATCAGATTTTGAATCGTGTAGAAATATTTCAAAAGATACAAGAAAATGAGTATTTGTTTGCTATTAGCCAAGACACAAAATTTCAATGTAAATGTAAAGATGATAAAAAAATACAGAGGGAAATTTAAATGGAGTTGGTATTTTAAAACTTGATAAAAATTGTATATTTGAAACAATTGATACGAAAATTGTAACGAACGATGAAGAAATTGTTATTAAAAGTACAGATGTAATACGTTTTGTATTGGAAGATTGTTGTTTAAATATCAAATTAAATGATATAAATCCAGAAAAAGTAAATTTGCCAAAAGTTAATTTGAAAAATCTAAAAGAATTAAGAGATTTTACTATTGAAATAAAAAATCAACAAAGTTATATATCTAAAAGTATGAAAAGTATTTCTCCTCACGCACAGGGTGCTATGATTGGAATCGGAGGAACCACTCTAATTATTGTAACAATATGTATTATTTTAAAGTTCATGAAAGGCAAAGGAATTACAATATTTCGAAAATTATTTCAATAGGAAAACTAAAAATCCAATTGTTGAACGAGACAGAATCGTTCATTATTGCCACGATGACCCATTAAGGAGCCGAGTCAGAAGGCCCATTTCAAGGGTATTTCGAGCCGAAAAGATAGAATTATAAGAAAATGGAATAATGGAATAAAACTTACAAAATGAGTTATATTTTAAGTTATAAACTATGTTTTATGGTTAAACAATAATAGATTTTATGGAAAATATAATTATTGTTTATTTTAAAGGGGGAGGTGTTATGCGATTTCATCATATTCTTCTTTTAACGGTGGTCACCTAGAAGTAGCTGTGACATACGATATCATCATATAGTTCCATTGCACGACATCATCATATTTTTTATGCAGACCCAACAGGGAGTATTTGTATCTTTGTAAACAAAGATATTTTGTTACCGTTGCTTCATTGAAAGCATATTCATTTTGATACATTGTGCGGATGCAGTTGTTTATATTGAGACAATTAAGAATTGTTTACACTATAGCAACGGAAGATGAACGAGAAGACAAAGAATGTGATGACTTCGTATTTCGCGCCCTCCTCATGAAAGTTTGATATCTCCATTGAATAGATTTAAGATTTTAAGAATTCAGTTCAATAAAGAAACTCAACCAGTGCAGAACCACTTTTTTATTCTCTTAACTCGGCGCGCATATCATGCGGAGTAACCTTTATGCCCATATATTGTTCTGCATTTTTCGCCAAAACTGATGCATTCGTTTTTGGATTTTTCTTAATTTGTCGGACAATCCAGCGCTCATTATTCGAAGAAAACTTCCGAGGACGACCTGCTCTAGGTTTATTTTCTATTGAATTTGCGCATTTGAATTTTTGTATGATATAGTGGATGGTGGTTCTTGGTCTTTGAACAATATCTGCTATCTCAATTTCGGTTAAGCCTTGTTCAAAATGGTGAATAATTAGATTTCTTACTTCAATTGAAGTTTCCTTGCCTTTGCGACTCATTTCGACGTAATTTTAACAGATACTTAACCGAACAGCGAAACACGAACAAGAACAGACACGCCACTTACTGCGCTCATCCATTAAACGGTACTTTTCCAGTTAGTTATGACACTGAGCATAACACATTTGACTTGTCGAATACATTTTTTGTCTGTAAATCGGAAGTCGTTTACATTTCGCCTCATTTTTTTAACATGAATTATTGCAAAAAAAGAAATTTTTGAAATAAAAAGTAGGTACTAATGTATAGCTAAATAGTTGCGCTTCAAAAGAATTGCCATTGCGAGTATTCCATGGATTTATTATGCAAAACTTAAAAACAGTATGGTATGTCGAATACTTTTTTTGATCACTGTACCTAGAACGTTTCAAATACTTTGAGTTTGAACCGAGAACATAGCATATCCGCACTTAAAATCTTCAATCAAATGTTTGCGATTGGCATTGCTAAACAAACACACGCAATTCTGTAAATGCGACAAGCAGGCGACAATCATTAACAACGCGGTGAGATCATTTTACAGAAAAGTATACTTGTTGAGTCCTTCTTTGCCGCATTACCTCGCATTCGTTTGGTAATGCCCTCAACTTTTCTTAAGCATAATATACCAATTTCATTCTGAATTACCTACTCTTCACTAGTTCGGTAATGCCTTCCATTTCACTAGTTCTAGGTTCGATGATCAGTATTGCATTATGGAAAGACTTCTTTTATAATTGAAACATTTCATTGCCCTAATTCCATCTTTACTACTTCTAGAAGTAGTTCCAGAGATAAGGCCTTACAAAACCGCGACTGGGTAAGTATATTAGAACAGACTTTCTGAAGAAGTTAAGGACCGTGAATGGGTAATCCGAACATCTACATCTACATACACTTATCAGAAATTCAATCCACCGAGCCCGAGAAAATACAAGAAGGGCAGTAAAATAAAGATAAAATAAAACTTCAATTCAAAGAATCCAATGCTATTAAACATATGTACATGTAGGTACTTAAATGCTATTACTATGCTTTATGCGCGCGATGAAACACCACTCAGTTTGCAGGTTTAGTAGTTAAGTTTTTCTGAAACTATCAAACGCGGCCAGGTTTGAAGTTTCTATAGATACGTTAAATCAATTCTAAGCTTGGGGCTTCAACTTACTTAGTTGGCGCTACAGCTCGAGGTGAACCTGGGCCTGCTTCTCGCAACCATTTGTGTGTGCGTGTTATATTTTTGCACGAATGGAAGGGACCTACAGTTTTTTGCCGACTCCGAACGGCGAGGTGAGAAGCTCAATCGTGACAAATGATACTCTTTGATGCTTGTCAGACATTCGAAAGAGGTGGGCACTGTGAAAAACTTTTAGGTGTTTGCGGCGGGATTCGAACCCAAGACCGCTGGCTCAGTAGTCCGACGCACTAACCACTTGCGCTACGGTGCCCACTGGGGCTTCAACTGATTCACCTATTTTACTTCTATGATAAAGTTCTAAAGGAAAATTTCTCAACTCGCCGTTCAGAGTCGGCAAAAAACTGTAAATCCCTTCCATTCGTACAAAAATATAACAGGCACACACAAATGGCTGCGAGAAACAGGCCCTGGTTAACCCCGAACTGTTGCGCCACCTTAAGAAAGAAAGAGGAATAGGCGTTGATAACTGTTATGTTTCTGCTCATTTCATCGAATTGAGTTTGTATTTTTTGTGCGAATAACTCCTACAGTTCTCCGATTTGTTTCGAAATTATGAGCTCACTCTGTTTATTAAGTTTATCATAAATTTTGACCCACATATGTAGTGCTAACACGAGGAACGATCTTTCAAAAGTCCATTCAACTACTTGCATACGCGGACGACATTGACATCATTGGTAGAACACAGCGAGCTTGCACATGTCTGATTGCGAGTGTAGAAATGGAAGGCGCTGAAATGTACTTAGCTGTGAACGAAGGCAACAAAACGAACATATGCTGCCAACGAAAAGGGACACTCAACATCGACGAATCAGACAGAACTGACGTTCAATAGAGAATTGCAACAGTGAGGTAGTAACGGACTTTGTCTACCTGCTATAACATCAAACAATGACATCTCGTCGAAAATCAAACAAAGGATTACTCTTGCCAATTGCTGTTTTTTTGGGCAAGGCAATTGAGTAGTTGGATATGGCTGAAGAAATTGATCGCACAAACTATAATAATAATAAGAAACATCTGGAATCATAAGCAAGTACAAAAATAATACACAACTCTCCAGTTATCCTGGACACCACCCATAGAGTTAGTTGAAATTGAAACCTATCATCTGAGTTTCCTACCACTACGTCGATCTGTCTGTCTTTCGTTCTCGTCCTTCATGTGCTCGCGCTGTGTGTAAACATTAAAAGGGTATTCATATCCCGTTTAGCGTGTGTAGATTATAAAAAAAGAAAAAGAAAAAAGAAAGCCCTTTCCCGTATAAACAGCTCCATACGACTTCCAGACCAAAGCAGCGTTTTCCAAGCTGAGGTACTAGCAGTGACAAAGGCCGCCCAATTGGTGTCAATGACGACAGTATCGCGAGACGATATCAATATTTACATTGATAGCCAAGCGGCCATAAAAGCAACAGCTGCTACACAAATAACATCTAAGCTTATAAAGTGTTACCGCGAAGAGCTGAAGGTTCTCGGCACGCAGCACAATGTAAAACTCTGCTGGGTAACGGAGCTGCGGATGAATTGGCTAGAAAGGGCTCAGCCCTAAATAGAAAACAAGCAGACGGGACGGCTGAGCAAATATCAGCAACTAAAGCAAATAACAGGTGGAAATCACTAACCACCTGCGAAGTATCAAGAAGATTGTGGCCAGAATACGACAAAATAAGAACAAGAAAACTCTTACAAAAAGACAGGCAGTCGTTGCCAATGCTTATAGGAGTGCTAACTGGGCACAACTAAGATACCACATGAAGAAATTACGACTGAATGATGATGACATCTGCAGGGGATGCGGTGATGAGGAGGCACATAAGGACACAACGCATTTCCTCTGTCACTGTCCTAACCTCTGTCAACTGAGAACCAGAACCCTGGGCAAATTCTTCTTTGAATGATAAAGACCTTTTGAATAGACTTATTTTAAGTTCCGACCCGCTTTTTTAAAATTTGAGAACATTGCCTACTAAAAAAATCTAATTTTCCAAATATGTATTTCTTTTTTTTATGAATTGGTTTATTATTATATGTCAGAACATGTTTGATCATGTTTTCATATAGTGTTCACCGGTGATACATTTGTGTTTAAAACATAAATGTTTACTTTTTTTTTTTGCACGGGTATCACATGTGATATTAATTTAAGTCACACTGAAGTTAGAACTCAGAGTGCACTTGTGGACATGTATTGATCTCAATGTTCCGGAAAATCCATTTTTATGCCTTCAATGTTTCCAAGAAATGCATTAGGGCGCACAAAGCCTGATATTTATACCATATCCTAAGTGTACATATATAGGAAATTATTTAATAAATAAATAATTAATATTTTTTGTTAATATTTTTTAAGTACTTTGAAATAATTGTTTGGTTTTTTTTATAATAAAATAAAACTTATGAATTTGATTTAAAAATGTCCCTAAACTCTCTTCACTTTTGTGGTAGAATCGATATTCTAGAGGTCTATGGGTGTATCACCCGTGATACACTGGGCTCTGGGGAACGATTTTTGATGTGATCACCGGTGATACACTGGGCTCTGAGGGTGATTTTTTTGTGATCACCGGTGATACACTGGGAGCTAACGTATTAATAGAGCCTAACTCAGGTTCAGGCTTGGGGTAGGGTGATCTGCCTCGTTTGTATTTAAAACTATAGGTACATGATTTTTGAAGTGAATACTTCTTTAGCGACGTATTGTTTTTGAAAACGAGTTACGATAAATGAGTTACGATAAATGCGTTACGATAAATTCCGATAAATGTGTTTCAATAACGGGGAAATGATTCCATACCGGGGAAATATGTTTACGTCAGCTGTCTGTCCGTATGTCTGTCTGTCTGTCTCTCTGTCCGTCTGTCCGCCCGTTCATCTGTCTGTCCGTCCGTCCGTCTGTCTGTCTGGCTGTCCGTCCGTCTTTCTGTATGTCTGTCTGTTCGTCCGTCTGTCTGTTCGTCCGTCTGTCTGTTTGTCTGTCCGTCCGTCTTTATGTCTGTATGTCTATCTGTCCGTCTGTCTGTCCGACCGTCTGTTTGTCCGTCTGTCTGTCTGTCTCTCTATCCGTCTGTCTGTCTGTCTCTCTGTCCGTCTGTCCGTCCGTTCACCTGTCTATCCGTCCGTCCGTCTTTCTGTATGTCTGTCTGTTCGTCCGTCCGTCCGTCTGTCTGTCCGTCCGTCTTGATGTCTGTGTGTCTATCTGTCTATCTGTCCGTCTGTCTGTCCGACCGTCTGTTTGTCCGTCTGTTTGTCCATCTGTCTGTCCGTCCGAATGTCCGTCTGTCTGTCCATCCGACCATCTGTCCGTCTGTCCGTCTGCCCCTCTCTCTGTCCGTCTTAACGTCTGTCTGTCTGACTGTCTGTCCGTCCGTCCGTCTGTATGTCTACCTCTTCACGCCTAAATCGCTGAACCAATTGTATTGAAATTTGGCAAAGAGATAGCCTGGGACCTGAGGAGGGACTAAGGTGGAAAAACCGCTCGATAGGAAGTGCTGGAGTCAAGTTATTAACAAAACCTTTTCACGCCTAAACTGCCAAGCCAATTGTAATTTTATTTGGCGAAGAGATAGTCTGGGACCTACGGAAGGACTAAGGTGGAAAAACCGCCCGCTAGTGGGCGCTGGAGTCAAGTTATTAACAAAACCTTTTCACGCCTAAACCGCTAAATCAATTGTAATGTAATCTGGCAAAGAGATAGTCTAGGATCTAAGTAAGGACATAGGTTAAAAAACCGCCAGCTAGGTGGCGCTGGAGTCAAGTTATTAGTAACTTCTTTAGTAACTGACCAAAATGATTCATATTGGCAATTTATGTTGGTAAAGTACCAAAAGAGAAAACTACAAAAACTGGACCCGATAGGTGGCGCTGGAGTTGAGTTTTTAACAAATTCTATATTTAATGGAATTTGGAATAGCTGTTCTTTTCATAAATTGTATTACAAAAATATAGTCAAGTTAACATTCATATTTACTAAATTTTACTACACATTTTCTATCGATTGTACCAGACAAATTTCTTCTTCTCTTACATATTACACATACACAACTGCTTTGGATTGGATAAGTATTCATTTACCCCGTGAGCTTGTTGCAAAATTATTTATTAACAAAAAAAACCCACGGGGGCAGTTATTGCACCGGCGCGCGCGGCGGACAAAAAGTAAACAATGACAAGTGCAACTGAGCGAGTGGGGAACTCGCTGCACCGACGGCTGCTCAGCTGGGGTGGGTTTGGGCGCCACACAATTTTGTTTTTGCTTTGGGGAAATTGTGAAACCTGGGGAAAAGCAAGAATTTTTCGTCCCGTTGTTGAAATAAACAAAGTCAAAAAAGAAAACAAACGTGTTTCTTTTGAACTACGTTATAATTATAGCGGCCGATTTATTAGATAAAATAAATGAATGATGGAAAATATTATATAGGCGAAATTTAATTTACGATGGGGTTGGAAAAAATCCACCGAGGTGGATGAAAAAAACCAACCCGGTTATCAAAATAAAAGATAAAAAAAACGAAATAATCACCGAGAGAACGGCTCCGGATTCCCTTGCGGTATAATGAATAAAACTGTCCCCACGGACAACGGGTCACGAAAAAGAAGTACCGGAACGACTACGGTACAAAGAAACTCGACTTTTAACTATGCCATGTATGTTTATCTATAAAAACGCAACTTTTTACTTTACTAACCAACCAAATGAAATCACTCTACTTATCTTTTATTTAAAATGGGCTATCCTTCCAGTAGGGTGCGTGAGACAATTGTGTCGTGGGGTTTGAGTGGCCGTGGTACTCCGCCACAGTCACTGGGTCAATCCAAGATTCTCCTTTCACACTTTCTTTTCGGTTTCCGCACTTTCTTCTCTCAACTATTTTATTTTCCACAAATTTTCCTTTTGCTAGCTTTTTTTTCTACCTTTCTTCACTTTTCACAAAAAAACTCCTTTCTCTTCTACTTTTTTTTTTTCTTTGTGTATGGTGAACTCCTCTGTTAGCACTTTTTCCTTCTCACACGGTCAACCAAGAAGTGAGGTAGCCGGCGTGACAGCTGGCCCCACTTCCCCACACACTCACACGCACACATACAATGGTTCGGCGAATTCAGCCATCTTTTTTTTGAATAAAGTTTAATAACTTTTAAGATTTAATTAAAGTTGCCGTTTCGATTGCACACTTATATGTAACTTAATTTTTTGCATTTTTAACAATGTCTTTTTCGCGATTTTGAATAAAAATATGTTCCTTCGCCGCGCCGTCTTTTTGGCGGGAAAAGATTTGATAGTGTTGGTGGCTGACTTCGCCCATCCTCTCTGTCGTCGATTCAGCTGCCAGAGCAAAGGGAATCACATCCAGAGCTCCGACAGCTTCCCCTCATCCAGATGCTCACACACGCGGAGCGAAATTCACCACAGTCTATTTTTCGAACTTAGATCTGTTCGTTTTCTAAACCCAGTGACTGTTTCGGTTCGCACGTAGCTCCAACCCTCGACAACCAAACCAAAATATAATTAATTAATTAGTCCACCGATGGAAAGATAAACCCTTACGCGAACCCTACCTGTCGAGTGAATTTTCCGCTAGGAGGCTAAAGCAATTAATGAAAACCCAGGGAATCGGGAGCTATCCTTAACAAATTATATATACACATGTATGGTGCATTTGCAGTCTAACAAGAACATATATTCTTTTGTATCAAACACAAATAATCATTTATGTTGTACCTTTTTAACTCAGGTAAGGCCTTTCACACGATGGGTCATCTGGGTTGGGGACCACCTGTCCCAAGAATAAGGGTTCTGGGGATGAGAGGACCGTCCGTCCTAAATAGAGTCTCCCGAGTTCCTTCGGGCTCTAGTCCGGGGTACCTGCTTTGCTACCTTCAAAGACCATGTGAGAGCGAAAGCACAGGCGTGAAGCTAGTGCCTTTCCACAAACACACTGCTCTAAGAAGATAGCGGAGGGGAGAAAAAGAGAGAAGAAAAGGAAGCGGAGGGTGGCTTAAGGTCCTTGACATGCCACGTTCCTCTCTCCTTGCCGGTATCATCGGCTAAAACATAAGTCCAAGGGGATACTTTCCTACGAATAAAGAACGGACCGACGTATTTCGGAGCCAATTTCGCTGCGTAGAAGTTAGCAGCATCTGATGGAATAAAATTCCTACGCCATACAACCTCATTAGGGAGATATTGAACATCTCGCCTCCTAAGATTGTATGTCTTCGATGCCTTCTTGGTTGCCATGGCTAACTTTCTACCGAAATCTTCTCTCAGCTCCTTAAAACGTTTCCCTAGCTCAGACATGTCTACTTCCCTATCTCCTACCTCTATATCCCTATCTCTTGATTCTATCTGCCTATCTAATCCCTCTAGTTCCCTATCTCCTGAATCTATGTCCCTATCTATCCTAACATTTCTATTGCCTCGGCTGGACCTAGTGGACGCGGACGCGTGATCACCACCGTTGGTGACCATCTTCCTGCCGAAATTCGCGTAGTACGGGGAGGCTTTCAATACCTCGTGTTGCGATGTCCGTATGCAACACGCTACCTTTGCTAAATGGGGCTTCCAGGTCCTATGATTTTCGGATACATACGCGCGAAGGGTGCATTTTATAATCTGGTTAATCCTTTCCGCAGGATTAGCCTGATGGTGATAATGAGCCGTAAACCTAATTTGTGACCCGTACGCTTCACAAAGCGTTTTCAGTTCTTTGCTTTTGAACTGGGGACCGTTGTCACAGACGATCCACTTCGGTACTCCAAAGAGCAGGAAGACATTGTCTTCTACCTCTTTCCATACCGCTTTCGCTGTCGCAGACCTGAGGGGGAACAATAAGGGAAATTTGGTGAAATAGTCAACCACGGTTAAAATATATACGAAACCCCTACTCGACTTTGGAAGAGGGCCTACCAAATCCACACAAACCATCTCCCAGGGATTTGAAATGCCTCGTCTCTCAACCATCAAACCAGCTGGCTTTTCATTCACAGGTTTCACACTTTGACAAACCCTACAATTCCTAACATATTTGGTAATATCTGACCTCATCTTAGGCCAGTAATATTTACCACCTACTCTCGCAAACCTTTTTCTAACCCCCATATGTCCTGCTAATGGATTGTCATGACACTCTTTCAAAATCCTAATTCTATCTCCTTTCGCAATAACCTGTTTCCATTCTAAACTATTGTTATGAACAATCACATGGCTAGCCCTAACAAATTTAAACAAAACTCCATTTTCGACCCTCCAGGCCGGATAAGCTAAAGGATTCGACTCTACTTTCGCGATCATTTTTACGATCCAAGGATTAGAACTTTGCTCATCTATTTCCGCTACGACCTCAACGTTCCTAGAGAGCATGTCGGGAACTACGTGGTCTTTTCCCTTACGATGCACGATTTCGAAGTCGAATTACTGGAGCCTAACTGCCCAACGCGCTAACCTACCACACGGATCCTTGAGATTGCTCAACCATACCAGCGAGTAATGATCCGTTATGACAGTGAACCGAATAACTTCGATATACGGTCGCAACTTCTCGATAGCCCAAAGTACAGCCAAGCACTCCTTCTCCGTGGTTGAATAGTTCCTCTCGTCCCTATTCAACGACCTACTCAAATAACAAATTACCTTCTCACCATCGTCAAATGTCTGCTTGAGTACTGCTCCGACTCCATAGTCCGAAGCGTCTGTTTGCACGACAAACGGCCGCTCAAAATCCGGGCAAGTCAAAATCGGGGCAGTTACTAAGCACTCCTTTGCTTTTCGAAAACTTCCCTCGCACTCCTCAGACCAAACGAACTTGCTACTCTTTTTCAAGAGGTCGGTTAACGGTCTTACCAAAAGAGCGAAGTTTGGTACAAATCTCCTATACCAGGAAACCGTTCCGACGAAGCTCCTAACCTCTTTGACGTTCTTTGGTGCAGGTATCCTAGTCATGCTATCTATTTTCTCAGGATCTACATGCCATTTCGATTTCGATCCACTACATAACCTTAAAATTTCAATGATGACCTACAAAAGTTACATTTTTCTTTGCTAACCTTAAGACCCGCCGTACCTAAGTGCTTGAAGACCTCTTTCAATATTTCCAGATGTTGTTGGAAGGAGTTTGTTACGATGATGATATCATCGAGGTAAATAAACACGTGCGGTTCCAAATCGGCTGCAAGCACCATATCTATAAACCTTTGCCACGTCGCAGGGGCATTATGCAACCCGAATGGCATTCTCTTGAATTGAAAGAGTCCTCTATTTGGGACAGTAAAAACGGTGTAGGAATCTGCCAATATGCGGACTTAATGTCCAAAGACGACAAATACTTGGCATTCCTGAGTTTGTCTAAGGTGGCCGAAATGTAGGGGGGGGGGGGGGGGGGGGTAAGCATCCCGCTCTGTAACTTTGTTAAGCTTCCTCTGATCTACGCAAAACCTAAATGATCCATCTTTCTTTTTGATCATTACTATGGGAGAAGCCCATAGACTACCTGACTTTTCAATGATATCGTCCCTCAACATCTCTTCTAGCTCCTTATCAATATAGCGCTGAACCACAGGAGAAACCAGATAATACCGCTGCTTAATTGGTTCAGACGCCGTCCTAATCTTGTGTTCCACCAACTGTGTGCAACCAATGCCCTCAGGCAAATCCTCAAAAATATTTTCCACGAAATTTTGGAGTTGCTTGTCTTATACCTAAACTGCTACGCTTTACTTCAGGAACTCAGCAGAAGTAACACAGTCTGCTTATATTGGGTTCCTGGTCATCAAGGTATCATAGGCAATGAAAAAGCTGATGAACAGGCTAAACAGGGAGTTCTACTTAGTTCAGAACCCGAAATTATAGTAGCACCGATCCAGCACTACTTCTCAAAAATTGATGCTAAACTACAAAGCACAGCTGACAATAAGTGGAATCAATCCACTTCTTGCAGAATAACGAAAATATTCTGGCCGCACTGCAGTAGCCATAGATCCAAATACATCCTCTCGCTATCAAGAGTGGAATGCAATTTACTACTAGGCGTCATCACAGGGCATTGCCTTATAGGTTATCACGCTCGTAGGCTCAAACTAGTCTCGTCGGACATATGCAGAAACTGCAATGAACCGGGTGTGGTAGAAACTTTAGAGCACCTCCTGTGCGTTTGTCCTGCATTGGCAAAAAGAAGGCACAGACTAATGGGAAAATTCTATTTCAAGTCACTCGTAGAAATGGCAGACATAAAACTTCACCTTCTTATTAAATTTGCTCAACAGACAAACTCATTTTGTTTAAACAAAGCAACAGAAATTAACTGATTACTCTGAGGAGTTGTGGTATCACTATGGATCAACACTGGTCTATGTGAGGCTAAGCCGCCACCCCATAACCTAACCTAACCTTGTCTTATACCTCATCCAACTCTGCTCTCTCCTTGATCGCAGAGATCGAAGCTAACGCAGCTTGATTTGAAAAACTCCACTCGTTTGATCTCAGACCTGGGACAGTTCCCATTCGAGCCCAAAAATGGGCACCCAATATCAGAACATGAGCGAGCGTTGGAATCACAAGACACTCTAGCAACACCGATTTATTTTGCACAACCATTGGTAGAGAAACACATCTAATCACTTCTACCCCGACTCCATCTGCTAAAGCTACCTTTCTAACATTAGCTTTTCCTAAGCCTATACCTAAATTTTCTAAAACCTTCCATCCATCCCTACAGATGATCGTACGCGATGCTCCTGAATCTAAAAGACCTACTAACTGAATACCGTAAATACTAACTGCTAAATAAGGGCGTACGTCATCTTTATTTGTCTCGAGTGTGAAACCTAACTGAATGAGCTCTTCTTTCCTAGCCAACTGGTTGCCAGCAGGCAACCTATCTACCTTCGATGGTCCTCTTGTCCTGCCGACCCAAGAGTCCGTTGCCCATTTCCCGAGCACCTACGACAATCCCTACGAATGACCCCAATCTGACCACAACCTGAACATCTCCTAGGAGCAGAACAAGTGTTTGAAAGATGTCCTTCCTGATTACAATTAAAGCACCTCAACCTCTGACTAGGTTGTGGTGCTCTACTAACCGTCGCGACTGTTGGTTCCTCAACTGTAACATATGCCAAGTCGGGTTCCAGCAGGTACCCAACGCAACCAAATCTGAAATAGATCGGGGTTCTGCCAAACCCAATTGCGTCTGGTAGAAGGGAGCCAGATTCCGCTGCACTATCCCCAACTTTCGCCGCTCACCTAATGGCTCTGAAAGCCGGCCAAACATGTTCTGCATGATGGCTACATAGACACCGATTGACTCTTCCTTCCCTTGGGTTCGACGTCTGATCTCTTCTAACAAGAGATCATCATAATTTGGAGGTAAAAATTCCGACCTAAGTTCCCTAACCAACTCCTGCCATGAACTCACTGGTCGCCTAATGTCCCTAAGCCAGATGAGAGCCTTTCCAGAAAATAAGTCCACCGCTGATTTGAACAATTGGGTTTCACTTCCCGAAGTTCTTCAACTCTTTCCAGAAAAGAGTTGACCGATGCTCCACAACGCTCTCCTGAAAACTTCAAGTCCCACTTGGACAAGTTCTCGAATTTCTCCTGGATAATGACGCGTTCCCTTCGCTCACCAACGATTGCATTCGACTCCCTTTCTGGTTCTGGTTGCTGCTATTCCTGTTGCTCTCCTTGTTTGGTTTCTGTTTCCTCTCGTCTCGTTTCTGCTTCCACTTGTCTCGCTTCTGCTTCCTCTTGTCTCGTTTCTGCTTCCTCTTCAGGTCCGGCTGCTTCCTCTAGGCTTGCTAGCAACATCACGACGTCCGTCTTGATGGTTTTTTCTCGGCTTCTTCCGCTTCCGTAGTTGGCCGTGATCTCCCGATCCTGGCCAGTGTCCATTCGATTTTGGTTAAAATCTTTAAATATTCCGTTGAGTAACGTTGTGGATGCTTCTGTAATAAGGTTTCAATCTCGAATATCTTCCCATCTACCGCTGCTCTATCCGCTTCAAAACTAAATGGGTACTCAATTGTGTCCAGCGAACCTCGTCGTTCAAGTATTTTCGCTGCACGCAATGACGCATTTTGTCTACCGTCCCTAACTCTAAGCCCCTACATTGCATCTCATACGTCAGCTCTTCTTGAGACAACCTATTAGTCTCCATGATCAAATCCAAAATAAAATTGATTGAGAAAAAAGGATACTAATAAAAAAAATTTATTTTATAAAAGATAAACCAACTCTGGTCAACCCAGTTACGAATCCTAACCAATTCAAAAGTAAAAGTAAAAATCTTTTTTTTTTCTGTTTATTTCTTTTTTGCTATGACCAAACACGCTTTAATTTAAATTAGAAAGGGTCACACTAATCACCAATAATTCTAAATAGTATAAACAGCCAAAAAAACAAAAAACAATGAAAAAAAATAATCCCCGAAATTAATTTTTTTTTTCTTTAAGCTGGTCACACCACGCCGAACCAAAATTATTCTAACCGATTCCTTACAACTGGAGAAAGAAAAAAAATTATAATAATTTTTTTGTAAATCACCAAAAGAGGAATACAATTTATTTAATTTTGGCTAGATGGTAACCCTACCAGGAATCTTGATTATGTTTAGGCCAACAACAAACACTACCGAGAGAGAAAAAGTTAACTCAGCTGTCAAAAAAGCTTCCACTAAAATAAATCTACCGACAATATTGTATATGTCTGTGGCAGTATGACAGAGTAGCTTATGTCAAAAAAAGAGTTTTCGAGATATTTCAATTTTTCACTAAAATTTTTAATTATGATACTTTATAACTTTTTTAGGCCAAATTATAAAATAAAGAGTATGTTTAACATTTTTTACTATATTTCATGGAAATGCTATCGGAAGAAAGTGAAAATAAATGCATTTTTAAACTTAAGCTGTTATGTAAAAATCGAATTGCAAATTATGAATGTCTTAAGTCACATAAGTTTTTCTGTCACATCTATAATATTTAATTATAGTGCCTTAAGTGGACTTAAGATTTTATGTCAAACTTCAAATTTTGGAATTAATAGACATAAGACAATACTTTTTTATTTCAATTTATTCGTGATATATTATATTAGTAACAAAAATACATCAAAAGGAACTAAAACCGTACAAAATTCATTGAGAGTTGGATATTAAACTTTTCTTTTCTCTCATATTTGGTTTCTTCAACCATAATGAACCCGAAAGCAAATGCTTGTCTCAGGTCATAAGAACCAAGTTCTAGTATTTTTTAAGAATAAGCTGTTGATTTTTAAAGCTATTTTTTCGCTACATTTGTTCCGATTGTTATCTTAGTTGCGTAAAGTTCGTCTTTGTAGAATTTTTTAAGCTCTAGATACGAGTATGTAGCTTTGTCAGAGTTTCTTTTTTATTTGCGGATCTTCTTTTATTGCGTTGCGTTGGTGGTGATTTCGTTATTTTGGTCTACATTTTCCAAAAGCACAGATTCACAATCTCCGAAAAATAGATGTTGTAATCGTATGAGATTTCATTCCAATGAGAAACTAGATCCTTTTCTTCTCATACGATTACAACAACAAAAAAAAATTGGCACTGGAAAAATCGTTTAATGTAAATCGGGGATTAAGTTAATTAAACTTAAACCACAAAGATATG
This sequence comes from Brachyopa scutellaris, assembly GCA_949775065.1. Classification (NCBI taxonomy): domain Eukaryota; kingdom Metazoa; phylum Arthropoda; class Insecta; order Diptera; family Syrphidae; genus Brachyopa; species Brachyopa scutellaris. The sequence goes on along the minus strand of OX459113.1, from coordinate 42,552,436 downwards.
GCCAAGTTACAACAGGCCTAAAACAAACGAACTGCTACAAAGAACACACATAGACATCGCTAGAGTACTGGCAGTCAGTACAATAGGGGACCATGCAGCCAAACTAGCGGTCCTTCATAACAGTTTCTACCGTAGCTGCAAAGATAAATATGAAAAAGAGTCACTTATTCACATTCTGTGCAAATGTCCAGTTCTAACGAGAGCCAGGCATCGCATATTAGGCAAGCTATTCTTCGACGACCTTAAAGAGATATCTGGGAAAAGAATTGGGGAGCTGATCCTCTTCCTAAACTCCACAGTGTGGATATAAAAATCTCAATATTTCATCCAAATACACGGGTCACCTGAGGTTGTGGTATCAAAACGGCGCTTCACGCACTATTTGGGTTTTGTTCCATTGAAGCCACCACTTCTACCTACCTATTTAATGTTGTTGTAGGGCACCATAGCGCAAGTGGTTAGTGCGTTGGACTACTGAGCCAGCGGTCTTGGGTTCGAATCCCGCCGCAAACACCATAAAAGTTTGTCACAGTGCCCACCTCTTTCGAATGCCTGACAAGCATTCAAGAGTATCATTTGTCATGTAAAGCTTCCCAACTCGCCGTTCGGAGACGGCAGAAAACTGTAGGTCCCTTCCATTCGTGCAAAAATATAACGCGCACACACAAATGGTTGCGGAAAGCTAGGCTTGGTTCTACCTAGGACTGCTGAAGCCAATTATTTTTTTTGTTTAACTTACTGGAAAAACTAACCATTTATACAATTTGTATTGTTTTCGTGTCTTGTAGATGGTGTCGAACTTTGGGTTTGTTTTTTTAATGCCAAAGACAACATTTTCCTTGCACGGTTCATTTTATTTTATTTTTCGAAAATATGAACAAATTATGTGAAAGTAAACTAATTAAGCACACAATTCTAAATAGTAGTATTAGAGCCCCCGCACACTTCAGATTTTCTATTGGCCGATAATTTGGTCGGGCTCTTAATCAGTATGGAAATATATGAAAGTGCGCACACCACAACGATTCGGTCTCGGCCGAAAAATGAGTTTGATGTGCTACACGACTGGTTCAAACTAAAGAATCGGCAAGCTATCGATCGACTACTTCCATGCGCGCACACTACCGATTATAAAGTCGTCCTATTTTGTCGATAGCTCACTTTGCTCTGAGTTTTAAATTAGTTGGCTCTAAGTTCTAGATATTTCTAAGTACTTAACTATCAATAGCAAATCGTTCGTGAACAGTAGGCCGACTGTTGTCTTGTGTGCGCACTCACTACCAACCCGACTATTAATCGACCCAGTGTGCGCACTAACCAGCCCAACCCGACCAAACTATCGGCCGATAGAAAGTCTGTAGTTTGCGGGAGCTCATTTTAAAGTTAAAAACTTATTCTTTGAATACAAAACACTTCTGATTTCTTCAGCTCTATAGAACATAGTATAAAATATTCCCTCTTAAGTCAATGAATCCAACTGAAATCCAGCCAACAAAACTAACTTATGTCGACATAAGCTACGGTTATTTAAAAAATAAAAATTAAAAGAAAATCTTATGTAGACATAAGTGTTTCTGATAGACTTAATATTTCCAATTTGTATTTTTTAAATTTTTACAGAAGAACTTATGTCGACATAAGAGTCAGTAAAATCTAAACCAAATTTTTGCAAAGTATCTTAAGTCAACATAAGTTTTTATAAAAAACGCAAGGGGAACCAAATAAAATAAGAATTCACATGACTAAATACCACATAAGAGTTTCTGTTGAAACATAAAATTTGAATTGGATAGACTTAAGAAAATTGGTTGACATAAGCTTCTCTGTCGAATGCATTGTATAGTCATTCAAACATAAGTGGTTAAGAATAATACGATATCTTTGCAGAGGAGAATGCTTTTAAAATAGGGGTGAGGTAGAAATGTAGAGGTCAAACTGTTAACGGCTATCAATTTAAAAACTGGAAAATCGCTTATGTCGACATAAGCTACTCTGTCATACTGCCACAGATGTATATATTTGTACGCAGTGCCATTTTCTCCAGCTATGAAATAATAAGCAGAAATCGCTTAATGAGAAAATGTGTGCTTCACATGCCACATGCCAATGAAGAACAAGTTCTACGAAAATTTTCCAATTGACAGTACAAAGAAAGAAAGTTAATTTTTAAGAAAGCGTGGCAACTCGATACCCCATAAGTAGTATGGACTATGGAGGCATGAATAGTGTATATGTGTGTTTGATTTAGGAATTAGGATACAATTTTAGTGGATAATATTATTCGTTCTTAGATTTTCACTCCTACCCATACCTCTGCGCACTCTTACCCTGACTTCGGGGCAATCAGAACATTATGAAACATTAAAAAATATATAAAATATGTTTGTATTAATTTGTTCCTAAGATATAGAGCTAACAACTTTTAGGCATAATTTAAGCCCGAAGTCCAAAATGCGAACTCTTGCCCCGAACGACTATATATGATCTTACCTTTTTCAATTCACTACTGCTCTACCAAAACTAAAGATTCGATTTGAAAAGTCAATGTTTTTTCGTGGTGGGCCCTATAGCCACTTCAAAAGAGAAATAAGGCCTGCGGGTGTTATTTCCCTTTTTTTGGAAAATAAGACCCGCGGGCCTTATTTCCTATTGCACTGCACCTATTTTACAATATTTGAAGTTCAAACAGTACTATAATGATATAAGTTATGAGGATGCAGAATATAAGCTGATGCTTGATGCATGATGTTAAGAAAACTGAAGTAAGAAACGAGCTGACTTGAAATGCTTATTGTTATTATTTACGAACGAGGTCCACTTTTCAGCTTGAACTTCAGATCCATTAAACATTTAGGTACCTCACCTGTTTATTGTCCTTTTCTCTGATCCGAAATCTGTTATTAATTTTTTATTAGATAAACAAAATAAAATTTTAATACAAATGCTTATACAGTTAAGCTGCTTGGTATACTCTTGTATCTGTACTCGTATGCACACGCATATAAAAACGAAAGGAGTGGTCTTTTCTGACTAAATAATCTTCTATGTAACAGGAAACAGCCATACTTAAGTGTGGAGCAAACTCTTTAATCCCTTTGCAAACAAGTGGCAACCGCTGCTATTATATTAGGAAACCCAAACTTAGGAACAATGTATGTAGACCGGACTGGGAACCGACAGGGGTTAAAATTTGAGAATAAGATATACTCACACACAATGTGTCTTCTTACACGAGTGGGAGTGCGGCCCTTAGGATATGCAAGATAGAATTGCATGGCTTCTATATACATACATACACTCGCATGCAGCAATGTCTAATCCTGGTTAGTTTCCCAGAGCACCAGTGTCTTGGATTCACGGGAAATTTAAACTTTTAAATTTTACGAAAATTCTCATTGCATTGCTAGTGAAATAGAATCATCTTTCGATGGAATTACCATATAAAAAAGAAGCCAGAAAGGATAAGAAAAATGGAAAAAAGCATAAGGATAAGAATTACCCTGCAAGAGTTTTCATTTTATCCTTTTTATTAATGAGAATTGACAAAGTGTTACGATGTGTAGCTGTTGGCAGTAGAAACACCACAGACAGGATGGAGCTTCTCTTTTGGGAATGCATTTACTTTTGCTTTCGCAGGATAAAATTATTCTCTTTGGGGAAAACATCGTCCCTGTGTTCACTTTTAAGTAAGTTTTCTGATATAAATACAAACATCTGTTTAGTGATAGAGATTACTGAGAATCAGCAAAATGGTTGGCTTTGGCTCATTTGAATTATGTGAACTTTGACGATGTTCGCGTTTGAACTTTGAGTTGGAAAGGGCAACTCTGGGAAACTGTAGCGAAATAGGTTAAAAGTTATTATATTACTCTATGTTTATATCTTATTATCTTACATAAAGAAAATGAATCAACTCGAATAACATTGCCCATGTTTTTATAAAGATTCATAAAAATCAATTAGGTAGATACACAGTGTATCTAATGAAGAACATATTAGACCACTGCATGAGTCAGTAGCAGCATGTGGACCAAGTCTTCCTGGATACAGCGTTACCGTTTTGCGATAAAAGTCGCAATTTGCAATGTAATTATTTTCATTTAAATCTTTTAAATGCATCAGTTTGCAGATTTTTATTAGATCTATTTTTGTGCGCAGTAATTACATCTCGTCGGAAATCAAACAAAGGATTACTCTTGCCAACCGCTGTTTCTTTGGGCTAAGAAGGCAATTGAGTAGTAAGGTCCTTTCTCGATCGACTAAGGAGACTCTATATAAGACCCTTATCATCCCAGTGTTGCTATGTATATGGAGCTGAAGCATGCACTTTACCGAAAGCGGATGAAGATATCGTTGGTCGCTTCGAGAGAAAAATCCTTCGTAAGATATTCGATCCCGTTTGCGTTGACGGGTTCTGGAGGAGAAGATTCAACCACGAACTGTACGAGCTGTACAGCGAAATCAACCTGGTCAAAAAACTGCACATTGGGCGTTTAAGATGGCTAGGACATGTAGAGCGTATGGACATCAACTTTCCGGCTCGGAGAATATTCGACTCTTACCCGTAGGGTCAGCGCAGAAAAGGACGACCTCGCCTAAGGTGGCACGCACAAGTAGAACAAGACCTCAACCAACTTGAAGTGCGCAACTGGAGGCGGTTAGCTAAGGACCGGGCTAGCTGGAAGAGGTTGTTGGTTGCGACCTTGGTCCACCACGGACTGTAGCGATACCTAAATACATCAGTGAGTAGACAAAATGGGGGCACCGTAGCGCAAGTGGTTAGTGCGTCGGACTACTGAGCCAGCGGTCTTGGGTTCGAATCCCGCCGCAAACACCTAAAAGTTTTTCACAGTGCCCACCTCTTTCGAATGTCTGACAAGCATCAAAGAATATAATTTGTCACGATTGAGCTTCTCAATTCGCCGTTCGGAGTCGGCAAAAAACTGTAGGTCCCTTCCATTCGTGCAAAAATATAACACGCACACACAAATGGTTGCGAGAAGCAGGCCCAGGTTCACCTCGAGCTGTAGCGCCAACTAAGTAAGTAAGAGTAGACAAAATAAACTTTATTTGTTGACAAACACCACACCAACTAGAAGCAGAATGATAATAAGAGCGAAGTTGGTTGTCGTTTAAGTTTTGACATCAAAGACTTTTCAGTTCAGATTCAAATGCCATCAATAGCTTTCAAAACTACAATCTTTAATAAATGCATGCCTTAAGGCCTGACCACGCACTGAGAGGCTGAGCGACAAAAACCTGAGCGGCAAAAAAAAAATTAAAACATATGAAATTGTTTGTTTGTGGCCACGCGCTTGCTGAGCGGGAAGCGACATTTCTAAGCAGCAGAGAGGCGTCGAAATACTTCGAAGAGTCAGACATTATCCAGTATGTAGTTCAACACTGGAAATAGCTTTAGTTTCATACCTGTGATGAGCACGGGTTAAAAATGATTTAAACTCTGCGATCTACAGTCACGTCATGCTTCAGATGTCCATTTATGACTCATTATGTGAATTGATCGCTGCGGGGAATATATTCCTCTACACATTTGAAGTATATCAGAACAGATAAGAATTGTCTAAAATAGAATTTAAGAAATGCTGTCTCAAAAAAGTTAAAGACCGTGAAATTCAATCCGCCGAGCCTGAGAAAATAAAAGAAGAACAGTAAAATAAAGATAAATTAAGTCCAATAATTACAAAGCATGATATACGAATACGCTGCGAGCACTCGCTAGTCTAACAGGAAACTCAACAAAAGGAAGTTAGAGCTCACCAAAAACATTACTGTAAAAAAGGCCAAGTTCCTATAGAAAATGTAGGCCATAGAAAGTGGTAAGATAATAGTGGCCAAGCTCTGCAGAACTTTATTATAGAGGTAAAATAGATGAGTCAGTTGAAGTCTTCAGAAGAATTGATTAAACGTATGTATGTATAGAAATGTTAAACTTGTCCGCGTTGAAACTAAATATAAATTCAAGGAATCCAATGCTATTATACATATGTACATACAAACGCTATTATTGTGCTTTATGCGCACGATTAAATACCACTCTGTTTGCAGGTCTAGCAGTTGAGTTCATCAAAATTTCTGAAACTATCAAACGCGGCCAGGTTCGAGCGATTTTTTTTTTTCTCAAATCCTCAAAAACTAAAAGCTTATGTGTCTTTTCTCAAATTTTTATTTTTTATAATGTACATACATAGGTATTAGGTTATAGCTAATTATTATAAAACTGTGGAGGTTTTTTTGTTGTTATCTAATGTCGTGAAAACCGCTGAACAGATTTCGATGAAACTTTTCTGAATTACTTCTTAAGTATCCGGGAAGAGCAAGGGCTATTTTGGTTTTTCGCTCCGCCTAATGGTTCTTACAAAATAGTCAAATAAGTGCATATTTCCAAGGAAATTAGTAAATCTATCACTGATTCATTTGAGATATAAAACTCCTCCTGTGTTGTCCTAAAGCTGAGCAATAGTAAAAACAATTATTCACAAATCGCCCACAATTTTTCTTCAGTGGAGACCACTGCCAGCAGTTGTGCAGCAGTGGGTATCGTTGCTATAGTTTGTGTGAGAGTATATGTGCGCGCTCTAACCAGAGTATATCTAATAATGAGTAGGGACACTCTCTTTACAAATGCAACTGCTACTAGTTCAAAGAAAAGCGTGAAAAAATTCGACCAGTAAATTTACATTTAATTTTGAAAAATTTTATTATATAAATAAAGAAATTATATAAAAAATAAGAAAAAGGTAAGAAAAAATAAAGAAAAAAAATCTAAATTTGACGTAAATAAATCTATATACATATATAAAAATGGTGTAAAAAAATGTATAGTAATTCATCAATTGAGAATTGAGAATTGAAAAAAGTTGTTCGTAATTACCAGGAGAAGGTTTTTACAAAAGAAAATTTTGGGAAAACCCTCCGGAAAAGTCGGAAAATTAGAAAAATCTAAATGAATGGAATTTTGTGTGCAATTATTCCGGCATGATTTGATGTAAAGGTGGAAAATTTGTTGTGAAGCTTGGAAAATTTCAGATAATTGTGAAATTCATTGTGATAAAAGACGTTTTGCGTGCATTTTGGGTGGAGAAGTTTACGCGATTAATAATGGATGGCGCTGTGCTGCGATCAATGCCACAACCCGATAAATGGCGTTATAAGTTGACTTAGGTTGTGCGCAATTTGACAGGTATCCTTTTCGCATTGTCATTTTCTATCATGCAAATGTGCTGTTGGATAAGTGAACGGACAGATAGACAGACAGACAGATAGACATACAGGTAGATAGATAGACAAATAGACAGATAGATGGACAGACAGATAGACAGGCAGACAGACAGGCAGACAGACATACAGACAGACGGATAGACAGATAGACAGATAGAGAGATAGGTAGACAGATAGACGGATAGACAGATAGATAGACAGATAGACAGACAGGTAGATAGATAGACAGATAGATAGACAGATAGACAGATAGATAAAGAGGCAGGCAGACATACAGACAGACAGATAGACAGATAGATAGATAGATAGACAGATAGACAGATAGACAGAGAGACAGACAGACAGGTAGATAGATAGATGGATAGACAGATAGATACACAGATAGTTTAAAATCAATCCTTTTATTTATTTATTCATTATACATTTTAAATCAATATATTTATTTTAATTAATTAATTAATTTATTTATTAATATATTCTAAATCAATTTATTTATATATTTATTTGAATTAATTAATTAATTAATTTACTAAACATTTTAAATCAATTTACATATATATTTTAATTAATTTACTTATTTTTATATTAATACATTTTAAATCACTTTAATTATTTATTCATTTTAATTAATTAATTTGTTTGTTTACCATAGATTTTCAGTCAATTCATTGATTTTAAGCACTAAGCAATCGCAGAACCTTTTAAGTGGGAACAAGGTAGCCATGATGGGATCAGAGAAGCGCAGCATTTCTACAATCTAAAAAGAAAATCTTATTAAATTAAGTCTATTTTTGATAGATTCGAATTAATTCAAATACTAAATATCTAGCAACAAAATTATGTTAAGAATTTTGTTAAAAAATAATCAAAGGCTGAGCTCAGAGTTATATAAGTGGATTCTTACATCCCATACATTGAAAAAAGCTTTATACCGTTTATATAGAAAATATTGGTTACTAAAACTCAACTTACTTTCGGGCAGATTTGCTGTTTCAATTTTATTCAAAACATCTCTGATGTTTTTCTCCTTAACATGGCTCTCCTTGCACAAAAACTGTCGGAGTTTGCCATGCAGTTGCTTCCAGCCGTCCAGAAACGAGTTCGCTTTTTTGAATAAATATGCAAAGTCCATGTCCACCTATAACCGTCAATACAAAAAAGTTTATCTTCTCAGCAGCTCAGTGCAATTCAACACTCTGAGCTTAATGTACAAATTACAAAAATTAAACAATAGAAATGTACAAATTGCACAAAATAAAAAAAGAAAAAAAAAACACTTACCTGAATATTTTTTTTTATATTATTCAAACACTTTCCATTTTGTCCTTATTTTTCTGATTCATTTTCCTAGTTTTTTAATCACTTTGTACAAATATTTTTGTTTTTTATTCACTTTTATTCGCATTTAATGCACTGTTTCACGACAAACACTAGAATGACTTAATGCTCAGCGTAGTTGCAAAAGGGATTGAGAAAAACAAACCGTCTTCTTTATTTTTAAGACATTTTTTCATTGCGACAGTAAACATATGTTTGGGACAATAAATGGTTTGTTGGGACAATAAAGGATTCATTAAAATAAGCAAAATATTAATTCAAAGTTAACTGTGGAATTGTTTCAGACAATCAACTTATATTTGGCACAATAAACGATTTGTTGGGACAGTAAATGATTTATTAAAATAAGAAAAATATTTATTTATTGAAAAGTACGCTACCTGTTTTTGAAAAAGCTGAAACAAAACACATGTATATGTAAGTAGTATAGATATTTTGTATGCGTCACGTAATGGCTGTGTAGGTGTTGTTGAAAATTCGAATTCGGTTTATTTTAACGGAAATAAAAACAATACGTGGGTACATTTTCATGTGTTCTCACCCCTTCATACGTACATATGTGTAGGTACATGTATATGTTCTGTTTTCTCTGCTGATTTTTATAGTATAGCCGTGGTCGCATGCCGTTACAATAACGTATTTATATAATTACGCATTAGCATTAGGCATGCGACCGAGGCTATACTATGAAAATCATCGTTACGTTACATCTTGCTTCGTACTTTTTAGTTAGTTTCCCCATAGTCAGGTTTTAGTTTTTTAAACTTAATTTTTTATATTGAAGATGTTTATTAAGATCAACAATGAGTTCATATATTTCAGTAAACATTTTTATTAACATTTAATAAACTTGTTTATTCCCTTAACAAATGCAATTATTAAAAAGTAAGAAAAACCAAAATCTTCGATTAGCAAAAGATTTGTTTGGCACAATGTATGAATTAATTGTGCCAATAAATATGTTATTAAATAAAGGCAATTTGTTATTAATTTTTCCAAATCGGTTTTCAATAAATGGAGTTTCATTGGCTCAACGAACCATTTATTAAATTTGTATTATCAAAATAATAACTTTTCGTACTATTAATAAAAGTTGCATTGAGACAATAAAAAATGAGTTGATAAACGACATTTATTGATATTACGAACCATATTTTTTTCAGTGTAGACAGACAGATAAACAGACAGGTAAATATATAGACAGACAGACAGACAATACAGACAGACAGACAATAAAGACAGACGGACAGAAAGATAGATTTTTTTTTTTTTTTTTTTTTTTTGCCGAGGGTAGGTGAAAATCTTCCATAGACACTATGAGAATAGCAAGCGCGTGCTCATAGTAGTGTCAGATTCTTACTGACCAAAAACACCACCCTTCGATATAAATTTGTTAGATACTGCAACTAAGTTATACTACTTATCAAGCAATTTTTCTATCACGAAATATAAACGTTTGGCAGGTTACTTTCCAATGAAAGATCCTGCATGTTCCACAATTTATACGCGGTTAATCCTTATCTCGCCAAGTCGAAAGGTTTTGTTCTTTGTAGTCGGCGCAATAAATTGTTCTCATCCAAAATAAGTAGGACTGTATTATTAACATGTCCGATTAGTCGGTTTCTATGTTTTCGCGCGAAGCTTCTAGTTTCAGCTTCGATTGTCGGAATTCCGAGATTCCTGTGGATATCGTCGTTTCTAGCATACCACGGTGCTTGGACAATTTCTCTTAGCACTTTATTTTGAAAGGTCTGTAAAATATTGGCATTTGTTTTCTTGGTACAACTCCAAAGTTGTATACCGTAGGTCCACACCGGCTTTAGCACTTGCTTGTATAAAAGCAGTTTGTTCTCGGTACTGAGGTGGGAATGTTTTCCGATCAACCAGTACATTTCTCTATATTTGATATCTAGTTCTTTACGTTTCATTTTCACGTGCGAATTCCACTTCAACCTTGCGTCGAGTGTCATTCCCAGGTATTTGGCTTCATTTGCAAAGGGTATTCGGGCCAAATTTATAAAAATGGGCAAGTCATTAATTTTCCTATAAGTGAAATTCACGTGAACAGATTTAGTTCCGTTAAGGGCGATCCGCCAGTCCTTCGTCCATTCATTTACTTTATTTAATGCGTTTTGCAGTTTGGCAGTCGTTTCCTCGATTGTTTTACCTACCGCTAGAATAGCGGTGTCGTCGGCAAACGTAGCAAGGATAGTGCCATCTTCTTTCGGTATATCACGAGTATATAACAGATAGAGAAGCGAATTCAAAATCTCGTATAGGTTTGCGGGAAGTACTTGTCGTAGTTTGCATTTCAAGCCATCGTGCCACAACTTATCAAAGGCTTGCGAGACGTCAAGAAATACGGTTGAGCATATCTTTTTTTCTTCTAGTGCTTTTTGGATTACGTTAGTAATTCTATGCACCTGGTCAATCGTCGAATGCTTACTTCTGAACCCAAACTGGTGGTCAGGTATTAGATTATTTGCTTCTATAACCGGTTGGAGACGCCTTAGTAATATCCTCTCGAAAATTTTGGATATGACTGGAAGAAGCGATATTGGTCTGTATGATATTACTTCATATGACGGTTTTCCTGGTTTTAAAACCATTATGACTTCCGCAACTTTCCATTGGCTCGGTACGTGTTTTAATCTGAGTGCAGCATTTATAATATGGAGAAGCTTAATTAATGCTTTTCTAGGTAAGGCTTTGAGAATTTCTCCGGTAATCAAATCATAACCAGGAGCTTTCTTAGGTTTTAGTTTCGCGATCTCACGTTCGAGTTCTCTAAGCGTCGCAGATCTGCGCGTTAAATCGTCAGATGGTGGAACTACCATCCTTGTGATGTTGATGTTGTCATGAACCACTTGACCAACGTTCGGCTTAAAGGTTTCTTCCAAATGGGCGGCAAAAATATCCGCTTTTTCTTTATCTTCCCTGGCCCATTCATTTTGATTTATTTTAAGTGGCGGCGCAGGGATTTTGGGCCTTTTGGTGCCTTTTACGGCTTTCCAAAGGGAATAATTGGAATCTTTTTTCGCTGTTAAACTCTCAAGGTAAGAGCCTATCGCACGATTTTTAAAATCCTTAATGCTATTCTTTAACAAATTGCAGAGACGATTCAGATATGCTTTATGCTGTGGAACACGACTCTGTTGCCATCTTTTACGCGCTTTTCTTTTTTCCCTGATTAATTCTTTTATTTCAGAAGGATATCGTAGACCGTATTTGTCCGGCGTTTTTCTTGGATTGGACGTATTATTCCAAGAGGCGAGCTGTACTATCTGAACGAAGCGATCGACTTCAACCTCAAGTTCATAGGGTGTCGTAAGCGGTACGCTCAGTTCAACATTTACTTCGATTTCGTTCCTAAAGCCTTCCCAGTTAGTTGTTCTACCAGTTAATTTCGCTGGCTCTCGGTTATATAGTAGTTTTTCGCTCAATGTCAAAATAACTGGGGAATGATCAGACGACAGATCAAAGCTCTCTTCAACTTTTATGTGGTTGTTAGATATTCCTTTCACCACGAAGAAATCGATCAGGTCAGGTATTTTCAAAGTATCAGCTGGCCAGTAAGTCGGTTTGCCCGTCGAATGAAAATCACAACTGTACTCCATACCTGCCCCATAGAGCATTCTACCTTTTTGCGAGATGTATCTAGATCCCCAGAACGTATGTTTCGCGTTAAAATCGCCGCCAATAATGAAATTAGGTTTCAGCGATTTAAATAAGTTAGTAAAATCACTTTTTTCAAGCGCGGAACGCGGTGGACAGTAGATAGATGAGATTTTAATAGTACGCTGACTATTTTTAACTCGAATTGTGCACAGTTGCAGAGTTTCAAGCTCTATCTTTAGGTCTTCGCATTGTTCAATGTAGTCTTTAATAAACAAGGAAGATCCGCCTCTCGCTTTGCCCGAAGGGTGACAAGCGTGGTAATCAGTATAGCCTTTTATTTTTAAATGCGATTCCTTTTTCACGTGAGTTTCAGAAATCAAGCAAATGTCAATATCTTTTTCTCGCATGAATATTTCCAATTCGTCAAGTTTTTGCAAAAGTCCGTTTGCATTCCAAGTACATATTTTTAACATTCTTTTTTCATTCATATTCTAGGTGAAGTACGCGTTTTCCGTGAATAACTCTCGAGCTTAACCAACCTATCCAGAATCATTTTATTTATTTTGCTTTGCTCTTCAAGTTTCGCGAGAATAATTGAGAAAACTTGAGAAGCAGGGTCCGTTGGGATTTCGAGGTTTTTTGATTTTTCGGATGCTGCAGCCTGGGCGTAGGTCTGCACTCCTGCTGTCCGAGGGCTATTACCCGATGTCTTTTCTAATGGCTTTTTATTACCGTTTATTTTAAGACCAGAAGTCGAGGGCTTTTCTGCTATCACCACCTTCTTCCGCTCTGAACCCGGTGGTTTTTGTTTGTTTACGTTCTCCTGACCGATCTTACCATTTGCCTTAGTTAGCGGTTTTATTATTTTATTTTGAGGCTTATGGAGTGTATCTCTTCGTTTTTGCAACTCCTTGGCTACTTCACAGCCTCTATAATTTGCCGGGTGCTTTCCCTTACAATTAGCACAGATTGCAGAGGCCTGCTTGTTTACTCGACAGTCTTGGGAGAGGTGATTTCCGGCGCATTTCACACACCGTGGTTCTTTTTTGCAATACGTTTGCGTATGATTGAATCCTTGGCAACGTTTGCACTGCGGAATTAAGAAAGATAAATAGACAGACAGATAGATAGAGAAACAGACGGATATGTATATAGATAGATAGATAGACAAACAGACAGACAGACATACAGACAGACATTTCCTTTTGATTTTTGTACATTTATGAAATTAACTCATTTTGAGTATTTATTTTACCTTAACCCATTAATGACGAGAGTCCAAAATGTTCGATACAAGCCTGAAATTTTAAAGCGCGGCTTGTATTGTGTGCAGTTACCTAGATCAGATTTTTTAAAATTTTTTTTTAATAAGGTTTGGTCACACTAGGCCGTTACATATATGTAACGTTAGTCCTGATACCACAAAAATCGTATAAATAATAAGACTGTATACATGCAAGCAAATCATGTATTTTATTTCAGTATTACTTTACTTTAGGTGGCGCTACAGCTCAGGGTTAACCTGGGCCTGCTTCTCGCAACCATTTGTGTGTGCGTATTATATTTTTGCACGAATGGAAGGGACCTACAGTTTTTTGCCGACTCCGAACGGCGAGTTGAGAAGCTCATCATGACAAATGATACTCTTTGAATGCGTGTCAGATATTCGAAAGAGGTGGTACCGTGAAAAAAATCTCTTAGGTGTTGGGCCCGGGCAGCATTGCGTAGTAGTCCAGCGCACTTACCACTACACCACGGTGCATTTTATTTCAGTATTATTTGTATTTAATTCATAAATTTAAAGATATGTAATGATTTTTCTGGAAGCAAGCTACACATAAGCCTACATCGCACTTAGAACACATTGTAGTACAGTGTGATCTGCATAGCGAACCTGCACATCGTCATCTTTTTTTATTGGGGATCTTAATAATCAAATGGTCCACTCGATCGTAGCGAGCATTAGCATTTTCGGTTTCCATTTTATGTCTACGAAAACCATCAGGAGGTTTCGGGTCACCAAGAGTCCGCCAATAAAACCGTACTATCGAATGTTTGAACTGAAGTCCGGGTAAATTGGAGCCAGCTTTTTTGTGGAGTAACCAAGCGTTTTGATTTGAAACATCTATCAGTCAAAGCCAAGTTAAAATGGACGACCACCATTTCTTCCCTCTAACACTTATTCGGTAGTTGTTTACATTTCGGTCCATACGGTCTGTGCCACACATGTTTGCATTATACCATGCAATTGCATAGGGTCGTGGAAGATCCATAGCTTATGCTCTTTCCGGAAATAAGTGGAAACTTTTGTAACTGGATTTTTTCCAAAAAGTATAGACGCAACACTCACAATGGAACTGTCAACCCATTTCAGCAGAATTACAATTCAATTGTACCACGATTTGCATTCTTCAATTCCTTTTGACAAGAAGCCGGAATGCAATTTTACCGGATGGTTCCGGTTCCGTTGTAACCTCTTTGTTTTATCCTACCAAGACGAATAATACAAAAAGTAATCAGATACAAAGCCTGCTGCATACGGGCTAATGTTACATAAATGTATTTTCTGTCACAAATTATGTTATGTTATATGCGGACTAACGTTACATATATGTAACAGCATCCAAAAACCTGAGCGATCAGGCAAACGGATTTCCAAAAAATATTTTTGTTTCAGGTATTTGCTTCTATACATATTATACAATAACATAACATTCATATTTTTTCTTACAATACACAGTAAGTTCAATAAAATAATTAACAAACAAATGCCTACCTTCCGCTCATCCCCATTTTGCTATCAACTCAAATTCAAATATGTAAAAAATCTTCTAGTGTCAAAAAAATCACAACCAAAATGCAGTATTTTCATGTTATTCTCTTTAGAATCCTTTACACTTTACATTGCAGAAACTTTAAACTCAGAAGTCGATGAAAAACAAATAGTAATTGTTTTAAACAAATAAGGTGACCCAGTGTTACATTTATGTAACGTTAGGCTAAAATGGGTTAACAAAAAAACTGGATTTTATTCAGCTTAAAAGTTGACACAACATTTATTTATTTTGAGGCAGTACGAAGTTCGCCGGGTCAGCTAGTTATAAATAAAATGTCACATCGCTTATAATGGATAAATACATACAAGCTTTACTAACATCGCAAAATATCGCAACTTTTTGTAGCTAACTTTTGATAAGGACGTATTGAAGTATATTTCAAGCTTAATTTGATTGCTGGATCTTACACGGAACACAACTTTTTGCTTTATGAATCAGAAAAGTAGGTTACTCTATTTACTCACAAAATGACATATTTTGAAGGGGTATAAAATCTTATTTTAACTAAAAATTACAAAAAATATAGTAATCTACTCACTACTAGCAGACGATTCTAAACTAACTTCTTTTGATAACTAAGTCACAAAATTTAAATAAAATCGAAACAAATTAAGAGTGTTCACAAAATAAATTTATCACTACAACTACCTCAAAGAAACTTCCACTTTAAACGCACGACTAGACAAATCGGTTGTAAATAAGAAAACGGGATGGATCCGTTATGATACTCTTTCAATATGTCAACAATTTGGGAGGGGAAATAATCGAAAAAATACACATTTTTATTTAACATTTTTGGCTGTTTTTGGGAAAACTCGCCTGTGTGCGGCGGGACAGGTCGAACATCAGCGTTGTAGTCACTCCACGCTGTCATCGTAAGATATGGTGTGACCGAGTTTTCTGCTGTGAATTTGGTTTCATTTATGGTTTTTCTCATTTGTTTTTGATTAAATAGGCATATGTATGGATTTATGAAATAAATATTTCTATCTTATATGAAAACAAACATTCTCTAAACTCATATTTAGCCTTACTTTCAAGCTAAATTTAAAAGTATCTTGTCACACTAGTTGTGTAGTCACACAGGGGTGGGTTTTGTTGCATTCATGTATCATTTGACATATTGTTCGTAAAATTAAAAAAAAAGGAAATAATATGTAAATAAAAAAAGAAAAATAATAAATAGAATATTAAATACACTTTCTTAATATTTTCTAAATTTTGTATGGAGTTTCTGATAATGGGTCGTATTAAAAAAAACTTGACTTTACTCAAATATGAAGCAATTGCTCAAATTCTGAGCATTTGCTCGGATTCGTATGCGAGAGAACTTACTTGAGCATTTCGTTTGTACGAAAATGGCGTTTGCCCAGATTCGTATGAATAAAAGGTATTAATCTGAGCATTTACTAGGAGAATTCCAATTCTGCTATTTAGCTGACTCAGAGCGTTTGCTCCGTATTTTTTTGTCATAAATCGACTGAATTGACGGCTATTTTGTTAAAAAAATTACTACATTAATTAGCTACATATCTACCGGTGTTACCGCTAGTGGTTGAAGATAATCTATATAATTAAATCGCTAGCGCAAGAGCTTGTGATTCCTCCTGAGAGTTTATTTCTGCACCGATTTCAATGACTCTAACACTGATCGAAAGATTATCAGCTGAACTTTGTTCATCAGTATAAATAATTTTGAAAAAGTGCATATAAGTAAGATGAGATGAGATGAGATGGGACAAAATTATATGGAGCTTGGGCCAACAGCGTACATCAATGAAATTAGTATCAAAATAAAGCTGATCTTCAGTACATTAAAACTGTAAAGTTTTGTGAAAATCGTATGTGGGGATTTTGAGATTTTTGTGTGTGAAGTTCGTATTGCGGATAGATCTTCTGATGATTTTTGTCCGTTTATATGCATTTAAAATCATAATACCATAAGAACCGTAACGCGCATGTATTTAGTTTGAAATTAAATGTGATTCTACTATCTTTCTTATGACCTTAAAATAATGGGCCTAAAGTTTTGAGTTTTAAAATAATCAATTAATCTCTGAAGTCTTCAAAATCAAAGTTTTTTTTCTTTGAAAATTACTAATTTCTGAAAAATCTTCGCGACAACATACCCCATTTTTGATAACTATTTGAAAGAGCATTTTTCAAGCTTTAATTTTATGTATAATAGTTTAAGATTTAGCCATTATTAACTAAGAAAACACTTTCAAAATCCTAAGTGGTGCAAATCAATCACCAATGTTCAATAACCAATCCCCAAATGGTGAGTTCTTACGTTTTTTTTTATAGAAACTTGAAAAAAATGTTGTTGTTTTGTTTTTAACATACATATCTGTGGCAAAAAGGAAAAACAGCATAAGTCGTTTTTTACAACTTTTTAGGAGAGCAGTTGAAAGGTTTGATGTTAGCTTAGAAAAATAGAAAATAAGAAAGTTGTGGATACAGAAATAAAGATGAGAACATTTTTTTTTTTTTACAATTACTTAGTTAGTTTCAGGAACTATTGGAGCTAAAGAACGTAATATGTCAAAAGCTTACGGAAAATCTTTACTTGTGCTGTTTTTCCATTATGCATATTATACGGGAAAATTACTAATGTTGTTTTTTGCTGGTCTATAACTCAGCAACCAGTAGAGATAAAAATAAGAAAAAAATATGGCAAATAGAATCTAATATTGCGCATCCGTTGGTGTAAAAAACTCATTTTCGACAGAAGTCGACTTATGTTGTTTTTCCTTTTGGCCACAGAATATTAAGATATTAACACAACGATTTGCAACAGCTCATAAGCATCATCGGTAAGTGGGTGAAACTTTTTGAAATAGCTGAAGTTATTATAAAATAATCCGTCAAGTGAGGAGAAGCAAGGTTGAAGAACTCCTGATGGAACAGTTTAAAATCCTTTTTAAAATGTCCATTTACAACTTCTACAACCCACCTTTACATCGTTTTATATCGCGATTTTTTTGTAGTGTTGTTAATTGCTGATGTCCTTCCAGCAGGGATTCGGGCTTATACGCTCTATACCCATGCGAGTTGAAGTAGAATCTCTAAAGCCTATATTTAGAATGAAGACCCTTCTGAAAAACTGCCTCAGTGCCCCACTTTCGCTTCCGAAGAGCCTGATCATTTTTAAAGCATCCGAATCAGTGGCAGCATACGGACCGAATACTTCAAGAATATTCCATTACAGAACGTTATAAGAAATAGTTTAACCAAGCTCTGATATTTATGTAAACCGTACGTTTGCTTTTGAAATGCATTTGGATATAAACATAAGTGCTGTTACAAATGACTATAGTTGGTCTATCATATTCAGATATTTCAATGTTACCAAAAAATCCATCCGAAATAAATGTATTCCTTTTAGCAACGTCTTTAACGCTCATATGTTCCAACCCCAAGTACGAACTGTCTCGAAAAGCAGCTCCCAACGGTGGGCATATGACATTGTAGTATCCTGCAGGATCATCATCATCTTTGTTAAAAAAAGTAATATTATCTATTGTTTTTTTTTTTCTGAACTGTCGCTATATTATGTTCGTAATAGTTCTTACATATATATCTTTACATGTTAAGAACAAAACAACAACATTTTTTTCACGTGTCTGTAAAGAAAAAAACCTGTAATAACTCACCATTGAGGATTGGTTATTGAGCATTGGTGATTGTTCTGGACCAGGTAGGATTTTGAAAGTGTTATACTTAGTTAATAATGGCTGAATTTTACATTACTATACATCAAAAGGGGACCGTAGCGCAAGTGGTTAGTGCGTCGGACTACTGAGCCAGCGGTCTTGGGTTCGAATCCCGCCGCAAACACCTAAAAGTTTTTCACAGTGCCCACCTCTTTCGAATGTCTGACAAGCATCAAAGAGTATCATTTGTCATGATTGAGCTTCTCAACTCGCCGTTCGGTGTCGGCAAAAAACTGTAGGTCCCTTCCATTCGTGCAGAAATATAACACGCACACACAAATGGTTGCGAGAAGCAGGCCTAGGTTCACCTCGAGCTGTAGCGCCAACTAAATAAGTAAGTAAGTAAGTATACATCAAATTAAAGTCTGAAAAATGTTCTTTCACATAACTGTTAAAAAAGATATGTTGTCGCTGAAAAATTTTCAGAAATTAGTGATTTTCAAAAAAAAAAATACTTTGCATTTAAAGTCTTAAGAGATTAATTTATTTTTTTAGAACTGAACATCTAAGACTCATTATTTTCAGGTCATAAGGAAGATAGTAGAATCACCTTTCATTTGATATTAAATCCATGTATGTGCGTCTTACGGTTCTTCCGATATTATGATTTTATATGCATATAAACGGATCAGGAAAACTATCCGCAATAAGAACTTCACACACAAAAATCTCAAAATCCACACATACGATTTTCATAAAATTTTACAGTTTTAATGTACTGAAGCTCAGCTCTATTTTGATATTGATGATTTCATTGATGTACGCTCTTGGACCGAAAGTGCCCCGTCTCCTTTATTACGAAAAAACATCATTACCTATACCTACGTTCTCTTTTTTTCATTTGTAAACCTTAAACGGTTATAGGGTTTATACATGCGAGATTTCTCGCACTGGTCCACTAGTAATTATTAGGCCGTTTTCGAAAACGTCATCTGCATCAAATTGCTTTTCTCCAAATGTTCTTAAACGCAAACTGCACATACAAAACCCTTTGTGTTGCAAATGTTGATCGTCTTTGACGATCAAATTGACGATCAAATGACGTTTTCGAAAATGGCCTTAATTATAAACGCTGACAAAAACGGCTAGCGGTTATTGCTAACTATTTGCAAGGTAGACCCAATTGAAGCAATTTGTACCTGTATCTTTGTTTTTGTTTGGCGTGCCTTAGTATAACTTGGATTTCAGATTGGTTGTAGTTAGTAACATACTAAAATTTTTGTTTATTTTTATTACACAAAGTTACAAGTTTTCGCTGCCAAGACTTTGCTCTTCAATGCGAAGAACTGCATTTACTCAGCATGTACCTCTTGTTGGCATTGTTCTTGTGCAGTAACCAGTGAACAAACTCGTAGTTATAAGTCCCAGTTGGTTTTCGAGAACGGAATGTTGATATTCGTTGCAAATGTTTCTATGCATTTGGATATCAAAACAAAACACCATTTATAAATTGACGAGTTAAAATAAATTATAAATATGCTAACAGTTTTTGTTTTAGAAAAGGAACGTCTTTTCTTTGCAGATGGCAGCGATAACACCGAAAAACTGACTCTGCCTCAGCTGCAATAGTGGCGTCCAAATAACAAGGTGCCTGCTCTGGCTTCTCCTTAAACACGAAAACAGACACATCGCAACAAATTACAATTAAAAAAGAATTGAAAAAAGTTACCATTGAGATATTCCACTTCTGTATCATGCTAACTTCCTCGTCAATTTTGTTGAATTTGTTTGATTCCATTTCGTTTGCAATACATTTATAAATAATTTGTTAACATATCACATACTTATGCAATATGCTGTCAAATATCAAGCAAATGCTCACTTCGATTTTTCGAACTTGCTCGAGTAAACTTAAGTTTTATTCATACCAATTTCGAGCAAATGCTAAATGACTTTACTTTTCTCAGAGCTTTTACTTGAAGCAATTGCTTGTTTTTATTAATACGACCCAATATTTGAGTTGATAGCATTTTCATGAGCTGAGTTTCAATTTATCGTATAAAATGATTTGGTGTAAGTGCAAGGTGCGTATCTCTTCCAAAATTGATCTCGAGCAAAAAAGTGCTTTTTCTGCCCTTTGGAAAATGAAAACTGTTCTAGAGCGAAACAAATTGCTCAAGATAAAAAAGAGTTCTTTTTACCCAATCGAAAACCGCATAAATTCAAATAAAAGCAATGTTAACCCATTAACGCCCAATGCTAAAATACAGTTAATTTTATTAAACTATTTTCCAGTTCATGTGCAAACTGTAACGCATTTAAAAAAAAAAATTTTTTTTAAAAAAAGTTGTATAATTAAAAAAAAAAATTTCACATAAATGACGAAAGAATTAAAAAAATTTTAATTTTTCACTTTGAACTTTGTAATGATAAATAGTTTAACTAAAAACCAAAGTCCAAGTGGGTGTACTCTATTTAGTACAGCGATTCAAGTGCAAACTATTTAAGCGTACCTAAAAATTGTGACATTAAAGCAAAATTACAAAAAATGTAATGTCATGTGTGCATACCAAAACTTTATTGTCTTTTTTCCATTTTTTAGATGAGCGGAAGTTGTTCCACTGTTTTACCAAACCACACATAAACAAATTTCGAAGGATTGAGGAGTCTACGAAAGGCATTTAAAAAAATTTGTGAATTAACTTGTAGCTGGTAAATTATTTGCGAATTTTTGTTTCATAAAGAATGCCCATTCACTAATAACTACAAGTATGCCAGGCTTGTAGCTACAAGTGAATTTACATCTGCGGCGAACTTTTTTGTTTCATAAAAGTATTTGCGCAAAAAATTATTCGTGACGGAGTTGTAATTACAAGTGAATTTCTTACAAGTGTAGAGAGACTAATAAAATAAAGTAGGTACTGGGAAAATTTGGCTAATTCGCGGTTAGAATTAAGTGGTGAGACAACGTGTGTTTAACAAGTTTAAAATAAAATATTTTCAAGCAGTGATGACAGTGACTACGAAGACAATCGGACACGAGAACCGCGATTTTTTAAAGAGCGTATCAACTTTGATAATAGAACATATTCGTATCATATATTTAATAAAAGATTAAGAGTTAATTTTTCGGCTTTCGAGGAATTGCTAAGAAACATTGGACCATCACTACGACACGAAACTAATCGTAATCATGCTCTGTCCGTCAAACAGCAACTTTTACTAGCCTTGCGTTGGCTAGGTAATGGTTCTCAATATCATGATGTAGCTGATATGCATGGAGTTTCAAAATCAACGGTTTGTCGTCTAATTATAAGGGTTGTTAATGCTATAAACGAAAGTGTATTCCCTAATCAGGTAAATTGGCCAACAAATACTTCGGAAGTGATCGAAAAGTTTTATTCTATTGCTGGTATGCCAAATGTTTCTGGATGTATTGATGGAACGCTGATAAGAATAGACGCACCAAATGAGTATGAAGACCGCTTCGGTGATCGACATGGAAACCACTCAATTAATTGTATGCTTGTATGTGTAATGTCAGTGCCAGATGGCCAGGAAAAGTTCATGATGCAAGGGTATTACGGAACAGTGTGCTATGCTCAAAGATGGATTCTGGTTGGAGGCCATATCCACGATCGATTTTACTAGGAGATTCCGGATATGGTTATACAGATTGGCTAATAACACCACAAAATAGCAATTTAAATGATGACGCAGTGCAAAGGTTTAACCGTGCACACAAATCAACAAGGCGGTTAATAGAAAATGCAATTGGTTTATTGATAGAAAAATTCCCATGTCTACAGAACTTAACATTTAATCAAATATACGCCTGAAATATAATTAAAGCTTGTGTAACGATACATATGCACATATACTCGTAATGAAAATGACGATAAAGCAGACCAATTAAGAGAAAACACTATACTCTACAAACAAGGTGGGATAACACGCAGACAAGAAATAATAAACTCGTTTAGCTAATAGTTTTGAAAAAATTAAAAATCTTTTTGTTTTCATAAGTATTGTTTCATTCTCAAAATCCAGCGCAAGAGCCTGTCTTTTTCCTGTTATCGACCTTGACCTTTTGAAAAAGTAAATAATATTTATGGCGATATTAGTCCACAGTGATGCACTTACCATAGTACACCACTTCACGTTAGTCCAAAAAACATCGCGTATCTGTAAGTCCACAACTTTTCACCAAAATCACAATTTGATTTATCTTTGATGAAAATAATAGAAATGAGTTTTAGGTGCACCAAGTAACGTAATGTACACAAAAATTAACGCAAATTTGTTGGCGCTTAAGTAAAATTAATGTAATAGAGAGAGAAATAAAGAAAGAAGAAGAATGAGAAATGCTTTGATCGCTTAACTATGAAGTATAGCTGCAGACTTGTAGTTCTTAAGCAAGTATTTTTGAACTTGTAGTTTCAGACTTGTAGACTTGTAGAATTGTAGACTTGTAGAATTTTTATCGCTTTACTCATAATTTGAATCTGCCGCCATACAAGTGCGGCGAAATTTTTATGGAACACAATACTACAACTCCATACTTTATTTGCGCTTGTAGTTAGTTACAAGTTTACAAGTACAACACTCGTATTTTTATGAAATAGGCCCCTGATTTGGTAATTAAAAAAAAGCTAATATAACAGCAGGTAAAAACGAGTATCGAAAGGCAAAAATGTATACAAATATTTTTTAACAATAATGGATTACATATTAATTTTTTCGTAATTTGAAAAGTGCATCCTGTGCCACATTCTGAAACAATTTTTCTTATCTTCTATCTCTCTTTCACGACAACACTTCTTATTACCGTCTATTTTTAAAGTCTGTGTTACTGAAAAATGGAACTGATAAGGAAGAAGGAACACGTGGAGAGTGTCCCTACTCATTATAAGATATACTCGCTCTAACGTGATCATGTTTTTAACTTCAATGTGCGGTCGTCTCTTTTCAGGCCATACACATTCAGCTATCATAACAATTTAATTAAAAGAAAGCTTGCAGTACGCGTACAATCATCACCATTTGCGGCTCTCATACTTAACTCATCTTAACAAATGAGGTGTCAAAAGA
Organism: Brachyopa scutellaris; assembly: GCA_949775065.1. Taxonomy (NCBI): domain Eukaryota; kingdom Metazoa; phylum Arthropoda; class Insecta; order Diptera; family Syrphidae; genus Brachyopa; species Brachyopa scutellaris. Next base: position 42,528,657 of record OX459113.1, on the reverse strand, counting down.
AGGGAATTTTTTAGAGCAGTGACGAATTGCACACTTACAGCCGTATTAATAAACGCCAGTTATCTCTAACTAATGGTTCACGCAATGGACAAGTCAAAATCTTTATTAATAAACATTTTCGTGAGTTAGCTGACGTTTGGTAACTCGAACATTTCTAACTAACCAATTTCGGCAGTTAACGAGATGATAACAAAAAATAAGTCATATTCATTATTTAAATTAACTATTAAGCAACCATTGGAATTTAAATTCAAAATAAATTAACTGCTGTTAATTTCAAAAATATTTGAATTATTTCAGAATTTTTTTTTCAATTCCCGTTGTACAACTCGTACAAAACCGACATTTTTGCAGTCAGTTATTGTGACGTTTAACGTCAGATAGTTATTGTATGGAGAAAATATTATTATTAATAAGGAAATCTAACTATTGGATAAGCTTGCTAACTACGAGTTAGTTAACTCAATGGTTATCCGTGTGTTCGTGAATTTTTATTAATAAGGGGGTTAATTTATAAATATTGACAAATTTATAGATTAAAAAAACGATCAAAATCAAATATTCTACCCAAAATGAATTCCTGTTGTTTTAAGAGTTAATTTTGGTTCATATATGTATGTATTTGCTATATGGGAAGTGTTTGTTGTTCATTTATTTGCTATACATAGGTATGCAAAACCTGATCGTGATACTGCTTTGGGGTGGTGGGCGTACATTGAAAGCACATTCATTTCAACAAACACTGTGCGCCGTTTTCTCTTTTGGATCGGAATGAAAGAGAAGTACATGAGGCTGCACGTTTGTTGATGTAAATACAAATTGGGTGCAAGTGTTTCCTCAGTTTTTTGGAAGAAACACTCTATTTAGTGTGAGTAAACATAAAAATTGTTTTCGTCAAGTTTAAAGAACACCTGTTATTCACAACTCACTCATATAATGTTAAAACTTTACAGTTTTCTTAATTTTAGTGTTTCGGTTTCCCCTTAGTGAGTGTATCCTCTTAAAAAAAAAAAAACAGTTTTCTTCTTAGAAGAAAGCATTCTACCACCAACATTATTCAATTTTATTTACATTGGCAAGGCTTACGGTTTCTGTTTTTGGTAAATTTATATTTTTCATTTGTTGCTTGACATCAAAGATGGCGAAAATGACACTTTCTTCCAATAACTACATTTGTTACGTCTGCTACATCATAGAGGTAGTTAATGTAGCAGACGTAACAAAATGTAGTAGACGTATCGCTAAGTGTCAAAATGTAATTGAGATGTCAATATAACGTCAGTTCAGTTGTGAATTTGTGATTTGTGAAATTTATAAATGAATGGTTTGTTTTCTCGGGTCGTGTCTCGTGTGCCGTATGTGAGATTTTTTAACAATTCAGTAGTCTAGTTCCCAGTCACATAAAAAGCCGTAACAGGCTTAGCTTAGGCTTATCACTTATCACTATTGAAATGACTTCGTTTGGGGCCAACCAAATTGTAGAAGGGCCATTTATGCCCACCTTCAAAATTCAGGGTCAGCGCAAACAAACGACCAGCAACTGAACATCGCGGCCGATACAATCCCCCAGTACGCACGAAATCGCCACTGTTTAGGTGGATCAGGAGTGCGATAGGCGTGATATTGTGCTGCGCACCCGAGACGATCGCTTGCAACGGATTAGCGAAACTCATCAGGCCTATGATAGTCTTCAGAACCCACTGATTTGCTGTCCCGGTGAGGGCCCCAAATTACAATAAAAAAACATCTGCTCTGCAGTTCTATTCGTACCTCATGCCTATATGATGCAACCGTTCATTTACACCGCTTTCGAGGTATTTTGAACCAATTTGTGGTTGATATGTACGCTAAGATCGAAATAGAGCGTTTGGTATACATTCGAACAAATAAGAAACGATTGCGTGCTGAAAATTATCATGAGTAGTAATCAATGATGATAAAAATAAAGCAATGATTCGGAAGAGGACCTAGCATTGCTAAGCATAGCCACGGACCATCTGGAAAGCGCACCTGTGCATTGGATTGGACACAAGTAAGCAATCGCGACAGCTTTTCACAAACTTCTCCACGTCTCTATGAATCAGAGGCCACCATACTTTAACGTGCACTCTGCGAATCATCACGGTTTCCCATGAGTGACCCTGATGTGAGATTTTAAGACCCGTGACCTTAGGGCCGTGGGATGGCAATATAAGTTCCTCGTAGCAGAATGTTTTCCAAGGTACAAAGTTCTAAACGAAATGAAAAAATCTGCTCCAGCTGTTGAAACTCCACATATTATTTTGAATACTACAAACCGCTTCCATAAGTTCTGCACCTGCATTTGATTTATTACGACAATTTCAAGAGTGGATTACGTTTGCAGTATTAATTTTTGAATTACAACGCAGACGTTCTGTTCACCTGCTCTGTCGAAAGTATCAGACTGCTCCATTTAACATAGTCCGTGAAACGATTCCGCAATTCCGGCTTGGAAAATGACTTTAACTTTAACAAATTGCAATCGTAAGCCCATCTTTTAATTTGAACTCGTGGCTTCAATGTTGGCTTGAAAATAGCCTCCAAAGGCTTATGACCTGTGATGAGCTCCAGCCAGTCTTTCTACAGCCCATACCAATTCAAGACTTTCTTTTTCAGTTTGAGACTATCTACGTTCAACCTCAGATAGGCTTTTACTGGCGCTTTCATTATTATAATACCGATTTCAAATTTTAATCATATTCCCTTTCAGTTTGTCCAAACACAATAACATCGTCAAAGTAGTTCAGCGCGCTTTTGGATGAAGTCAAAATGTTTTCCATTTTTTCCTGAAATACCTCTGGTGCTGAATTTACCCCGTACTCCGCTGGATGTAATAGCGGCAGTATGTAGATTTCTCTTAAATTTGCCCCATTGCCGCGTCTCTCACATATGCACAGGCGGATGTCTCCATTTCTCTTGAACACTATTACGACTGTGAATATCCAAAGACTCGGTCCAACAATAGGCTCTTTGATGTCTCCCGCTACTGCTTCATTTAATTTAGCCTTGACCTTGTCTTCGAGAGCAGTTAGTACCCGACGCAAGGACTGTTGTACTGGCTATACAGATCTATCAATAGACGAGATTTTGATACCCCTGATTTTTTGAAATGGCTGAAAGTTTTGTATTTGATTTTCAAGTCAAATATTTATTCAGATAGATCTAAGTATCCTTCCCTAACAGTGATTGTCTACCATTTTCTATAACATTAAATCTATCTAGACTTATGGCGATCTCCAAAATTACTTTTACTTTAGACTCCCGAAATTGAGTTTCCGACTTTGCTCGAATGCTCCATACCGTAGCCGGTACCGTATTTTTTTATTTATTTATTTATTTTTTTTTTGCTGAGGAAATTATTCCAAGATCCAGAATTAATAACCATTGCCGTTTTGCATCCTCTAAAGCAGTTTATACTTCAGTCCTATAATTTGCACCCAATTCTGCATCGGTTATTATAAAGCAGTCATGTTCTTGTAATTTATACATTTCTTTCCCAGAATCAGTTTCAGTTTCGTTTTTCCTCTCTACAAAACGAATCTTCGATGGTCCAGAATTTCGCCCTTTAAAATATGATCTAACAAAATCCCTGGGTTTGCGCTTTCCATACTTAGTCTTGCATTACCGAGCAATATAGCCAATAAAACTGCATTTGCTGCAGTTCACATCCTACGCGGGGATATTCGGACTACTCCCTAGCTACATCCGCTTGCTACAACTACCACATGTTATGCCTATGATCTTACTGTCCCCCTAAATGTTATTTTATTGATGTTTACATCTGTTGTTGGTACTATCATTTCTTTAGATTGGTTGTCGATTTGTTAATATACATGATAGATATCAATCATCGTCTTTCAGGTCATGCTCTTTTCCAATATCCGTTTCTTGAGTTCTTTAAGGGCCCAAACATTTATCATTTATTATTTGATATTCACTATCTCTGCCCTCGTTTTTCCAAAGTGCAATTTCGCCGCCTGGTTCCACAGTCAAAGTAGACATTTATTAAATTCTTCCCTTTCCTAAGGTTTAATGAACGAAACGTGTGCCTTTCGAAAATCGTGTTCTTCTTTAAAGAAAAATATTCGGTTAATCTGCCAATTAGAATATTAAAAATATATCTCGATGCAACCTCTTCTCCGGGGCCTACTAACGGTATATGGTATATAGCTTATTTTCTTTCTTCAAAGGATTTTTGATTTCTTCTGCCTGCAGATGTAGGTCTGAGGCTCAAAGCCAGGTGCCAGTAGGTGTTACCACTGTTCCACTCATTTCCCTAATATTTTGCGTAATTTAAACTATGTCAAAGCTTGCACAATGAAATGCGTCTCGTGTAGTGTTATTGTATTTTCTGCAATTGAATGCTCAACAATTTAATGTTCATAACTTTACCCAACTACAATTGAATGTAATGCATCTTCTTCTTTCTTTTTTTTGCAATTTAATGCTCAACAATTTAATGTTTTCTCCTCCTACAGCAATTCAATGCAAATCAATCAATATTTCCAATCGATTGTCAATAGCTTTATTAATATGTATGTAACATATTTGCTTACCCAATTACAATTAAATGTAATTCACCATCTCCCAATTGATAATTTCATTGCGTCTCCAATTTAATGGAATCTGTAATTGTTATCAAGCCTCGATTTTATCAATAGGTACTACAAACAAAAAAAAAAACAAAGAACTGAAACATCTGCAGAAAAATATTTCCGCGCTTATTCTGTTTTACGCGTTTCGAGATTTGATAACATTCTCTTTTCTTTTCCACAAAAATAGCTAATAATAATAATAATTACATATATGAAAACACTTTTTTTTTTGTTTACCTCGTCGCCAATGTGATAACCGGTGGATTAGTTGTAAATAAAACACTGATATCATTTAGGTACCGGCGATACAACAAAATAACAATTAACTTTATTTACTGTAATTATTATAAGCAATCAAAACTTTTCTAAATACATCAATCCGATTCCTAAGATGATTACACCTGCGCTGCTGGCCAACGACTGCCCCCAGCAGGTCCAGTGTATGTCTGCTGATATTAGGAGAGCTTTTACGTAGAAGAGTAATATGTCCCTTAGTCGGCAGGTCGCCACAATGATCAACTTACTGACAAAGGAAACTGTGTTCGGGGAGTCTCTATCCTTTATGTATAGTGTTGAGTGGCAGAAGCGTGGTTTGCCCCATGCACACATTCTGTTGTGGCTGAAGGAAAAAATCCCTCCTAACGATGCCCCAACGAAAATCCAACACTGCACGATATCGTAAAAAATCAAATGTTGCATGGTTCCTGTGGTACATTGAATACCAACTCTCCCTGCATGCAAAATAACAGCTGTACGAAAAAATATCCGAGAGCACATATCAAACAGACTATAACAGGAGAGGATGGATTTCCATTACATCGTCGACGTTCTCCTCAGCAAGGTGGATTCACTGCACACATAAGAATGCGTGGACAGCAAATCGTGGTAGAGGTAGACCTTACTCACCATGATCGTACCTTACTCACCAGTGCTATCAAAGACGTTTTGTGAATTTCGATTTTTTCGATTTTCCGCCTTTTCTTTTAGGTTTTCCGAACTTTCTTTTTTTCTAAACCTTCAAATTCGAAGTATCCAATTTGGTCCTGTCGTTTTTAAGTTTTCAGCATCCGAACATCCATTATTACATTTACTTTCGTTATTCGCACTATGAATCCTACGCGTCAACTGTGGGTCTGCTCAGACCCGTGTGTGCATAATTCAGGAAAGTCGATTAAAATGAAATTTTTCCCCTATAAATATATCGAAAACGTATCGTTTACCGTTCCATTGTGTTCACATCAGCAAATTTGATGAAGTCATGGACTGCTGCTACTCAGAAATACTAAGAAAAAAACTTAAGCAAAACCGATTATGGGTATGGCCAGACCCATACGCTTATCGGAGGATTAAGGAGGGATATCACTTGCACCTCCGTCAAAACGTCGATTCCAAATACATATATATCTCTTTTTATCTGTCAGGATCAAACATCTTCAAGTAAAATACTTCGATTGAAGTATAAATGGCATCGCTGCTCTGTGGGAAGATGAAATTAGCGAAGATTCATTTGATGAAGATTCGTGGGCAGAATTGATCACCATTTTCACCATGATTACAAAAAAAAAAAAAAAAAACATCAAGTACCCTAATACGCTACGCAATGCTGCTCGGGTTCAATCGTAGATAACACGAAAAAGTTTTTTCACGGTGCCATCTCTTTCGAATGTCTGACAAGCAATCAAAGAGTATCATTTGTCAATTAGCTTCTCAACTCGCCGTTCTGAGTCGACAAAAAACTGTGGGTCCCCTTCATTCGTGCAAAATATAACACGCACACAAAAATATAACACGCACACAAAAATGTGGTTGCGAGAAGTAGGCCCTGATTCACTCTGAACTGTAGCGCCACCTTAAGTACCCTAATACATATGGACCCTAACATACCATAACAGATTTTGGTATTTATTTTCGATAAAACATATCTGAAACTAAAACCAAATTGTAACTGTATATTGAATTCTGTTGTATGAATATATATATATAAGGCGTGTTTTTTTTTTTGCCTACATAGAATAAAAATAAAAATTTCAATACATAATACAACAAAACCTTAGCCTCGATAATTATCCAGGCTAAGGTTTTGTTGTATTGTATATTGAAAACATGTTGCTGAAACATGTTTATTCTATATAGGCTTAAAAAAAAACACGCCTAATATATATATATACATATATATAGATAGATATATATTCATTTTGAACAGAAATAATAACACAAACAACGAAAAATAATTTTGGCCTGGTTTTTGATCAAAATACTCCTATGTGCGCCGTTTGGATGCGGTAGGTCCCTTCCATTCGTGCAGAAAATATCACCATGAAACAAATACTCAACGAATATCCAGTTGTTGCAAAAGAAGAAAATATTCATATGAAAACCGATAGGTTCTGAGTTTTGTCGCACTCTATATTAGGCGCGTTTTTTTTCAAATCTATATAGATTTCGAAAAAGCTTTCCATACAAAAATAAGAGTGGATAATTATCCAAGCTAAGGTTTTGTTGTATTTTACATTGAAAACATGTTGCGGAAACATGTTTAGCCTATATAGGTTTGAAAAAAATCACGCCTATTATACATAAATCGTCAAAATTAACGTCAGCATGAAGTTCCTTGTATATCGTATTGTAACATAATAATGTGTATCAGCACAACGAGTCCCTTAACAGTGAGCATTCCTGATCCTATTGTTAAAGGGTTTATACTAGTTTGAGGATTGGGGGGTCTCAATTATAAATAAAGATAATTTCTGAGGTAAGAACGTTACACGAGGAATAAATTCCACCCTCCAAAATATGGAGAATATGGAGATGGACGGGGACCTTAATGCAGAAAAAGTTTCTCACAAAATTTTAAATAAGTTTAAAAACTCGCTTTCATTTAGTAGCAATATCACCATTTTATCATTCTGAAGGAAAAGGTTCCCTTTAAAAAAATTGGAAGTATTACGGTCTTAGCATTTTCTTATTTTTTTATTCTTAAAAAGGATGTAAGCTATAAATTTACTCTCAATTATCCTTTATGTCATCTTGTAAACTCCGCTCGCGAATATTAATGAAATCGCTTTCTTGTCCGATATACGGGTACCTCCTCCTGCAGTATTCACTTCGTCCGATGTTATCGGGACCGCATAAGCATCTTCCTATGGATCGTAAAATATATCGATGCGACCCATCCTATTTCATCGTTATCACAACACCAAAGTGTTCCTTTTTTTGTTTTTGCTCTCAAAAGTCCTATTATCCCCAATCTGCGACGAGGTTGGTCTAGTCGACTTAGGAATGCGGGACCACTAGAAAGAAAGGGGGTAACCGTCAGGAAATATTTTCCCAAGAGCGAAAGGGGAGTGACGATGCGCAGGATTATATGGAAACATGCAAGAGAACAAAAAAAAACTTTAATTGCTCATACTATTTGTACAACGTATCCTAGTACAAGAACGCGAACCTACAGCAAATGGCCCTTGCGTTGAAACGGTTTAATGCTGCTGCTGTTGCGGCGACTTCGGCATGCAAAATGTCTGATGGTCCCATAAACCACATAAACGCTCGGGACACTGGCAAAGGTTAAATTATCTACTGAATCATGTAATTTTAATCCACTCCCTTCTTCTGCGATGTTATGCCTGACCTATTGGTCGCGCAGCTACGAAGAGCATAGATACGAGCTACACATCCCGACCAGTTCCATGATAGCAAATTAGCATAATTCCCCCGATAAGAAAATTCTTGACGTCGGCGGTCGGTGGCGGGCAATGGTGACGATGCTTCGAAAAGAGTTCATAACACATGCGGGCAGAGATATACAAGCGACGTGGTAGACTCCCGATATTAGCTAAGGCAACATGGCAGCAGGCAATGCATGCCGGTGGGATGAAGTGGATGCAGACAAAAAATTATGCATAATGGAGGATTTTCTGCTGCTCGTGATGGTGTTGTTATTACAGCTGCAAGTGCAATCCGACTCCCACATCAGCGAGCTCTGGTACAAGTATGCTAAGCGAATTACTTTTTTTCTATTTTTTTATGAAGCAAATGCAAAGCATCAGTCCCCTCACCCCCCGAGCCGACCAACCACGTAAACACACATATGAGGTTCGGGATCCCGGGACCGATGCCAGATCGCCACTTCATCTCCCATCGGACCTTGTATATTATTTATGTAGAATTTCCATAGCCGTTCCCTACTCTGTGCAGTGTTCTTTCGAAAGGTTTTTGCGAGCAAGCATTTCGTTGTGCACTTAGCGTTCACCACAGTTCCTTTTGTCTTTTGTCCCTGGGACGAGCGTAACGCAAGAAGTCAGAGTACGAGTATGTTTATGTGATTAAGTAACGTGGTACTCATAGAAATGGTAACGTTTTCATATCCAGTGTCCGGATGAAGTCATTGAATTTATTTAATTGTTAGGATATCTGGTTTTATGTTTGGCGCTTGTCCTGAATTGAGATTTAGGTTGTTCTTTCTTTTTTTGGTTCCGAATTTTAGATTTGTTCGAAATAAATACGGCTGCATGCGGCATTTTGTTTAATGAGCAAATAATTATTTCAATGTTAGGTTATGTGAAGTTTACGGTGGTGTTTTGTGGGAATTAAGATACTCATTCCTCAGCGGTTATAATGAAAATTACATTGAAACTGAAATCTCAAAATGAGTTCAAAATTATTTCAGTAAAATTGGCCTGCATACAATAGATACAACACATGCACATACATATTAACATACATGTACGAGTATAAACTAAGAATGAGCAGACAAGAAAGATCTCAACAACGCCACTCATAAGGCGGGGTATTTACAAAATGCATACCTTAGCACAGGATCCTGGTAGTAGGAGGTGGCGTGAAATAGATCATGTGATATAACGCCTTGTTGAGGCCTTGGTCCACCCCGGACAGTAGCGCCACCTAAGTAAGTAAGTAAGACATAAGGCCATATCAATTGGTTTGGTTTACTTTATCAATAACAAAATTTACCGTTACAAATATGATTATGGCCCCTATTTTGAGTGTCGATCAACGAACGATAAGCGACAACGATCGACCATCAATCGTCGATTGCTGATTTTGGTATTGTGTATCAGAAATTTCTGGTCGATGCTTTTTTTGAGAAATGTGAAAGGCTTTTGTGCGTATGAAATGACAGAATTTTAATAAAAATGATATTTTAAGGAAACTTAATTATTAATTGAAATTCAGGGCGAAGCAGGTTACAAAGAAAAAGTAATCGGAGCTTCTGGCCCCTATTGTGAGTGTCGATCGAATATCGGTAATCGACAACTAACAATCATCGATCGTCGATTTCAGAATTCGGTATTGTCTATTGTGATTGTGATCGGTAGTTGCCGATTTGACAGTCGCTTATAGTCGATCACAAATTCATGATCGATGCTTTTTTTTGAGAAATGTGAAAGAGTTTTGTGCATATGAAATAATAGTAATTTTAACAAAAATGATATTTAAATAAAAACTTCATTATTAAATCGAATGACGTGCGAAGCAGATTACAAAGAAAAAACAATAAGAGCTGGTTTTATTTATGGAAACAAATCCTGACATCGCGAATGGAGTTTGTGCAAAAACCCAAGCAGACAGGCAATGGAAAAGGATAATCAATAATTATTTCCCCCAATTATGTTCATATATGGGGATCATGGATCCAAGAATATTGTTCCTGATTTTTACCGCTTTGTCGTTTGCAAAAAATTTGTTCTTCATAATTTGCTGAATGCACTTTTTCACCATTCGTCAATTCTCGACCATCGTTAAGCCACAACACAATGCAACTAATTTATTTAAATAAATTATTTCTAATGGAAGCAAATAATTATGAAAAAAATAGCCCAATAGCCAAGCAACTGTCAAAAGTAGATGTAGTATTCACAATATTCACATTTTTCTTCACAATAATCTATTCTTTCGTCGATTGAGTTACACAATACCAAAGCCAAAATCAGTCGACAATTGTCGTGACGATCGTTGATCGACACTCACAATAGGGGCCTCTGGTTTTATTTATGGAAACAAATCCTGATATCGCGAAGAGAGTTTGTGCAAAAACCGAAGCGGATAGGCGATGGAAAACGATATTAATAATTGTTACATAACTTATTCTCTTTAGTTTTATTGCACAATATGATGATATAAAATAAAATAAGTTGCAATTGAAATTAGTTTTTATTTGCTTTATTCTATTCCAGATTTTTACCGCTCCTTCGTTTCCAGAAAGTTCTTCGCCATAATACCAAATACTCTATTGGAACGCGTAGGTACAATTTTTTTCCTTATAATTTCGTTTCTTGTATGGTTATGAGCGGCACTAGATTTGGGGATTCGGACAAGGTTCTGATTTTGAAAATGTACAACTGCACTGGCACTACACTTTTTTTATACCATACGTAACGCTTTGATAATTTTGAGTTACTTACTTAGTTGGCGCTACAGCTCGAGGTGAACCGGGGCCTGCTTCTCGCAACCATTTGTGTGTGCGTGTTATATTTTTTTGTTTGTTTTTATTTTTGCACGAAATTTTGAGTTATATGCATTTAAATGGGGCACCGTAGCGCAAGTGGTTAGTGCGTCGGACTACTGAGCCAGCGGTCTTGGGTTCGAATCCCGCCGCAAACACCTAAAAGTTTTTCTCAGTGCCCACCTCTTTCGAATGTCTGACAAGCATCAAAGAGTATCATTTGTCACGATTGAGCTTCTCAACTCGCCGTTCGGAGTTGGCAAAAAAACTGTAGGTCCCTTCCATTTCGTGGAAAAAATAACACGAACACACAAATGGTTGCAAGAAGCTAGGCTTTGTTCTGTATAGGACTGCTGACGCCATGTATATATAAATGTATATACATATACTCAGACACACACTATTGCAACGAATCCCATTCCCACTGCTGCACGACTGCTGGCAGTGGACTTCACTGTAGAAAAATTGTGGGCGTTGGTTTGAATAATTGTTTTGAACATTGCTCAGCTTCAGGACAACGCAGAAGGATGTTTTATATTTCAAATGAATCAGGGAGACATTCACTAGTTTCACCTATTTTTTTGTTTTTCAATCCGATAAGCCATTATTGAGTTAGGGCTGAATAATAATAATTTTCCTTTTAAATGTGCAGTTTTTCAGGAACATAAGCAACAAAGCTGGTGTTCACGTAGGGCGGTGTATTTGTTAACGCGCGTCTTCTATAATATAGCTTTCGAGGTTCTGAATGCGGATGCGAATAATTCCCAATCCCCAATTAAAAAAATGGGGAGATTATTTTTAAGGACTTCTTGATGTATTTCAATAGACAATGGATGGAGAAGGTAAACATACATATTTTGTTTTTGTTTTTCTGAAGGAAATATTTTATATACTAGTACATATGTATATGTAACATATTCACTTCAGAAAACTCCTTTAGTCTTCTCCGTCTTTACTGTACCGATGAGAACTATAAGTGCACCTGAAAGCTTTAATAGTCGTCTTAGCGCGAGGCTTTCCAAACATTACAATTTTTTTAAGTTTCTTAATATCCTGCTGGACAACGATCGCGTTAAATCAAGGGAATTGATAATGTTCTTAGATGGCACATTCCACATCTTTGAACCTCCAAAAAATAAATTCAAAGACAAAGAAGGTCAGATTGAAACAGCCTTGAAAAAACTTAACCAATTTACCAACGAGCATAACAACCTTATTACTGAAGAAGATGTGAAATTAGATCACTAGGCAAATTGTGAAAAATAGCACAAGTATAGCTATTTTGTTAAAAGTGATTAAAATTAATTAATTTTCTTCTCATAAAGGTGTCGGCTTCTCGTGTGAGAGGTACCTGGTTCGTTTCCCGGCGAGGTCTCTTTTCTCTTGCGGTTTATTTTTATTTCTCTTTGTTCTATTTTCAATCGTGATGATAGAAAAGAAATGTCTAACCGCTGTATGTTTGTACTAAAATCTGTGCATACGAAAGTGTTACCCGAGAAATATATAGCAAATTCGATACTCATTTTTTAAAATTAGCAGTAGCTCAGTGTATGAGGTGTCGGCTTCACCACAAATATCCTACGCCCAAATGGCGGCCGGGTCTAACACCTAAAAGAGTTTTTTCACGGTACCACCTCTTTCGAATGCCTGACAAGCATCAAAGAGTATTATTTGTCACGATTAAGCTTCTCAACTCGCCGTTCGGAGTCGGCAAAAAACTGTAGGTCCCTTCCATTCGTGCAAAAATATAACACGCACACACAAATGGTTGCGAGAAGCAGGCCCCGGTTCATCTCGAGCTGTAGCGCCAACTAAGTAAATGGCGGCAGGAAGGGGAAATACGGCACAGCAACCACCGAAGGCTGCTTCACAGGCCCCACTGCCTAAAGCACCGGAGGCTGACTTGATGGCTATCTTGCTCTCTATTCAAGGGCAGATGGGTCAGCTACAACGTCAGGTACAAGAGCAGGCGAAGAGGGTGGACCAAATCTGCGCGCTTCTGCCGGGCCTAGCGCATCTCCAATCATAATGTGTGCGATGGCGGAGAATACCTTGAGGATCCTTGCGGTGAATGTAAATTCACTGATAAGGATCGAACGAAGAGCCGTACTATTTAAGTTGTTAGAAGATCAAAGCCCTGATGTGCTTTTGGTTAGCGAAACCAAGCTAAACCAGAAACATAAGTTACGGCACAATAATTATAATATAATAAGAAGAGACCGACCCAACTCTATACAAGGAGGAGGTGTTGCGATCTTCATTAGTAAAAAGCTAAAATATAAGGTAGTGTACAGTGGTGAAGTGCGGAGATTCCAGGAGCTAGAAGCATGTATCGTGTGCATCCCTCTCCATAGCGGAAAGAGGTTGTACATGATCTCAGCTTATGCACCTGAAGCTACGCAGCCAAGTTTGTTTATTTCAGAGCTCGAGACACTTTTCCGATGCCTTAGGCTGGAGTCGGAGGAGAATTATTTCCTTTTGGCCGGGGATCTAAACGCCAAACATAGAGATTGGGGAAATAACATTCCTAACTCTAGAGGGAACCAACTTTTTAATTGGTGGGGTCAGCACAGTGTCGAGTATAGACTCGATTTGAAAGCCACAGATAATCCGGCGTTTCCTAGGGGCGGATCATATCTGGATCTCCTGCTGTTCGACGTACGGTTACAACTGACTAACACGAACGGACAAACTATAAACTGCCTTCGCACATTTGTGTATGACAGTGACCATTGCGGACTCAGTGCCGAAATTACAATTCCCAACGAGATTGCGGAACTTGAAGCGTTTGTTCATGCACATCCCTACAATTATAGTAGGGTGCGTTGGACACGCTTCTCTAGAGTTATGACAAGAGCACTCTCCTCAAACTCGCTCAACCCACCGTCCAATAGGAATCTGTCAAATGAGGAGATTGACGGATACCTAAAACTAATGGACGAGACAATAAAACAAACGATGGACAGGACGATACCTAGACATCAACAAACTGACAATGTAGAGATATACCGCAACGCAACAATAAACGCACTACACCAACAGAAAAGTAGACTGCTGTCGAGATTAAAAACCTTGTACAGACGGTTTACTGACAGACAAAACTCAGAGATTAGGACACTGAAGGTGTTGATTAAAAACCTCCAACAGTTAATATAAGAAAACTACCGATTAGCGGTAAATCTGCACTGGAACAAAAAAATTGGGGCTGTAAAAGCCAACAACCCCAGTATGTTCCCGCAAATAAATAAAATATTTCGGAGGAATAATGTCAACGACCTTCCATGTCTCAAAATTCCCCGAAATACGGACAACGAACGAATACTTGTGACAGCAGGTATAGATCCGGTAAACGCAGTCGATGACGACAATTACTTTTTGATCGAAGATCCGCAGGAGAAGATTGAGGCTATAAGAGCGACTTTTCAGGAAGTGTATAAGGTGAATAGCAGTATTTGCCCGAACCATGACCTGGAGAATCGAGTCCTTGTGCACAACTTCTACCTTCGAAATGAACTACAGCAATGGCGATCAGAGAACATCGGTTTCACCGAGTTTAATGAAGACAATAGGGCAAATAATGCCATCGCCAACGAAGGGATACATCCCCCTTTCTTATCGAAGGTAGAGCTCCAAGCGATTTTCGAATCATTGAGAAAGAAGAAGTCAGTGGGAATCGATGGAATATCTGACATTGTGCTTAGACATCTCCCTCTAGAAGCGGTAGACATTTACTGCATTCTGTTTAATAATGTGCTGAATAATGCACATTATCCAGCGCATTGGAAAACAGCAGTAGTGCATCCTATCCCTAAAAGGGGTAAGGACAATTCCAATCCGGCAAATCTCCGGTCAATAAGTCTCCTTCCGAACATCAGCAAGGTATTCGAAAAAGTGGTCAATAGAGCCCTGACTAAGTGGGTTGACGACAAACATATAATTCCAGATAACCAATTCGGATTTAAGGCGGGGCATGATACCATACATGCCGCGTCTAAGCTCGTATCGGATATTCAATGGAACAAAAGCAAGAAACAATGCACGGGTGCCTGCCTGGTTGACTTGGAGAAAGCCTTCGACACCGTTTGGTTAGAGGGACTTTTTTACAAATTGAGCAGGCTGAGCATAAGTAAACCACTGCTGTACATACTTTATAATATGCTCACCAGTAGGCGGTTCATTGTGAAAAATGGCAGTGTGACCTCTGCTGGCACTTTTGAAATTAAAAATGGTCTACAATAGGGTGCGGTTAATTCGCCGATCCTTTTCAATATTTACACAAGTGGTCTCGTAGGGTCTCTTCACCATGCTATTGCCTACGCAGATGACTTGGTCGCGTACAGATCAGGACCAAAGATCGAGGTCATTGCAATTCTCTTGCAACGTGACTTCGATAAGATTCAGCGATATTGTGACGACTGGAAGTTGAAGATCAACCTCCAGAAGTCAGAAACCATCTTGTTTCAGACGCCGTTGTCTGGGGCCTCATGGGACACCAGAAAGAATTGGCGAAAGTTCGCAATCATTGGACGACACGGGTGGCCACTTGCATGTCGAAATGTAGTCAGATACCTCGGGCTCTGGCTAGACCAATATCTGTATTTTAACAAACATATAGATGCTGCTCTGGCCAGAGCCAGAGGCGCTTTTGCCCTCACAAAGAGACTGTTTTATAGCAGCCAACTCGATGCGAGGGTAAAGGTTATCTGCTACACGGCCCTTATACGGCCAATGATAGCATATGGTTGTCCCGTATGGTTCAACGTCGGACCAAGTTCGATGGAAAGGATTCGGGTGTTTGAGAGGGCTTGTCTTCGGGCTTGCATTCGTTTATACAGAACACCAGATTCTGAGTACAAAAAATTCTATTCCAATGAGGTCCTATACAATAGGGCTAACTTAATAAGAGTGGATAATTTCCTGATCAAGATGACTCGAAGGCACATTGCAAGAGCAATGAGTTCGATGAATAGCCTGATCTTCGGGGCTTATTACCCCAATTTCACGTACCACGAAAGAGTGCGCCTTAACGGCTTCGTTCCACCAGAAGCGTTCCTCTATTTTGACCAACAGGGTCTGATTCAGGATAGATCAGCGGTACCGCTAATCTTCCATGTTGCTCGCAAGACTGTGGATAGGCGGCTCAACTACGACAGAGACGTCGCACAGAGCCAAACGGAGCGCCTCCGGTTTAGTAGGTCGGTTTCGGTGCGCGATGGGTACGATGTTGAGCAGCAGCATCAGAAATTCTGGTGGCTGCTGGAAAGAGATGGAATTCCCTCGTCGATTCCGTTTGATCCGGTAAGCCCCAAGACAAAGTTGGCCGCTTGTGTATTTATATATGTATATATTTATGCCGTGGCCGGCTTACATAGGTTTAGGTAGTATAGGTATTATTAAGTTTTATATAAAAAAAAAAAAAAAAAAAAAAAACTGCACAGCACTTTGCAAACACAAAAAAAATATAAAAACAAATAAAAAACCACAAAAAAAATTATAAAATAACATAGCACAAAAACAAAAAAAAAAAATTACGTATTTAATTACGTAGCTAGAGTTAAGATAGGTTAAGTAGTTGTAAGTTTTATTTAAGGTAGTTTTAATTAAAAATCAAAAATTGTCATTTTGCTAAGTTTTTTCCAAAAAAAATGTTTCTTAGCTTTAAAATTGTAAATTCAATTAAAATTCTATATTATAAGTTAGGTTACGTCGAAAGACATAGTATAAATATTAAGTTTAGCTAAGAGTGCCCGTGTGGGGCCAGTAAGTTAGAGTAAGATAGTTAAGTTAGTTAAGCTAGTTTTAAGCACTTTTATCTAGCATGTAAGTAATAATTGAATTGATAAATAAAAATGCATTAAAAATGAAAAATGAAAATGAGGTGTCGGCTTCTCATTACATAGGTTCCCGGTTCGTTTCCTGACGGGGACACTTTTTTTTTGTTTTTTTCTTTCGTTTTGTTCTATATCATGATGATAGAAAAGAAAGTTGTTTCATTTGGTTTTTTTTTTCTTTTCTATTTATTCCTTTGGTTTAGTTGTTGTTTTTGCTTACTTAATATTTTTCAATAGTGGAGACTTACTGTTCTGATAACAAATATAAAACTGAGTTTGCAACGGTTCTAATTGTTGTGTCTTTTTTATTTTTCAATCGTGATGACAGAACAGAAAGTTGTTTCCTTTGGTTTTGTTGTTGTTTTTTGTTTCTTTTCTAATCTTTACCCGGCTATGGCAAAGCCAGCAAAACCCTGTACGGGAGGAGTGGACGAATAATACAGTTACTCTGCATATACAGACACTGCAGTCTTCACGGACGGATCTAAAAATGTAAACGAAATAGGGTCTGGTATCTTTTGCATGAACACAGAGCTAAAAGTATCCTTAAGACTCCCGGATATCTGCGGCCTCTTTCAGGCAGAAGTTCTAGCCCTACTTAGGGCTGCAGAGCTCTTGATACTGAAACGAATAGTCAGGAACTGCCAAATAATGTTAAGCGCATTATGCAGAACCAGGTAAAACTATTTTGGGTGGCTGTTTAGTCTGTTGTAGAAAGCAACGAGTTTGCTGATGAGTTGGGAAGGAAAGTAGGGAAACTGCCGACTATGGGCAAAACTAACTGAAAAGTACGACACAAGATGAAATGAAACGATGATGTTGAGACTATAGTAGCCCTGCTCTCAATTTTTCTCAAAATCTTTTACGATTATTTTTATAAATGATTTAAGAAATAACTACAAAGACATATTAATGTTCCTTATGTACTTCCGTGCAGCGGAGGTTTTTTTACAAGCTTTATATTTTTATTCAAATGCAAATTATAAACGTGAAAGACTGGACTTTGAAATGGAATTTTTTTTTGTGATAAACGGTACAAAGTAATTGAAATCGGTAGTTTTATTTAGTGCATCAACTAACAAAGTTTTATATTAAAGGTAAGTCATTATTTTTTTATGTAAATCAGATTGTTTTTTAATGTATTAGTATTTTTCACTTGCCTATAGTTTTTACTAGTGAATAATACTAATATATTATGTATTTTCTAAGAATTGACCAAAAGAGAAGATATTTTAGTTATAAATGAGTCCAATGGGCTAATTGCACTTGTTTTTTTTGTTTATTTTCCACAGTCTTAGTTTTGGAGTGAACAATGGCGAAGCGAATATTTAATATTGCAAATGACTTTCGAGGGTCGAGGAAGCCCTAGAAAGTATTTTAAATGAAGAGGCTGATCTTGACGTCAGCTACGATTTAGTGGCAATTCCCCCAGACCCAGATGAAGAAGAAGGCGATGACGATTATGTGCAGCAAAACATACTTCCGCGTGATATCCGAGGGAGAGTTGAAGTGTTTGAGTCCAGGAATGGCGATGAATGGGATAGGAGTGATAATGAACCGTTACAAAAGTGCAGAAGAGTTGACACCCAGGAACCCCGTTGTGACGGTTCCTACGTTGACTTACCCTCAACGGAGAACAATGTTCAGAATCGATAGGCAAATGTTGAAAACGAGCTCAAAGACCAAACGCCAGTCAACATTTCTGAAAAGTTTTTTGATAAGGAGGTTTTGGACATGATCGTCCTGAACACAAAGTTATATGACCTCAAAACTTTTTTTTTTGAATTCTACTCTTGACTGGATATCACTCACTTCCTCGAGAACGATTGTACTGGTCTCTTGACGAAGACAGCAATATTAACATTATTTCAAAAGCAATATCCAGAAATCGATTCATAGAAACAAAGAAATTCTTGCATTTCTGCTATAATGAAGCTGCTGCCGGATCCGTCGATAGGATTTTCAAACTACGACCATTTTCTGACTTGCTGATCAAAAAATTTCTTCAGTGGGGTTTCAAGAAATGAGAATCTATCGATAGATGAGTCTATGATAAAGTATTTTGGACGTCATCCAGTTAAGCAGTTTATAAGAGGTAAGCCAGAGAGATTTGGATACAACAACTGGATGATTGCAAGTGCAGATGGTTATTCTTAGGGGTGCAAACGATACATCATTTCGTTCATAAACATCGATGAAAAACAACAACTACAACGATGATTTGAGTGTCAATCAAAACCTATAGTGTGTACACGAGACTCTTCGATCAAAAATGACATCAGTTTTGGTCAGCTTTGATCGATAATGTGTACCACGCTTTATACGTAAGACTATTTCATGCTAGGGTTGTCACCGTGATCGTGGTTCCAAGAAACCTTCCCAGCCAAATGATGTCTTCATAAAAAACATACATACAAAGCATAACCACACAGGATGGAGCAAAATCCAAAAAAAAAAATAACCGAAGCTATAGCGAAATTTATAGTCATGGAAAATAAACCAATTTCCACAGTAGGGGGCAAATGCTTTTTGCAGCTAATGAAGGAAGTTTGTCCATTGTACGAGTATAAGGTACCAACTCGAGAAACAATAAAATCCAGGTTCGATGATAAATATGACGCTATGAGTAATATTTTTAAAACATACATCAAAAATGCTGAACAATTTTGCATCACCTATGACATTTGGACAAAAACCATGCAAAATAAATCATTTATGGGTGTTACAATACACCTTTAGGATAACTGTAGCTGTAAGCTTCTCAGTGTAACCTTAGGTGTTTTGAGTTGACAGAAAGTCATAAATCGGTGTACAGGTTACATATCCCATACGGAACACGAGCCTCTCCATTTTCACTCCTCAGAAATAGGTTTAATTTTACCTTTTCTTTTTTTTTTATCTTTTTCAATTAAATTATTTTTTCCCACATTCGCGAAGGTCAATGTGCACCGGTGCACGCGCAATCATAATAACGCTGAACCGGCGCATTGTGCAACGGGATCCGGTGTCCCATATTATAACATTTAGTTGAGTCAGTAATGTACGTTAGGCATTAAGGTAGAAATGAAATTGTAATTAAGTTAGTTGATAAGTGACGGATCAATAAAGCGGTTGTAAAAAAATTTAAAAATAGTTTTTTTTCGCGCTAGACGAAATCAAAATTATTAGTGGCGCAGTCGGTAGGATCTTTCTAAATTTGAGAGATCCAAATAAGAAAGAATCTAGTCAACGCGACCAAGATTTACAAAATTTTTTTTTTTTAAATAAATATGCCGGGTAAATTAGTGATAGAATACGCATCAATAACGTGTTAAAGAAAATCACTAAAAATCAGTGATTAACTAATAAAGTGCCTATCATCACAAATCCGAGCAGATAAAAATCACTAGAAATCAGTGACTAAAATAAGAAGTTATTGCTTACACCGCAAATTGGAACAGTGACGTGAGAAAAAAAAAACCACTACAAATCAGTGAAAATAACTCGCGCAGTGTACAATTTTTTTTTCGTCCTTATTAACTCAAACAAACAAGTAAATTCCAAAAACTCAAAATTTCGCGTGAACAAAAAATCGATAAATTTTGGAAACAGATAATAAAACAAGAAGATATGGAACGTGAAGTGATGGACAGAATGTCAAGGGCGTTGGGGGCACTTGTTGCCATCAATACAAACAACAACCACCGACCAAGTCGAGCGGTGACTCTTATGAAGGAAATCGCTTATATGAGAGAGTTCGATGGGGATAAGAACCAGCTAACACAATTCATAAACGTAGTGTCAACTCATCTCAGCGCAGTGGACAACGCACTCAAGGCAGAACTATGGCAAGCCATCTACAATTCCAAGATTACAGGAAGGGCAAAAGAACTTCTACTCAACAATCAACCAGAAACCTGGGACGAAGCAAGGGACCTGTTTAAGCGACACCTCAGACCAGCATGTAACTACAAAGATATTTCCCGAAGAATATCATATTTAAAAGTAAGTTCTATTGAAGACTTAAATTGTAAACCAGAACCAATTATTCAAGAAATAAATACATTTTTGACATATGAAACTAACCCTGTAGAGTCAAAGAAAACTTTTTATACACTTTTGATAAATAGAATAAAACAATTAACCTCAGGTAACCTCTCGAGGGAAATTAAAGATAAATTTGATTTACATGAGATAAAATAAATTTTATACACCTACATAGGGTATGACCACCACAACTTAGATAAAAATTTTACGACTTACGATCGACGACCTTTACAAAATACAAAACCAAGAACAGATATTAATTTCTATTCTCGAAATCCCCATCTCAATCAGAATCAACGTCAGTATAATAATAATAACTACCATAGAGAAAATTCAGATCAGAATAGGAAGCATTATGACTCTCAACCAAGTAGATCAGGTCAACATAGAAATTCAGAACAGTACAGGCAACAGAATTACTCCCAACCAAATAGATCAGGTCAATATAGGAATCCAGTAAATTTAAGGCAGTCAATCTTTAATCCGTCTGGGCAGTTTAGAAACGCTCAGCGTCAACCAGAACCGATGGAGGTAGGACAGGTAGCACACAAAAACGTAACAAATAGAGAACAGGCTGACATTCGACAGGAGGAAGTACACAATATCGATCCCGAGTTTTTTCTCAATTGAGCCTCGGAAGTAAAATATTTATGAACGTGACTATTGACGAACAAAAGTACAAAGGACTAATCGACACGGGCTCAACTATGAGCATAATTAATTCAAGTAGGGTAGACTGTAGAAGCTTCAAAATTTATGAAAAAATTAACTTAAGACTTCAGACAATTAATAACGTAACAACAGAAATAGTAGATAGGATTATAACTAGTATCCCAAAAGAGTTTAACTACAATCCAAATGGAGCCACTAGATGGTATAAGAGGGATTTAGGTGACAAGCCTTACGATATCTTAATAGGAATGGACTTACTTAGTAAAATTGTTAAGACACTCGATTTTAGCAATAAATATCTAATTTTAAAAAATGATACCAAGATACCACTCTACTCAGAAGAAAACGAAACAACTCTTGATTGCTTCGAACTACATTCAACTGAAAAAGAGGTCGATCTTTCTCATCTAAACGGAGAAGAAAAGAAAGAAATGGAAACTCTATTATGCCAATTTAAGAATCTAATTTACAAGGACGGTGACTTATTAACCAATACGAATACAATAACGCATGAAATTCGAACAACAACGGATCAGCAGATTAATGCTAAGCTTTATAGGCCTCCTCCAAAACATGAAGAGGAAGTACGACGACAAATAACGGATATGGAGGAACAAGGTATAATACGGAAATCTAACAGCAGATACGCCTCGCCAATTGTGGTAGTGAACAAAAAAATGGATAACTCAGGGAAGCAGAAGTTTCGAATTTGCGTCGACTATAGGAAACTAAACGAAATAACGATTGACAACAAATATCCTTTGCCGAACATTCAGGGTATATTAGACAAACTAGGTAGAGCACAATATTTTTCATCCTTAGACCTCGCAAAGGGGTACCATCAAATTAAAGTAAACCCAAATGATATCCCAAAAACAGCATTTGTCACACCCTGTGGATTATATGAATACGTTCGAATGCCGTTCGGGTTTAAAAACGCACCGGCGACATTCCAAAGATTAATGAACAATATACTTAGGGACCACATAAATAAAATCTGTGTCGTCTATCTTGACGATATATTAATTTTTTCAACCAGTTAAAAAGAACATATTAACCCTCTTAAAATAATATTCAATAAATTAGCCGAGCATAATCTCAAAGTGCAGTTTGACAAATGTTCTTTTATGAAAAAAAATACAGAATTTCTAGGTCATGTTTTAACATCTGAGGGAATGAAACCCAATCCAATAAAGATTAAATGCATTGAGGATTACCCTCTACCCAAAACCGAAAAGCAGCTCAAAGGATTTTTAGGAGCAACAGGCTACTATAGAAAATTCGTAAAAGATTACGCCAAAATCGCTAACCCAATGATTAAATATTTAAAAAAAGACAAGAAAATAAATACCAATGATCCAGAGTATATTCAGGCCTTTGAAACCCTAAAATTAAATATAATAAAACATCCTATTTTAAAATTTCCCGACTTTACTAAAAATTTCACTGTATTTATTGACGCAAGCAGGCCATATTTATGGGGAAAAAGATTTCAAATTATTACAGACCATTTACCAATAAAATACTTAAATAAAGTATTTTCAGGAAAAGAATTTAGTCAAAGAACGCAAAGATGGTTACTTAAGTTACAGGAATATCAATTCGACATAGAATACCTTAAAGGCAAGGAAAACAAAGTAGCAGACTTCTTAAGTAGGATTCCTGAGAATAATCAAGAAAAAGAAACTAGCGACGACCATTCAGTAAACAATTTGTCAGATAACGCAACAACACACTCACAGGAAGAACAACAACTTGATCACATTCAAATAAAAGAGACAATAGTTAATAAATACAAAACACAACTCATACTTACTAACGACGCAGACAAGGAAATAGAGATATTACACGGTAGACGTATAATATTCATTGACATGACTAAAGAAAAAGACTATTGGACAGACGTGCTTAGAAGATTTATAAAACCAGGCCTTATCGGAATCTATACTGAACTATCATATCATGAGTTTAACAAAATACAGCAATTATTAATAGAACTCTTTGGACATGACAGACAAATTAAATTTATAAAAGCAACATTAAGAGCGAGAGAAATAAAGACATTATTAGAAGAAGCGCATAAGCAAATTTCCTTATACCATACCCAAGAAAGCGTGCATAGCGGAATAATAGAAACTTATCATAGCTTAAAGAACGAAATATACTACCCTCACCTAATTAAAGAAATTACTAGGATAATCAATAACTGCAAAATATGTTTAGAGACCAAATACGAACGCAAACCAATAAAACTCAAATACGAACTTAGTCAAACACCAAGTAGACCCAATGAAATTGTTCATATGGACATATATTACTTTAGAAAACATCCATTTTTAACACTAATTGATAAGCTAACAAAAAAAGCATATGCTTACTTTTTGCCAAATAGAAATTGGACAAAAAAGATAGAAACTTTAGAGTAACATTTTTCAAAATTTGGTAAACCATTAAAAATTATAACGGACAATGAGTTTAAGTCAGAGCATTTGAAAGAATTTTTAAGAGAGCAAACAGTAGAACTACACTTAACTAGACCCAACACACACAATAGCGATATAGAAACATTTCACTCTACAGATATCATTCCACTATCAAAATGACACCTGAAGATGCAATGTTTGCGGACCTTGCAAGTTTAGCTAAGAATATACAGACACAGAAAGAAAAACGAACCAATAAAATAAACCAGGAAAGGGAAAGTTATATAGAAAGGAGAAAAGTAATACCAGTTAATAATTATAAAAGAAACTACTATAAAAATGAACCTAGATATAGATTAAAACAAACAGATAGGGAACACCCAGTAAATATTAAAAGACCTCGTATGTTTGCAGATGACGACATCAGCGTTTCTCATACTGATAATACTAATGACGAGATAAACAACAGGAACACTAACGATTGATAGTATTACAACAGAAAACGGATACGTAGAAATTAACATGGGACAAACAGAGAAACTACAGGACACAAGAACGATACTACATATTATAAATACTAAAGAACTAAGACAAACTGTTAACTCTATTGAAGACAACATACAAAGACTACAGGTAGGCAACGATCCAACAATAAGAAAGGAGCTAGAAATTATCTACGCAAAAATAACAGCAATTGAACCAGGAAAAACTTCCAGACAAAAGAGAGGGCTAGTGAACTTTATAGAAACAGCACAAAAATGGTTATTCGGAACCATGGACGACAACGATCGACTAGAAATAACAGACCATATGGAAATAGTAGAGGAAAATAACGATAACGCAATAAATAACCTTAATAAGCAGATTGAAATTAACTTTTTTTTAATGAAACAATAACTAGTCTTAAAAACATTATAGAAAGTGATAGGAAACAGCTAAGCCAAGCATACCAAGAACTTACAGCTAACGAAAAACGAATTATACTTACTTAGTTGGCGCTACAGCTCGAGGTGAACCTGGGCCTGCTTCTCGCAACCATTTGTGTGTGCGTGTTATATTTTTTGCACGAATGGAAGGGACCTACAGTTTTTTGCCGACTCCGAACGGCGAGTTGAGAAGCTCAATCGTGACAAATGATACTCTTTGATGCTTGTCAGACATTCGAAAGAGGTGGGCACTGTGAAAAACTTTTAGGTGTTTGCGGCGGGATTCGAACCCAAGACCGCTGGCTCAGTAGTCCGACGCACTAACCACTTGCGCTACGGTGCCCACTAAAAACGAATTATATTACAGCAATTAAAAACAGATCAAATATTGAAATTGAGAATCTTAGAAGAAAAACTTGACCAAATCTCAGATAGCATAGCATTAGTAAAGCAAGGATTAGTACACCCGAGCATGTTAACAGCAATAGAAATTAAGGAGACAGAACTGGACGTTTACAAACTGAAAAACGTGAAACTAGGACTATTAAAATATGACAAAGACAGACTGATTATAGCATTGAAAATACCACACTCTTATGAACTTGTAGACTTTAAATTAATTACACCAATACCTACGAAAAATATGATGGAAATAATAATAAACGATCAATACATTGTAGAAATTAATAAAACAAAATATAAATACGACAATAAAATTCAATTTAAAGATGAATTGGAAGCAATAATCAATTGTATTACAAAAAATGATTGTAAATTGAAAGAAAATAAAGTAATTGAAATAAAGAAATTAGACGATAGTACTATAATCTGTAAAAATATGCAAAATATAGAAATAATAAACCAATGTGACGACAGAAAAATAAAGTTGAATGGAAACTATTTGATAACTATTAATAACTGTACGATTGAAATACTTAAAGAAACATTTAGTAACAATAATTTAGAATTCACAGACAGATTTTTTTATACTGAAGATGTAACCTATAATTTTACAAAACAATTAAATTACGAAGATATTGTTATTAAAAATTTTGCAAACTTAGAACATATTAAACTTCTTAAATTTCATAAGAATATAAACTACATTGCTAACTCAACTATGCTAATCATCATAATCATAATAATTTGTTCAATAATAATCCTGACGAGAAAAAATAAAAATTTAAAGCTTTCGATCAAAAATTGCAATAATGAAACTCCAACACGAAATAAAATTCAGGAGAATTTTCAATTTAACGGGGGAGAGGTTACATATCCCATACGGAACACGAGACTCTCCATTTTCACTCCTCAAAAATAGGTTTAATTTTACCTTTTCTTTTTTTTTTATCTTTTTCAATTAAATTATTTTTTCCCACATTCGCGAAGGTCAATGTGCACCGGTGCACGCGCAATCATAATAACGCTGAACCGGCGCATTGTGCAACGGGATCCGGTGTCCCATATTATAACATTTAGTTGAGTCAGTAATGTACGTTAGGCATTAAGGTAGAAATGAAATTGTAATTAAGTTAGTTGATAAGTGACGGATCAATAAAGCGGTTGTAAAAAAATTTAAAAATAGTTTTTTTTTCGCGCTAGACGAAATCAAAATTATTAGTTACATAGAACTGAAAAACTTCAAGAAATGTTTGTCGACTGGAATATTTCAATTGACAAGGTTACAGCTGTCGTCACAGATAATGATAGCACTATAATGAAAGTCAACCGTGACATGTTTGGGGAAAAAGAAATTATTCCTTGCTTTGCTCATACGATCAATGGAGTCGTAACTAAATCCATGGACGATATAAAAAAATGTTGTGAATTAATAGGAAAGGTTCAAGATCTAGTAAAATTTATAAAAAGAAGTGTTAATGCCAGTGACTAGTTAAGGAAAAGACAAAAAGAAAAGGGATTGAAAGAAGGCCAAATAAAAAAAAATTGTTCCTGATGTACGCACAAGATGGAATTCGTGCTTTTACATGCTACAACGGTTTATGAAATTAGTGTCCCTTGTAGGAGCAATACTTTTGACCCCCAATGATATCAAGCAGTGAAATAAATTGCGTGAACGAAATAGTTGAATTACTATGCCCATTTGAAAAATTAACAAAATAAATTTCTGGGACAGTTACGTAACGGTAGGCAATGTTATTTCTCTAGTAAGCTGCGTTCGGGAAGTAGTAGAAAATATTAAATCTAAGAATGAAATCATTCTTGAATTTAAAGAAGAAAAACAAAAACCACTGGCTAAAGGGTTTGATACTATAGAATATTTCGTGGTACTGTGAGGGAAAATAGGACAAAAAAATGTCCACTACTATCTCTGAAGGAGATGAAGAAGAAAAACAGCAGAATATGCCAAAGATTAGATACAGCCAATCAAATTTTGTTTGTGCGATGGCTTGATAACAGCGTTTGCATATGCATGGTTACAAACTATGACTTTGTTCACCCTCTCGGCAAGGTTACAAGATGGACCTGTGCAGAACAAAAAAGGTACCGTCAAACAGTAATACTTTGACGTTTGACCGATTTTAGATGTTTAACAACCGACGCAAGTCTACCAGCTCTTCCCATTTAAAAAGTTCAGCTTTTGAATAAAGTGAAAGAACCGAAATTTGTTTGTACACGGAATCATGGGAAAAATCATAGCGTTTTTCCAAATATTGTACTGCTCTTTTAAGAAACTGATCGACTTCGGAGAGAAACCTGCATTTGTCGTTGTCGAAAACTTGTTTTATTATGGATCGAACCTTGCTTCCGTAGAATTTATCATTTAATCTACTCATAAGATGCCCTACTAACCTTCTCATCAGACCATCTATTTCCAAAATTGTGCAATCATTATTTTCTAGCGCATGTACTGCTGTATTAAACTCTTGCATGACGTTTTGTATAAAATACAAATATGCTTCTGAAATTCCCTCTTTTTTACTTTCGAAATCTATGTCTAACTATATTAGCATCTATCCCCCTAGAAATAAAAGTCCATAACTCTTTGCGACAATAGTCTTCTCCCTTTGAGAGAGAATACCTCTTAATAGCAGGCCAGCTGTAAATCAGTCGATCAATTGCAGACAAAAGCGATAACCATCTAGTAGGTACATGGTGCAGAAGATTTTTATATTCAATGCTTGCAAAAACATAACATTCTTTAAGCTTCTCTGGTTTTGTTGCTCAGCTACTAAATTCGTTGAATGTTTTTATAACGATACTCTCTACATCAGTCGATAATGCCTTAAGAGCATCTTTAACGCAATTGTTAATAAAGTGGCAGTTAAAATTAGCTTTTTGAATGTGTTTATTTATGACTTGGAGTTTCTGAAAAATCGAATCATGTATCCCATAATTAACGGGTGCATTATCTGCACTGTATGTGCAAACATCTGTGACTCTTAGTATATTAGCTTCTATAATGCGCTTAAGATTTTCAAATATATCGTTCGAAGCTTCGTAGGGATCTTCATAAAAATCCAAAAATTTTCTGCTAATACCAGATTCTGAATTAAAATATTGCACAGTGTTTTAGTGACTTTTATTTCAACATAAATTTAGTACATAAAAAGTTATCCCTGAGTCTATAAGGTTTGGTCTATGACCGTCTACCAGATTGACAATTTGTTTATACATAATACATAGTTTTAAAAAATAAATTAATTTCTAAAAAGTGAAACTTAAAAATCTTCATCAATTATACATTTTCTGTATTTGAGCGAAACCACAGCATATTCGTACAATGAGTTCCACCCCCTCTCTCCATTCAAGATTCCGATTGCTTCATCCTCATTTAGCACAGGTTTCCCAAAGTAACTTATACGGAATTCCTTAAGCACTGGGCAAATTGCTATAAAGTGGAACACGTCTTCTCTTATTTTCAGGTCACAGATGCTGCACAGGATTGGTAGGTCTGAACGGTGTGGTATGAAATTTAGATTTACTAACTCTCCTCTTAGCTTAAAGATCGTGTTAATTCTTTCTATTGAGCTATTGTTTAGAAAATAAGTTCTATCTTGAAGGTGATGGATCATTTTGCTGTAATAACACCTAAACTGTGAGGACCGAGCCTCGTTAGCGTACTTTTCGTAAAAGATGTGGGCCGTTTTCTCAAGCAAAATGTCAAATTGGTTCCTGAACGTAGTCGGTTGGTCATTTTGTGATAGGAGCAAACTTAGGCCGCAGTCCCATGCAAGACGTTCCCACTCTTGTACTACTTTTCCTTTCGTTCTTATGGCATGTGTTAAAACTACTTTTGGTATCCTTTCATCTTTCATCGCCATCACTTTAATGACATAGTTAAAATGCATTTTAAGTGTATCTAAAATCAAAGGCGGTGTACCAGTTTCAAGGTACAGCATATAATTTGGTGTGTTACTCGGCAGTCGGAAAATTCTCTTAAGGAAGTAACGGAAAAACTTTTCTACTGCTTCAAAGGAACAATATCCCCATACTTGGGCTCCATATAAAAGAATTGAGGCTGCTGTTGATCGAAACAGTTTTAGCTTAGCACTATGGGATATATATCTATTTGTTATGCATCTATTCCAAATCGAAGATATAGCTCGCTTGGCTTCGGAAAGTTTTGACTCGAGGTGTTTATTCATATTTAAGTTGGCAGACACCAGTACTCCCAAATATTTGTATTCCCATACAATTTCCACAGCTTTTTCATCATATGTCCACTTTTCGTCTCGGCAGTACCGCCCACTACCTCCTCTAAACACCATCATCTTTGATTTATCCAGGTTAACAACCAGTTTCCAGCATTTACAATACTCCTTTAACCTGTTCATCATTAGCTGCATTCCAACAATAGAGTCCGCAAGAAAGACAATGTCATCTGCATATATCAATGCGCGAATCACTGTTTGGCCAAACTCTATACCACCTCGAACAGTATCAGTTATATCATTAATGAACAGTATAAATAGCAGGGCACTCAGGATACAGCCTTGCTTCACACCCATAGAAGTTGGAAATTCGTCAGATATTGAATTACCATCCCAAACATAGGCTATGTTGCTATCATACATCGCTCTTAAAATTCGGATGATTTTACTTGATACTCCAATAACATACAATTTGTAAAAAAGTGCTTCACGTGATATAGAATCGAAAGCCGCACGAAAATCGACGAAAAAAGCGTACAATTTCTTATGCTTGTTTTTATACGATTCCGCAATGTTCATAAGCGAAAAGATTTGGTCAACTGTGGAATACCCTTTTCTGAATCCTGCTTGGAACTCCGACAAAACATTCTTATTATGGACCCACTGGGTAAGTCTATTAAATATCAGAGCAGCAAATAGCTTAGCAGATGTGTTTAAAAAAGAAATTCCTCTATAATTGGATGGGTTACTGCGATCTCCTTTTTTGTGTATCGGAAATATAATTGATTTCTTAAAGCACTCATCAGTCAGGCCGGAGCTTTAATGCGACACGCATCGATCTACGAACCTCACTAAACTTACAGTTTTGCAGTTCTTTTATAATTTTCCAAAATTAGTAAACGCGCGAGATCGCCAAACAACCCATTGTCCTCGGATAAAAAACATAAATCGGTGCCCAAAATGGTTTTATCTAAAAAGAATTCCAACTATTGGAGCCCTTTACAATGTTTGCCGGATAGTGACATTGAAAGTGATGATATGGACGACCAGGTGTTGCCAAAAAAAAAAAACACGAAGTTAGTGATCCCGCCAATAAAACTTCTACAAAAACCTTGTGAATATGTGCACAACTTAATGAATTCTATAAATGTATCTGATTACTCCATTAAAAAAATTTCAATTGGCATTAAGATTATGTGCGAAATTTATCGGAAACGCACTTAAAAAAGGGACATAGACCCAAAATAAAGGGTTACAGCGATTACCATGCGAATCATCCTTCGGAAAATGCGAGAGGCGGGTCCTCTCTTTACATCAAAGACTGTATTAAGCATTCCGAAAACATAGAAATAGAATTTGATTCTATGCAAATAAGCTCAGTCTCCGTAAAAATAAGCCACTTAGACTACAACATCGGGTCTAGCTACTTCCCTCCGGGATATAAGCTAGCAGAAGACGACCTAGCTCGTCTCTTTGACTCCCTCGGACCTAATTTTGTCTTAGGTGGTGACTTTAACGCGAAACACACTTTCTGGGGTTCAAGATGTAATTCGACAAAAGGCAGATTATTGTACAAAGCCAGCATGAAACGTGGGGTGAATTTTTTTTCGACAGGAAAGCCAACTTATTGGCCAACTGACAAAAATAAAATCCCTGACCTCGTCGACTTCTTTATCGCAAAAGGGTTAACTAAAAATTTGACGGAAATCGAAGAAGGCTATGATCTATGCTCAGATCACTCAGCAGTCACTCTGAAAATAGGTGGAAGTTTAGTTAAAAAAGAAGGACCGCCTAGGTTAACGAGTAACAAAACTAACTGGGACACTTTCAGAAGAGACTGCAAGGAAAATGTTGCTTTAAATGTACCGCTAAAGACACCGTTCGAAATTGAAGAAGAAATCGACAAACTCGTCGAAGCCATCCAGAGCTCAGCGTGGAAAAACACTCCTCTGCGAAAGACAGCAGCACGGAACAATAAAGTCAAATACCCGCCTGAAATCGAAGACCTCATACGAGAAAAGAGGAGAGCGCGCAAGAGATGGCAACAATCCCGCGCGCCACCGGATAAAACTTATTTGAACCACCTTTGTAACAAGCTTAAAAATGTGCTGCATGACCTAAAAAATCACGAGACTTCTACTTACCTTGAGGGTCTGACCGCTGATAAGTATTCAAACTACTCTCTATGGAAAGCCTTGAAGTCCATAAAGAAACCTGTAGTGCACTCGCCGCCAATTAGGAAAGCTAACGGGGAATGGGCAAAAGAAGACAAAGAGAAAGCAGAATTATTTGCCGATCACTTAGAGGAAACGTTCAAGCCGTTCGATGGGCAACCGTTGACCGAAGATCCGAATGATAATATGGCACCCGACAATTTTAAAGTAAAAACTGTATCCCTGTCCGAACTTCGAATGACAGTAAAAAAACTGAAAAATAACAAGGCCCGGGGATATGATTTAATCACTGGCGAAATTTTGAAAGAGCTACCGAAAAAAGTGCTGGTTAAGTTGCTCTACATCATAAATGCTTCTTTAAGACTACTATATGTCCCAAGGCAATGGAAAGTCGCCGAAGTTATTATGGTTCCAAAACCGGGGAAATGTTCAAATGACAAGAAATCATATAGACCCATTTCACTTCTGCCAATAATATCTAAGGTCTTCGAGAAACTTCTGCTGAAACGATTGCAACCAGTAATTGAAGAAAGACACTTGATCCCGGATCATCAATTCGGCTTTCGGGTCAAACATTCCACAATCGATCAGGTGTATCGAATAACGAACGAAATTGAAAAAGCTTTAGAAGGGAAAAAAGTATGCTCTAGCGCTTTTCTCGACGTATCGCAAGCCTTCGACAAGGTATGGTACGAAGGCCTAAAGTATAAGCTAAGGGTAATCTTACCGGAAAAGTTGTACAGACTATTGGAATCTTATCTTGAAAACAGACTTTTCCGTGTTAGACACGGGAGTGAATATTCGGATTTCAAAGAAATCTACGCCGGTGTTCCACAAGGAAGTGTTCTCGGCCCAATTCTGTTCCTGCTCTACACAAGAGATATACCACAAGATGAAGGGACCGTTGTAGCAACGTTCGCAGACGACACGGCTATCCTCGTAACGGATGAGTCAGTCGAATCATCAACGGGAAAACTCCAACGAGCTTTGAACAAAGTATTCGAATGGACAAAAACCTGGCGAATAGTCCTCAATGAGACAAAATCAACGCATGTAAATTTCACGCTAAGAAAGATAAACAACTTACCTATATACATTAACTCGGTGCAAATACCGTACGCAAACGAGGCAAAATATCTAGGAATGACCCTAGACGCAAAACTTAAGTGGAAACCACACGTTAAAAAGAAGCGCGAAGAGCTCGAAATCAGATTTAGAGAAATGTATTGGTTACTCGGGAAATACTCGAAGCTAAGCACATATAACAAACTGCTTCTGTATAAGCAAGTGCTAAAACCGTCTTGGACATATGGTATACAACTTTGGGGTTGTACCAAACTAAGCAATATGGCTCTACTGCAAGCATTTCAAAACAAAATACTAAGAGCAATCGTGAATGCTCCTTGGTATATAAGGAATAGTGATATTCACAGAGATCTAGGAATTGCTACCGTGAGGGACGAAGTAACAAACTTTGCTCGCAAACTTCGTACCCGTCTTCATGTTCACTGCAATAATGAAATAATCCGTACTATGGACGTGGCAATTCTTGAGCGCCGACTACAAAGAACAAGACCTTTCGACCTAGCGCCGTAAGGAAAACCGCATTTAATGACGGTATTAGTAGGTGCTTTCACTGGAAAGCTACCTACCTAACGCGATTAACACTACAGAAGCGTAAACTACTTGTTAAGGCAACTTAGTCGTAGTCATCACAAAAAATGAAGAAATGAGATGTGCGAAAGCATGGAATCATACAAATCTGTAATCGATCAATTAAAAACAGAAAACAACCAATACTTCACGCACGATCTAAAAAGTGAAAAAGCTTTCAAAGTAGTTTTATATGGCTTAGGTGCATACGACACTAACAAATTAAATGATGAACTTATAAAACTTGGACTGAAATCCAAGGAAGTTAAAATGATAACAAAAAAGTATGAGCACTACACTGATACTTTTTACATTGTTTCCCTGGAAAGTGGCTCAATCAAACTTAATGAGTTGAAAAAAAATGTACGTTAAATTTTCCACACCCAAATTAATTGGAGTTATCTTCGTAAACAGAAGAATAGATTGACACAATGTCGAAACTGTCAAATGTTTGGCCACGGCGAAAAAAATTGTCACATTAAAACATTCTGCTCTATTTGTGCAGGTCATCACAAGACTGTCGAGTGCAATAATCCAAACATGCATAAGTGCGCGAATTGCAATGGAAATCACAAGTCCACAAATAGCGCATCCGTCAGCAGAAACAAATATGTTGAAATGAGACAAAAAAACGTTACTAAGATCAATCGCCCTTCGCTGACTCATAACAATAATAACACCAACATCTCACTGCTGTCAATGAACGAGTTCCCCGCTCTACCAACACGCACCGCTACGCAGCATGTGAGAAGAGAAACAACCAACACCAGCCCTCGCCCGAAAGCTTGGGGACACACTTCAGCTGTTATTCCACCTACAGACAACAACAACAATGCATCTACCGTCTGCGGCAATGGAGATCTGTTCTCCATGGACGAACTGTATTCGCTTGTAATGGAAATGGTTACCAAGCTAAGTACATGTAGAACTAAATTAGATCAATTCAATGTTATCGCACAATTAGCGACTAAGTTTTTGTACAATAATGTTAAGTAATTTAAATAATAACAATATAAATATTATTACTTGGAATGCCAGAGGCATTAGTAACTACAGCTCTTGATACCCGGGAACCCGGGTAATTACCCGGGTACCCGGGTACCCGCATTTTCGGGTTTTGCCCGGGTAACAAATAACCGGGTACCCGTAAGGTTTCGGGTACCCGCTATATGTCGGGTACCCGCTTCATTTCTCATATTTCTCGCATATCAAAACTGCATAAAAAAAAAAAGATTAAACCATAACTTAAAAACATTTTATTCCGAAAAATAGTGATTAAACAAAAATGAACGATTAACAAAAAATTTAAACTACCGATAATCACAATAATAAAACAACATCTTTAACAAATAAACTGTGATTTTTTCACAAAACAAGACTTATTTCGTAGTTACATAATAAAATACATATGTAATGCACCTATATTATAGATGTTACCGGCCAAACCCGATTTCAGGCCAAACTAGTTTATCCTAAGCGTGTTAGTCCAAATTAGTTTTGAATTATTATTCAAGTAATTCATTCAAGTATTCAAGTAAAACTAAAAGGCAATCAATTAGATGAGCAATATTTATACAAATAAAGTCTACCTGATTATAAAAAATAGTACCTTATGAGGGAAACTTACGATTTTTTTTCAATAAAGGAGAAATAGTACAATGGCTTTACGGCAGCTATCAGTTTTTTATTTCACGCGAAATTTTTTACATGTGATATAATGAAAGCCAAACAAATTAAAAATACAAAATAATATTTTGCAAAATAAAATAAAGCGAAATGGTGAATGCAGAACATTTTATGGCGAAATAATTACAAACAGATAAACTGATAGCTGCCGTAAATCCATTGTACTATTTCTCCTTTATTGAAAAAAAATCGTAAGTTTCCCTCATAAGGTACTATTTTTTATAATCAGGTAGACTTTATTTGTATAAATATTGCTCATCTAATTGATTGCCTTTAAATTTTACCCATTAGATTACTTGAATAATAATTCAAAACTTAGGATAAACTAGTTTGGCCTGAAATCGGGTTTGGCCGGTAAGAAATGTATTTAAGTATATAACATAATAATTCAGTTCTTAGTTCTGCCACTAAATATTTAAATGAAATGTTACGTAATTCATTAGTGATTTAAGAAACAAAAGAAATATTTCTGTTTCCAAATAAAAAATGCTATTACATAGAACCTGGTTGAAACAATTTTTGATTCCTGTTCAAAAATGTCAACAGGTTTACGTTTTCTGGTAAAAGGCAGCTTCGTTTGGGTGTTACAATATTTCCTGCAGCGAAGAAACAACGTTCTGAAGCTACCGATGTCGCTGGTATGCATAGATATTTTTTGGCCAGAAATGCCAGGTTAGGATATTTTGCTTCATTATTTTTCCACCATTTCAATGGGTCAGGAACATTATGACTCAACTGTGGCTCACGGAGATACATTTCGAATTCATTTACAGTCTCACCATCTGATTTCGCTTCCAATAAAAAATCCATGGCACATTTTCTGCGCAAAGTATTGCAGTTGCAACTTGGAATGGCTTTAAGAATTTAACCATCGCTTCTATTTGTGCCCATTCCCTTTCGCTTATTTCTAGTTTCAGAGCCAATATTGAAGATGTAATATCTCTATCTGCCAAAACCGCAATAACAGCACCTCGATTAGTTACTAGCCTTTCACACATTAAGTAAGATGAATTCCATCTTGTAGGGTAACTTTGAATTAATTTCAGCTCTTGCAAGCCAAGTTGTCCCTGTTTCTTATTTAAAGCGGAAGCTGCAACATTGGAGTGATGAAAATGGCTTACTAAAGTGCTTACTTTTTTCAAGACATTTGAGTATGATTCCGCTGATTGCAAGGCATGTTTCACACAGATTTGTAACGTGTGTGCTGCACAACAAACACTATTCCGAACTTCTTCAACATAATGAACTGAAGATACAACATTTGCAGCATTATCCGTCACAACTGCATGCACTTTTCCTTGCAAGTTCCACTCTGCTATGACCATTTCTAATAAAATAGCTAGGTTTTCTGCAGTGTGCCTATCCTCCATGTATTCAGCACACAATATATAGTCTTGTAATTCCCAGTCATCATTAATATAGTGCAGGGTAACTGATATGAACGAGTCCTGAGCTCTAGATGACCAACCGTCTGTAGTTAAAGCAACGAAGGATACAGAACCTAGCGCACTTTGTATTTTGTCATGAACCTGATTATATAACAGCTGCAACCGGGATAAAATAGTTGAAGCTACGGGAAGTTCGTAATTGGGTTCAACGACTGACATAAAATGCTTAAACCCATCGCTTTCCACAAATGAAATTGGCAGTGCATTTGCAGATATCATGTAGGCAGTTGCTTGGGAAATTTGTTCTTGTCGGTTAGCGTTGTAATTATCGTCATTTCGGCGTCTTTTTTTTCTTGGAGGTACTGAACTACTGCTGCTCCTAGTGGTGGTAACTCTTGAACTGTTCGATGTAGAGTGCGTAGAACTCATAGATTCGGCACTAAATTAAATACAATTAAATAAAATAATAATTTTAATACCTGTCACTAATATTACTAAAAAAAAACTCATAGTGCCTGGCCACGCACTGAGCGGCAGCGGCAGAGCGGATGAGCGGCAAAAACCTGAGCGCCAAAAAAAATTAAGACATGAAATTGTTTGTTTGTGGCCACGCGCCCGCTGTGCGACAAGCGACGTTTTTGAGCGGCAGAGAGGCGTCGCTCAGCTTTCAATTCTGTTCTATTACACAGTGAACCACTTTTTTCGGGCCTAAGATTTGAGCATTGATCCTGAATGTTCTTACCAAAACTAGAAACTCTGCATCATTAATTTTGCCAGATTGGCTGCCTAACATATTTTATAGCCTCATGAATATTTTGGCTCAAACCTTATTTTGAGCACTTTCTCATGGCTATATCTCGGTTAACGGTAGGGATTTTTTTTCTGTCTTCAGCAAATTATATGTATTGATTAGGGGAAAAAAAGTGTAAAACAAACTGACCCAAAAAAAATGCATCCAGGGCATCAAAATCATATAAATGCCCAGAAAAAGAAAAACCGTCAGAGAAAGCGAACAATGAAAAAAGAAGAAAAAAAAATTACGTATACGCCACATTGTCCACAAATATATTGTAACAATTATGTTTCAATGCATTTTACATAGAAAATACGTTTTTTTTCTTGTTTGTAAACTAAATGTAAGTAAAGGCTTGGACTGATTTTTTTTCAATTGATGGTGTTAGTGCAAATATGTACTAGTTATAGGCGAAAAGTGGTAGAAAAATGTGAAAAAAATGGTAAAAAAAATTGGCATTTTTACGATTTTGATGCCCTGGATGCATTTTTTTTGGGTCAGTTTGTTTTGCACTTTTTTTCCCCTAATCAATACATATAATTTGCTGAAGACAGAAAAAAAATCCCTACCGTTAACCGAGATATAGCCATGAGAAAGTGCTCAAAATAAGGTTTGAGCCAAAATATTCATGAGGCTATAAAATACGTTAGGCAGCCAATCTGGCAAAATTAATGATGCAGAGTTTCTAGTTTTGGTAAGAACATTCAGGATCAATGCTCAAATCTTAGGCCCGAGACGATGACCTGAAAAATGTCACACAGTGTTATTTTAATGTAAAGGGTGATTTTTTAAGAGGTTGAGAACTTTTTTTAAAAAAAAAACACAAAAAATTCGAACCTTGCAATTTAATGTTTAAAGATAATTTCATGCAAATGTTGACCGCGGCTGCGTCTCAGGTAGCCCATCCGCTGAGTCCAATTTTGGCATACTCTTTCACACATATCGGCCGGTATCTCACGAATGAATGCATGGATGTTGGCTTCCAGTGCGTCAATCGAAGCGGGCTTGTCCCTATAGACATTAGCCTTGACATACCCCCACAAAAAATAATCTAATGGTGTCAAATCGCACGATCTAGGCGGCCAATTGACCGGCCCGAAACGCGAAATTAACTGTTCACCAAACTCGCCTCGCAATTGCGCCATTGTTTCGCATGCTGTGTGGCATGTGGCACCGTCTTGTTGAAACCACATATCATGCAAGTCAAGAACTTCCATTTCGGGCAAAAAAAAGTGCTGTAACAAAGGCCTAACTGCTGGGAACGGCGCCGAATCGACATTTCGCGGTCTTCTGTCACACTAGCTGATACGGCCGCAATATTTTCTTCACTACGCACAGTACGTAAACGTGTTGGTGGTTTAATGTCCAACAAAGTAAATTTGGTGCGAAATTTGGTCACAATCTTCCGAATAGACTGCTCAGAAGGTCGAGAATGCCGATCATAAAATGGAAGCAGCGCGCGATGAACATTTCGAACCGAGCACGAATTTTGATAGTAAAATTCAATAATTTGCAAGCGTTGTTCATTTGTAAGACGATCCATGGTTAAATTGCAAACCAAACTGAAGCTGTTTGACAGTGACACAAGGTCAGCTGTCAAAACCAGTGTTGCCAAAACCAAACCAGCTAAAAAATCACCCTTTAGAGCTGAGCGGCAAGAAATCATTAAGGCAAAAATTAGAGAAATTAGTTTCTTTCGATTTGTAATTGATGAGGGGCTTGCAGGGTAGCTCGAAACTTCTTGGTTTCATAAGGGATGCGCTGGTTTTTTGGGATTAATTCGGGGGGTCAACAATTGACGGGTGCAATTGAAGAATTGAAGTTGATGCGAAAAATCAATGAAAAAAGAAGTATGAATAAGAAAAAATGCTCTTATGTTGAACACTTTCGTTTACTAGAGAACAGGTCTTAGCTCTATGCGAGTCGGGGAAAGAATAGAATAGGAATAGGAAAGGTTAGTTTAATTCACTTAGTAACTTAAGTAGAAAACAAGAAATAGGGAATTTTGTAGGGATATTTTTGGAAGTTTACATGGAACGTTAGTAGAGTGCCATCTGTGATTTCAAGTTAATATTAAATTAGAATTATAGAAAATAAAGCGCAGTGCGTATTGAAAGCTTACAAATTCGTTTGACTATGACACGAGCATATGAAACGGCAGAAATGCATGACCAACGTGTCACAAATTATGCACTCGAATTGCAGACAATATTCCTCCATCTGAATGAAATGCATTCATTGTTTTTGTACCAATGAACAAATTGTGTCGATATTGCCAACCACTGAAGTACAAAGTTGAAACGCCGGGTATGAGCTGTGCAAATTGAAACTTTGTCTTGTCGGCATTTAATCCGCTACCCCATTGCTATCTTCAATGTAAGGTGAATTGATTCAAAATGATTTTTATCAAACAAAAGAAACTTAAATTCATTTAGGTTACACATCCGGTTCCCAGCATTCCGATATCAACGCTTCCAGATTGCGCTTGACATCTGCCTGTACTCGTCAAATACTTGGTAATCGTGCTTGCATTTGGTATATTCACCCATCATTGGAATTATTTCGCGCAGCTCTACAACTAATTATAAGGCGTATATCCGCCTCAAGCTCGACTGTTTTATCGCTTTTTCCACAAACAGCGATCCAGCGAAATAGCCAGTGAAATTCCTACCATTCAATCATTTTCTCGTAACTCGCATCTTGCAAGGAATGAGATCCTTTCTTTAACCGCTCCACACGAATGTGGAATACTTTACCGAACATGATTTTTTTTCTCCCATTACGATTGACAAACATTGCATCGGTATCTCCTCTTTCATACTCCCTAATTTTACCTATGACCCGCACTGTGCAAAACATTTTAAGGGTATTCATAATTTAAGCACTCGTGAATTATAAAAAAAAAAAAACGCTCGAGAATTGCCGCTCAATAAATGGCCACTTTCCGCTTAAGATTGCCGCTCTGCCGCTATTGCGCTTGCCGCTCTATGCGTGGCCAGGCACATAGACCGCAACAAGGACAAAACCAATATATTTTTGGGAAAATATATAGAACAGAAGATATACAAGGTCCATGCCAAAAGTCAAAAAACTTGTCTAAAAATCGCAGAAGATCTTAATAGCTTTGTTCAATAGGCAGAGCAGAACAGCACATATTTATGAAAAATGTCAGATTAAGTTAGCACAGAAAATTACAGCCATATATTATATACATATATTAGTTGTCAAAAGTGTCAACTTCATTATCGAGTACATACATACATATATACAATACATATAGGCGTATTTGTTTGCTAGCCTATATAGGGCTTAAAAAAGCTGTTAAAGTTAAATACAACAGGTGTATAGGATAAAAAAAAAGCTTTCAATGCATAATACAACAAAACCTTAGCCTCGATAATTATCCAGTATAAGGTTTTGTTGTGCTTTACATGGAAAACATGTTGCTGCAACATGTTTAGCTTATGTACGATATCAAACAAAACACGACCTATATACATTTCCAAATTATGGCGTGTATTTGGAGAAAATTCTACAAATTAAATTAAAATGAAATTTCCATTTAAATCTCGGTGATTCACTTTTCACTTCAAGTAAAAAAAAAATCAAATATGCAATCAAAGCTGATTTTGATATTTCTCTCATATATGTTTTACCTCAAGAGTAGGTGCAAAAAAGCTGCTCAGAGCTTTTTCTGCTCTGCACCGTTCGGAACAGCCTCATTGAATAAAGCTAATCTATCATTGTAATTTTGTTTTACCTTTTAAATCCGTTATTGTCAGCAGCTGA
The DNA here is from genome assembly GCA_949775065.1 of Brachyopa scutellaris. NCBI lineage: Eukaryota > Metazoa > Arthropoda > Insecta > Diptera > Syrphidae > Brachyopa > Brachyopa scutellaris. Next base: position 42,487,604 of record OX459113.1, on the reverse strand, counting down.
TGGTGATGGTGTCCCTGAATCATATTTATGAAAATATCTGAGGTGTTTATTGATCGCTGATGGTGAATATACGATATTGTAGTACCACAAACATTGCAAATAACATCTTTATTGTCGTCACTTAATGTGCAAAATCGCCACACCCAGCTTTTCCTTCTTTCACTCATTTTATGTTTTAATATATACTTGCGATTGATAATGCCACGTAAGATGATACAGAGAGACTGCCCGGTACTAACACATTTCCTTAATATTTACACATGATATTTAGAATCAAGTCTAGAAGCTAACTGTAAGCTGATAAGATCATCAGCCGTGTTTTCTTTGCTATGTTATAAAAGCTTAACATGTTTTCTATGTAAAATACAACAAAACCTTAGACTGGATAGTTATCCAGGCTAAGGTTTTGTTGTTGGATAATTATCCAGGCTTAGTATTTGTTGTATTTAACTCTGAAAGTTTTTTTTAAGTCCTATATTGGCCAGCAAATAAAATACGGATATTGCCAATCTTGTAAACATGATTTTATTGAGCTCATAGTGAAGGCATTTAATGCCGGTGAAGACGCGTAGACTAGATTGCAAATGTAGACGAAATTAATTAAAACTTATACGTAGCATGAATTTATGTAAGTAATTGCATCTCGTTTCAAATGCATTTAACATGCATAGATATTAAATTTCTATTACATTTAGTATGAACTCCACCAATTATCGCTGCTTTCCCTTCTGTCCCAGTGGTATGTATGTACATATACATATATTCTAATCACCACAAAAGGTGTACCTACATTATCAACTTTTAAATTAAATTAGAGTATTTGTGGCTATTGGGTACCCGTTACCCGATATTCTCGGGTACCCGATAGCTGACATACCCGGGTACCCGCATTACCCGAGTATTACCCGCATTACCCGGGTACCCGGGTACTCGGGTAATTGTTGAGATGGGTATTACCCGGGTAAAATCAAGAGCACTATTCGTAACACACATGTTGAATTTATGAACTTTTTAAATAATAAGAAAATTGATATTGCGTTAGTAACTGAAACATGGCTTAAATCTAATATTCGAATCTCCACATCCATTTTTAAATGCTACCGTGTAGATAGAGAAAATGGAAGAGGAGGAGGTGTAGCGATTCTGGTTAGGAGATCTGTGAAACATGAACTTTTACCTTGCATAGAAACTACCTATGTAGAAAATGTAGGAATTCAAATAACGCTAAGTAACCATAGAAAAGTCAAGATTTACTGTGTCTATTTCCCAGGAAAAATTACAGGGGGCTTAACACAGGATCAGAAAAGGCAAAGGTTGAAGAATGACCTTCGAAAATGATTTAGCATAAATTGTGCATTTTTAATTGGAGGTGATTTAAATTGTAAACACAGAGATTGGGGCTGCATTAGAGCAAACTCCTGGGGAAATATTCTGTCTGACCTTTCTGTTATGATGCCAATGTCTGTTATGTTTCCCAATAGTCCTACTTATGTCCCAGCTAGTTCACGTGGTAGTCCCTCAGTTATCGACTTATTTGTAACAAATGTATTCAGTCTTATATCTCAGCCAATTGCTTTAAATGAGCTTAGCTCTGACCACAACCCAGTTTTTTGTGAAATTCGTCGGTCAGGTGTGGAAAGATTGCAATACATTCAAGATTTAAAAAACGCAAACTGGAGAAGTTTCCGGACGGAGTTACGAAGAAAACTTCAAACTATTCCTACAAACATTGACACAATCTCACGAAACCAAGATGTAGACGTCATTATTCAGCATTTTTCGGAACATATTATTACCGCAGCTGATAATAATATTCCAAGAGTTCCGAAAAAAATCCAGTGTGTACAATTACCAGCTAATATCTTAGAACTCATTAGAATTAGGAACATGCACAGAAGAAATTGGCAAAGATTTCGCCAACCGATTTCCCGAATTCAGTTAGCACACTTTAACAAGCTAATAAAAAGGAAAATCCAAGGGTACCGAAACGTAGAATGGAACAAAAAATTAAATACTCTAGATAAAGCTACTAAGCCGTTCTGGAATATAGTAAAAATAGTAAAAAATAAAAACAGACAAAACCTAGCCTTAAAAATGGTTCTGATACATGTTTTACAGACACTGAAAAAGCGAAAGCACTTGCGTTAAATTTCTCACAAAATCACATTGTATCTCAGCATTTAGGAGATGCCCGCACTAACACTTGTGTTGAGAATGCCTTACAAGCCTTTAGTGCGGTTACACCTCAAATTCCATCAAATGAACTTGTATCTGAAGCGGATACGAAATACTTTTTAGATAATTTAAAGATTAGAAAAGCAGATGGAATTGATAATATTAAAAATGTATACCTTAAAAAACTGCCTAAAGAGGGAATAAAATTCCTTACATTTGTTTTTAATGCTTGCCTTAAAATGCGATACTTTCCAGATACGTGGAAACTGGCAAAAGTAATCCCTATTCCAAAGGCGGGAAAACGTCTTGATAGTCCTCAGAGTTACAGGCCAATAAGTTTGCTGAGCAATGTCAGTAAAATTTATGAAAAAATTCTCAAAGAGAAAATTGTTAAGATCATCGAAGATCGGAAAATCTATCCCGATGAGCAGTTTGGTTTTAGGCCTAGTCACGGAACCTCCCATCAAGTTTTGAGAATATGTAATAGCATTAAGAGTAGCCGTGCAATAGGACGTTCAACTGGTATGATCCTACTAGACATTGAAAAGGCTTTCGATTCGGTGTGGCACAATGGCCTTATCTATAAAATGTTGAATCTCAATTTCCCGCCCTTCCTCTGTAAAATTGTCCAAAGCTTTTTAGCAAATCGTTGTTTTAAGGTACATGTTAATGGGAGTGTATCCGATAAAATAAATTTTCATGCGGGAGTACCCCAAGGCTCTGTTCTTGGACCAGTTCTGTACAATTTATACACATCTGATATTCCAAATTTACCACAATGCGAAACAGCAATATATGCCGATGACACAGCAATATTTTCATCGCATGAGTTCGGTCTGAATATTGAGACGAATTTAAAAAATGCGCTTGTAATACTGCAGAGTTACTATTCCAAATGGAAAATAAAGCTAAATGCCGACAAAATCCAAGCCATCTTTTTTTCTCGAAAAAGAAAAACTTGTTTTCTGCCGGCTAACCAGTTAGCAATCAACGGTCATGCAATAACGTGGAAGCCTTCTGTAAAATACCTGGGTATACATCTTGACTCAAAGTTAACATTCAAAGAACATAATACACAAACACTCAACAAAATAAATATTGCCATAAAAATGTTATATCCATTCATTAACAGAAAATCATTATTATCAAATGAAAATAAGTTAATAATACACAAAACTATATTTCAAACAATCCTGTTGTATGGTTGCCAGGTTTGGGGAAATTGTGCAGCATGTCACATCAAAACATTACAAATTGCACAGAACAAACTATTAAAAATGATGCTTAATCTCCCTTGGCATTACTCTACATTAGATTTGCATACAAGAGCTGGTGTTGAATTGATCTCATTCAGAATACGCAAACTTAATGACAACTTTAAGATCAGATGTGATATTCCTGATAACCCCTTAATAAATGATTTAAGCCTATAATATCATGTATTTTCTGTTTATTTGTTACTTATATGTTTATCTGTTAATTTATTAATTTATTATTATGTTAATTTATTTATTTCTTATTTATATATATATATTTATTTATTATTTATTATTTTATTATTTATTATTTCTTATTTTTTATTTATTATTTAATACATATTTATTATTTATTATTTATTATTTATTACTTATTATTTATTATTTATTATTTATTATTTATTATTTATTATTTATTATTTATTATTTATTATTTAGTATTTATTATTTATTATTTAAATTTATTATTTATTATTTATAAAATATCATATATTATATATTATTTATTATTTATTATTTATTATTTATAAAATATCATATATTATATATTATTTATTATTTATTATTTGTTATTTATTATCTATTATTTATTATATATCATATATTATATATTATTAATTATTTGTTAGTCATACGTCATTTTGAATTCCTATGTATATAAATGAGTACATTTTTTTTTTCTTTTACTTAAATTTGTTTTTTCCGTTATTTCCTCAATATATGTTTTTTTTTTTTTGATTGTTATAATTTTTTTTGTAAATGTAAAATAAGTTCTCCAGTAGAAAGATATAACCATATATCACATCTCTGTATACCAAATTCTGTAAATTGTGCGATAACACATTGTTAATTATAAACGAAATAAAAATCTAAAAAAAAAATCTAAATCTAAAGCACTCACGAACAGCTGCGGTATCGAAAATTTTATTGAATTCTATGGTGAGCGCAGACATGAAATTATTTGTACAGTTTTTGTCGAACTCAAAAGAAATTCGATCTTCACCTGGAGCTTTCTTCGTCTTGGCATTCCGAATGACTTCTTGTACTTCAAACAATGAAAACGGTGCGTCCAAGAACTCATCCACAAATAGAGGCGTAGCATAGTGAAAAGGTGGCGACGAGATAGCCGGGTTAAGAAGCTTGTTGAAGTGGTCTTTTAACTTTAATGCGTTTAAAGATAAGGCAATAACATTCACTTGTCCATTCAAATATTTAACAGCCCTCCAAAACTCTGCAGAGGAGCGCGAGTTATTAATGACAGCAATTTTATTCTGCTCATAGGCTGTCTTTTTTGCAAGGCAAGTGCGCTTAAAGTCCCTATTTGCCTCTCCATAGAGTGATTTTAAGATGTCTGTGCTAATTTTCCTCACTAGTTTTAAAAACGCAAACGATTTTTCTCTTGCCTTCTCGTACTCTCTGTCATACCACTTTTGCTTATAAAGTCTAGGTTTTCTCATCGATTTACTTGCTGGAACTGACATTTTAATAATACCCGTAAGGGTTTCAATATCTGGATTCCTATTCGAAACGTTTAACCTCTCGAGTCCTGAATCAAGATTATTCCGGTATGCACTGCACATCCCATCGTTCCAAGCCAGTTTTGGTAGTAGCCCAAGTTGTTTCGTACTTCCTGTATTCGAGGATTCGCCTACTTTACAGGTAATTTCCAGCGGCATGTGGTCCGAGTATGTTTCTAATCCAACACGAAAGTCCTCTAGTAGGTAAAGCCATTTTCCAGATATGAAACAGTAGTCGATTGTGGAGCTTATTAATCCTCTTATAAAAGTAACTTCACCATCCGGGTCGCCGTCGCAGCTCCCATTCAAAACACTACAGTCATATTCATCTGCAAGTTCTAGTACCTTGGAGCCGTTAATATTGGAGACTACATCTTTGGACCTGCGATCTATATGAATAATATTTTCATAGTTTCCGCTTAAAAAATTGTCTTGGGACAGACCGATCCGACCATTGAAATCGCCGACAAGCATTATATCTGTTGATGCTAGGCTCAGCAGCACATCTCTCAGTCTAGTATAGTCCCTCTGCAAATGACTACAATTTAAGTAAATGGGGACTACGCTCACATCTCCACTGCAAGACGATATATCCAGGACGTATGATTCTTCTATTTGCCTGAACTCAACACTTACACCTTCGAGGTCCTTACGATAACCTAATAACACACCGCCGCTTCCTCGCCCACATGATGCTGTTTTTTCTGAAGGTATCCATCTTACTTCATAATTGGAAAATAAATTACTAAATCTATCCTCTTCTTTTTTTAAGACATGGGTTTTATATATTAATATAATATCAAAATTTCTTAAATAATTGAAAAAGCTAACAAACAATAATTTATTTTTCAAGCCGTCTACATTGTAGCTCAAAATTCTTAATTTTAAAAAGGTTTTATTTCTTAATTCTAGACGATTACTCTGGTAGACAGGTACATCTCATGCAACGTGTGAATGATTTACTGTGTGTACACCCAAAAGGTTTTCATCGGATGAACGCCTACCCGCAATGTTGACAGCACTTCTACTCGTTGACGTTTCTCCTGCTGTCACTTCCGACACTTTTGATTTTGACGTCTCGTTTGTTTTGTTTTCATTCGTAAATTTGTGTAGTTGTAATGTTTCTCCGAAAATTGATTTAAGTATGGTTTCTCCATTTTTTTCGCCGCATTTCAGCCCTTCCGAAAAGTCCCATGAAAAAATTTTATTGCCGACGTGGAGTTTATCGTCCCTGAGTACGATCTTCATCTTGGGATCCTTTTCGCGGAGTGCCTTCAGAATTGGTAGCAATTTGCCTCTTCTTTGCCTTACATTGAATGGCAAATCTGATGTGATGTTTGTACCTTTAAGTTTGTTTGTGTTCTTAAGCACTTTCCAGAGAGCATCTCGATTCTTCATCCTTACGATAATAGTCGCGTTTGTTTCGTTATGGCTGCGGATACTGTGTGCTGAATCAATACTGGAGTTTGCATCATTAATACCTAGCAGACCAGTGCAAATGGACTTCGCCCTTTCCGCCATGTCGGTGTTGTTTATGACAGGAAGGTGTAGCACTAAATTAGACTCGGTGTTTTTGAGCAAAATTTTGTCTATCTGCTCTTCTAGTAGCTTGTTGCGTTTTTCTAGTTGCATAACCTTCTCAGTGATTTCCTCCTGATGGATTTTAAGGCTAGCCAATTCAGAGCACAATAACTGGAAATCAGATTTCGTTGCGAGCTCTTTGACTAGTTCTTTATTTTTTTCATCGAGGATCCCCTTGAGTTGGTCAATGCTTATGCCTGAAATGCTGCTCATATTGACTTTGCCTGTATTTTCACGAATGTTCGGACGACGCTTTTCGTTTCTGGGCTGCTCAGGGGAAGTTTCAGATAAAATCCTTTTGTGCATTTAGTGAGGTTATCTTTGCAACGAAAATCTTATCTAAGCTCGAATCAGTCTTAAATGCTAGCACTTACTCAGTATAAATTAATTTTGTTCGAAAGTAAACTCTCAGTGTCAATTTGCTAGATAGAAATACACTTTTTCCGAATTTTTTGATGTTATTTCTTCAAATATTGCACAGCGTAAGGATATGTTTTAATGTGGTCGGAAAGTTGTACAAAACGATTCGAACATGTTCGCCTCATGAAATAATAAATATTGCACAGCGTAAGGATATGTTTTAATGTTCCCAATATTTGAAGCGTCACTGCTTACCGCAAAGAAAAGATTTTGCTTGAGATCTTTAACCACCTGTTCCTGGGCATACGGATCAAGTGTATTTCGAACTATAGCTTCTGCTTTAGTACGCCTACACGATATTTTGGTGGCAATTTTGCTATCGCTATAAATTTTCGAACATAATTTTAGTTGACAATCGAGACTGTTATAACTTATTCCATGCATTACATTGTGAAAGACGCTAACCAACTCAGCGGTTGAAATCAATATTTCAATATGCGTATCTTTTTGAATCACAAAATGCTTGAGGCCGACAGATGATTTTTGAATTAATTCGATTTTTGAATGTTTTTTAGTCATCTTGTGTTTTTTCAAGGCACGACTGCCTTCATATTTAACGGATACTTCAATCTGACATAACTTACAAACAATAGTTTGATCATCTTTTTTTTGTATCCATTTAGAGAAGTCTGGATTGACCTCCCAATGTTTAGAGTATGTTGTCAATCTTTTCTTCTTAGACGGTCCTGGTTGTAGTGATTGGTCTGACTCTGATCGGTGTTCCGACAAACTCATGATTTTCTGGAAAAATATTCACCAGGTTATAAATAAAAGGCACACAGAGAAGCAACCGGTAAGGCACACAGAGAAGCAACCGGTAATTTACGGTTTCGTGGTGCTTCTTCTTCTTGAGTTGAGTTGCCTTTCCTGTTGCCTCACATAATAACAGATTTTCTTTTGCTGTAACTAAATATGAATGTTAGGTTAGAATACTCGTACGTTCATGAGAATTTATTTTGTTATTTACCTACTATTAGCAGAAAGCAACCGCGAAAAATAGCAGCAAATTGAAACTTAAATACAAAACATAGCAGAGTTTGACATTTAAGATAATTTACATATCGCATGGTGGCGTTCAACGTTAGTTTTAAATTGATTGAAATTTCGTTAAGTGGATGAGTTCAGTCAAATTCTGAACTTTTTAAATTAAAAATATTTCGCAGTAATTGAGAATTTTTTTATTTTTTAATCTGATAAAATTGGAAATACATACATACACATTTTTCAATTTTTATAGAATTTGAAAAATATGTTTTGCCGAGACTTCGAAATTTTGACTGGACAAATTATTTTTAACCGGGACTCTGGACACCGCTAAAAATATCTGGACAATCCCGGCGAGTCCCGGCCGTCTGGCAATCATAGGTCGCATGCCGCTTTGTCCAGTGAATGCGCAATTATATGAATACGTTATTGTAACGGCATGCGACCACGGCTATACTCTGAAAATCATTGTTTCGTTTCATGTTGTTTCGTACTTTTTAGTTGGTTTTTCCCGTAGTCGGGTTTTAGTTTTTTAAACTTAATTTTTTATTTACAACTTTTTAGTTTCAAAAAATATGTAGTGTATGTACATATAAGTAAGCAATGTCATGTTCTTCTTGTCAAACCCTTTCATTTGATACCTATATAAGGGATGTAGTAAAGATAGCGGAAATCCACCATCTTGGGGGGCGTCCGCCATATTGAATTTGGAATTACGTCATATCGTATTGTATTCTACTCACCAAACTCTTTCATTTGATACCACTATCAATGCGGAGAAAAAAAAAGAAGAGGTAGTCCGCCATTTTGCTTGGCGCGCCCGCCATATTGAATTTTGCTGTGACGTCACATAGCCTAGGACACTCTCCGTATAAAGACGAATGCAACGACACCTCATCTGTTGAAATCGCTTTCATAGTTTAGGCTGTACGAGGTGACATCCTTACATACATACAAACAAGCAAACAAACCCAGCCTGTTAAAATCATAACCCTTCCTCTGCGTAGTCGGGTAAAAAAGAAAAAACAAAAAAAAAAAATACAAAATAATATTTCTTTAGGGAACACAAAAGTTTAGGAATTTTTTTGTACCGAAAATAAGGTACTAAATAAGTCTCGTATTTTGTAAGAATTATGTAAAAAAAAAATATTATGTAGTCCTTTTTAAAGTAAATAAATTGTAGATCTTCCCTTTTTCTACTTTATTGGTTAGAACTATTCTCACTAAGTCTTTTAGTGACGAAGAAGAGCTAAGCGGCTCTGCAAAGAGTGATTCGATTTCCACTGCCATATCGTTTCAACCTCTGGCAAGATATCAGAGCATGGTGACTCCAACCGTTCATCAGAAACTGAAGCCAAAAGCCAAATTCTGCATTGGACCTCCTTGTTGCTCTTTTATACTTATTCCTTTACCAGGTATCACTTTAACTTTGCTCCGTTTATTCCCTGAATCATCATCATTTTTACCATGACGCATTTGTTTCAACATATGAAGACATGAAGAAACATTTTCTGAGGCCTCCTCCATGCTTGCTTCGTTCGGCATTTGAGGATCGAGCCCACATTTTTTAAAGCCAGCTATCAAATTTTAAGATATATTGTCTCCGTCAACTAAATTTTCAACAAGCTCTTTGAGCAACTTGGGAAATTTGTCTTTAGCCAAAGTTTGCTATGTTTTGGCTTTGCTTTCTCTCCAGCTTATAAATATTCCCCTCCAGGTTTTTTTTAAGGAGGCCCATAAAAAGCCACATCGAGTGGTTGCAATAAATGTGTCGAGTTCGGAAGAAAACAGGCAAATCTTATTTTACTAGCTTGTGCAGCTTCAATAACCTCTACAGAGAAGTGACTTAAAAGGATATCGCCTAGCAAAACAACTTCACTCTCACATTTTGTTGTGAATGGTATGAAGTGATTAAGAAACCAGTCTTTGAATATGGAAGCATCAAACCAACCTGACTTGCTTCTGTTATATTTGGTGTTTTTGGCCCACCTTGCATCCATTGTTCCCACAATATTGCTCTGATTTGTAGACAACTTAGGGAGGCAAAAATTTTCCAGCAGCTGAGCTAAACCAAAACATGACAGATATGCTGCTCTTCGAGCTGTCCATTATCCTCTCCGGATACTTACAACCTTTTTTAAATAATGCATTTTTGAGAGCCGGGGTCATCGGACAAGTTTGTCTCATCATAATTAAAAATAAACTGTGGTAAAATATCTTCCCCGTTCTCTTATGTTAAATTGTTTTTTAAATGATTAAAATATGTCTCAATGTCAATTTCAGTTATCTTAGCTCTTGATTGTTTCAAATTTTGTCATATCCTCTTACTGACAAGGTCTTTATTCCTCTTGAGAAAACCTAACAGCCAATCTTTGTTTAATAAATTGTACTTTTTTTTATCGCGTTTTTCGAAATAATTTGTCCCAAGTTTTTGCACATATCTAACATGCAGAATGGAAAGCCCCATTCGCTTGTGGTGATAATGTCTCTTGCAAGAACTTTCACTTCTTCACTTGAAAAAATAGAGGGCCTTCAAAATGTTTTCCCATGCTTTGCATGTAGTTTGTTAATTAATGTGCCCTTGGCAATGCCAAATACCTTAGCTCTTAGCACATTTGTTAATTGAAATTTATTTTTTTCTATTAAATGTATGGCCTCTTTTATTCTTTTTTCCGAACAACTATTGTATCTGCGTTTGTTTTCTTTGGCATGCGACCTTTTTATAGATTTAAAAACCTAGGTGCAGAAAAAAATGCAATATGAACAGACCATAACTCAAGTGTGGTGAAAATTAAAGCGGTCAAAGTTAAACCGGTCAAAGTAAAACTGTCGGTCAAAGTAAAACTGTCGGTCAAAGTTAAAAATGAATGGTAAAATTTTTACGATTTTTGATTTTTTAGGAAGACGTTTATATATTTGGGCATACAACCTGAACCAAACGGCCAATCGTCACGATTTATACCTCAATTAAAAGAAAAAATAGTATTTTTCTTACTCTAAGTATATTCAAGTGGACAGTGCACGGCTTTTTAATTAAAAACACGGAACCTCTTTAAGGATCTAAAATTAACACATAAAACTTGCACTGACACTTTTGAATGTTACTAGATACATTTGAATATTTTCACCACAACTTATTAACCAACTTGGGAACTTTCCTGGCCTGAAACCGCACTGATAGGGGCCAATCAGGTTTTTGGCTTCAGGCGTTCACACAATATGGCAGACGAGATCATGTAGGCGATGTGAAGAGACTGATGCCTCTGTAATTGGAGCAGTTTAGGGGGTCTCCTTTCTTGTGGACCAGGCAGACGATGCTGCGATTCCATTCATCTGGCATACTTTCATCTGACCAAATCTTAGAGATGAGTTGGTGTATGCTCACTACCAAGTCATCTCCAGCTGCTTTAAATAGCTCTACGGGTAGACCGTCAGGTACAGCAGACTTGTTGGACTTAAGCTTGGATATTGCTATCCGCACTTCGTTTTGATCAGGTGGATGGGAGTTTTGGTTATCATCATCTTAATTGAATGGTTCATTCTGCCTAACAGTTGGTCTCTATCGCCATTATACAGTCTGCAAAAGTAATCTTTCCATATTCTCGGAACCGACTGTGTTTCTACTACAATGTTTCCATCCACGTCCCTACAGGTCTCTGTACGGGACTTGTTTTGCTGGCATATTATTTTTACCCTTTGGTGAAACTTCCGTACATTGTTCCTGGAGTAGCATCTCTCAATATCCTCGATCGCACGCTACTCGTGCTCTTTCGTTTTCCTTCTTAGAAGCTGATATGCTCCCCGTCTCTTTTGCTCGTAGAGAATACGGGCAGATCTAGCCCTTCTTTGCAGCGCCGCTTTATACGCTTGTTATTTTTCCGCGTTAGCTAGTCTGCACTCTTCATCAAACTAGGGGTTTCGTGGTGGTGGTCGTGTGAAACACAGCACATCATCCGCGGCACTTATGATGGCTTGATGGCAGTGTTGCCACTGGTCTTCTGTACTAGCTATTGCTGCAGTAGGACTCGTAGGTTCTGATTTTCGACATATTTTCTCACAGTACTTCGTTGTTGTGGCGTTGTGGATATCCGCATTTGTGTCTTGACTACAACAAGGTAGTGGTCCGAGCCAATCACCCCAATTTCCAATCTTGTATTTCCTACTCGTATTCGACTTCAGTCGAATGTTCTTATTCCGAAAGTCGTACCATGCGACCATACTCGCATGTCTAATTGCCTTCTGTCAAAAGGAAAGCATCGCATTCGACTCTTGGTATACCCAATCTCGTATTTTGCTCGTATTTGTGGCGTATTATAGTCGAGAGCTCATTTGACTACGAGTGATTGCTATTTTTATTAACCCTCATCCTGTAAAGAAAAAAACTGACATATTCTGTGTTTTGATTAAATTGTTCCCAAGACAATTTTATTGCATTATTTGCACTTTTCACAAATTTCATAAATTAATGTTTTCTACAGATAACTGAATTACATTTGTTACACTTGGTAACATACATATCTTCATCATTATATAAATAGGCGAAGGCAAAACAGTTCAGGCCCTTTTTAACTGTCTTAAGCACAACATATTCGGTTGATTTTTATTTTGTTTAAAAGGTTATGAAGATGGGCAGTGCAGTGTGAAATTTTTTTTCCAATATTTTGTGTCTAAGCCAGGTAAAAACCAGGTTAAATAAATTACTAATACAGACGCAAGCACAGAAGTGACACATACGTAACAAAGCTTTGTACTCTTTGTGTTGATTGCACTGGAAGTTGGTTTGGGTGCATAGTTTATGTGATCACAGAAATTAAGCTTGCAAATGAGTGGGGAAGGAGAAAGCACTATTATTAAAAATCTCCACTAGATATGCTCTCTTTGAACTGGAATTAAGTGTTTCTTTGTTTGTTTCTACAGAGTCTACACTTAGTCTCAGCTTTGTATACAGCCCAGCTCAGTCTGGCGGCCGCTAACGCAGTATAAGTGCATGTGTGTGCTACTTGGTGGGGTTTCGGGAGGCATACATGCAGTGTTAGCGCGCTCATACATGATAGTATTGTATGTGAAACCACTCCCACCAAGCTCTTTTCGAACTGAAATATTGAGACCGTGATGAATGAAAATATGAATGAGATTGAGAACTAAAACATTGGAGTTGACTATTACTACGTACGAGCTGTCGAGCTTACGACTTAAGAGTATGACGGATTTATTTATTTTTTCAAGTAGGTAGGAGAAATTAGAATGAAATCATGTGAGTAAGACCCATTCTATGTGTGTGAGTGTGTATGTGCTCAAAAACATACAGTGAATAAGTCAAAACAAAAGTCATAACATTGCGCAGGCTATAATATGTACGCATTATATTTCTTTGTCTGGATCTCGGGAAAATATGAATTTTGTGCTTTAGTTGATCTGTTCTGTGCCAAAAATACAAAGTATGATTATTGACTATTTGAACGAGAATAAAATTGATATAGCTATAAATGTAAGATGGTACTATTGCTTGTTTTTATTAAGTATAGTGTAATACATACATAGTTGTAGTTTAGTTTTTATTGCAATTTTGTTCAAATTGTTCAAATAATTGTGGTCGCTGTGGCCGCGGTAGTTAGTGCGTTGGACTACTACGCATGCTGCCCGGGTGCAATCCCAGGAAACACCTGAAAGTTTTTTCAGGGTAACAGCTCTTTCGAATGTCTGACAAGCAATCAAAGAGTAACATTTGTCATGCGGAGCTTCTAAACTCGCCGTTCGGAGTCGGCAAAAAACTGTAGGTTCCTTCCATATATCCACGACGTATATATGTATGTATATACATATACATATAGGGTAGAGTTGCCTCATTCCGGCCGTCTCCAGTATTCGGCCAACTGTCATGAAAAGGGTCTTACTTACTTACTTAGTTGGCGCTACAGCTCGAGGTGAACCTGGGCCTGCTTCTCGCAACCATTTGTGTGTGCGTGTTATATTTTTGCACGAATGGAAGGGACCTACAGTTTTTTGCCGGCTCCGAACGGCGAGTTGAGAAGCTCAATCGTGACAAATGATACTCTTTGATTCTTGTCAGACATTCGAAAGAGGTGGGCACTGTGAAAAACTTTTAGGTGTTTGCGGCGGGATTCGAACCCAAGACCGCTGGCTCAGTAGTCCGACGCACTAACCACTTGCGCTACGGTGCCCACTCGTACGACAACAGTTTCACTTATTACGTCTATTATCACAGCCAAAGGTTGGGGCTAAATCGACCAACAGTAATTCTTTGTTTTGCATGGTTTATTATGATTTTTGTCTGACAAAAAATCGCATTTACTATAACTTCTGTTGATCGTACGCGAAAAAGTTATTTAACATAATTTTTAGAAAATTAGTTAAAGATAAAAGTTTTGAAAAAAAAAAAATAAAAAATTATTAAGCAAAAGTTTTGAGAAAAATGCATTTTAAGTAAAAAAGTAGAGCAACAAATTTTCATAATTTTGAGTTTAAGGAGCTATAGCTTTATAATATATAATTAAACAAATCTTAGACACTTTATGCGCTACTAAATTACCTCTTGAAGAAATATAAAATTGTTCTTTTGGCTATAATAGTTCAAAAGTTATATCATTTAAAGTGGTTATACCTCCCAATCGAAGGTGCCCCACTTTGAGGGGCTATAACTTGGAGGGGGGTGAAAATAGACCCCCCCCTGCCGTACGATTTTTTGTTCGCTAGAACTTCAGGAATCTCCAGTTAACGGATTATACCTCTTAATTGAGACACCCTGTATAATCGTCCCCAAAAGGTATATTTTTATATGGATAGTAAATCGGGGCAAAAGTGTGTACGATATATCAGACCTGAAATCAGTTGATGCATAAAATTGATGTCGTTACTAACCCGTCTCGAAGACAAGGTTTTATCCAATACAAATATGGAACGAGGTTAAAACCACCCACAGAAGCTCTTTTAATGCGAAGCGAAGGAAGCTTCGCTGGAGGGCTTCAATTGCGGTTCTTACAGTAAGGTGTCCATACTTGGGAAGCATGTTCGAGAGGAGGATTGACAACACTGTTAAAATAGAGTGAAAGAGTGACATAAGATCGTTTAAATTCTTTACACTACCATCACAAAACATAACATAGAGTATGATCTATTCACAATGTAGTTTATATGCTTTGTCAAAGTTTAGGGCGAACCTTAATACGCCAACAGAAAGAATAAATTGACACGAATAACTTCAACACTCAAAGATAGCTTTTCAAACTTTTGGTAATTTTGGTGAATCAAAATAAATAATTAATCAAATTATATTTGTAAGTATGTATATTGAATTCAGTTGTCCGTGTTGAATGATGTATGTATGATATCTTTCTTCTATTCGTCTTTTTTGCTCTTCGGTCTCCCAATCTGTATCTCTCCGTATTTATCTCATTCGTACAATTTTATGACCAATACAAATAATATATACACCATTTTTAAAAAAAGTTTCACTTCTAACGCGTGTGACACACTTTTTTTTCTAAAATGGGACCTTGCGTAGACTTTGGCAAAACGTTTATTTTAAAGAGGTATTCTGCAAATAGTAACATCACTAATAGGAAGTTAAATCTTATCTTGTATGACCTAGGTAGATACCGCTGGGTAGTTTTTAGAAAATCTTACAGTTAACCTGACATCAGCTTTGGAGATTATACGATTCCGTCCTCGTGTTTCTGGCTTTCCTATTATTCCTATTATTATGAACACTTCTTTTCCGTTCGCATTTACTTCTTTGTATGAAATCCTCACCCATGCAAGCTCAGCTGTGCATATTTTTACTGGATTTGTTTCTCAAATGTCATTCGAATATTTACACAAATGTCTTCATAGTTTAAACTTCCAATTTTTCGGCAGAGAAGAATTTTAAGCGCTGTTAACGTAGCGCTCCTATTATTTTGAACACGAACAAAAAAATTCGAAAATTCAACGGCTGGAAGGTAGTAAAGGCAGGAATCTTTAACATAACAAAATATCGTTAGGTTAAATGGTACTGAATTATTTAGTATTGCAACTATAATGGTAGAGTTTCTACCACTGGGCGAACACTAGTTATAGAAATTGCGCGAGTTTTTTAAGTCTCAAAATGCGTTTAGGCAAAATTTGCCAATCAGCCTAAATCCGTTTTCAGACGTGGTGTCGTGTAGGCTCTGCCTTCCAACCGTCCTATCTTGGCGTTAAATCACTCAATACGATTTTAACGGCATATTAATTGGACATTTCTCATATGTTTTGTCGAGGAGCTCGTAGAAACTATCTTTGGTAGCGTCGTCATTTTCTTCCGTAGGGGCGTGAGCGCATATTAGGCTAATGTTGGCGAATTTTGCATTGACACGGATTGTCATAAGACGCTCGCTCACGTGCCGAAAGCTCAAGACTTCTTGCCCAAGTCTGCCGCGTATGACAAATCCGCATCCGAATAAGCGCTGTTTATTTTCTGTATAGCAATCACCGTAGTAGATGTCGCAGTTTTTCATCCTTTTTTTACCTGGCCCATCCCATCGCACTTCCTGGATGGTAGTTATATTTGCTTTATAGCAGTCTAGAGCCTCCGTCAGTTGTTCGGGTGCACCGTCACCGTTCAGTGAACGAATATTCCAGGTGCAGATGCGAACGTCATTGTCCTTTTTTCGATTAGCGTGGTTGTCAACAGTAGATCTATATTTTTTTACGGGGTAGGTAGTTAACCTCACGCACAACCCCAAACCTGAAGGACCAGATCCTTGTTTACCACTAGGACAAGGGGCCGGGTGCACCGGTGTCAGTAACCCGCTACGGGGGTGTGAGCGCTGCCGTTGACCCAATAGGGGCTTATCCGCCACCAACTTTTTTCCACGACCCTGACTTGTACGTGGAAATCCTTATTGACCTGAGCTCCGAATATGTCGAAGTAGCTCAGATACGATTTTGTGGAAAACCTTATTGACCTGAGCTCCGAATATGTCGAAGTAGCTCACATACGGTTTTGTTTCCGTTCCGGAAACTTAACGTCACCATTGGTTCCATCTATGGAATTCGCCCGCTTACGGGTATTATAGTGCTGCTATTTTGGCTTGGTCAGCACTTCCGCTTATAAGTTTAGCAAGTCGTGCACAGATGGGCACCGTCCAGTACCCCATGTCTACCACTTGGAGGTAAAATAAGCACAATTGATGTGTAGCTACAGTTACAGCACTGGGCTTTGCCAAGTTAAAGCCAGTCAGTGCCTACCCTATTTCCACAACATCCAACCATGCAACTGCAGTTTCAGGAATGTGTTTAAAATAGACAAACAATTATTGGAGTTGCCATTTATTTGATGCATTGTATTTGATTTTAATACATTTTATTAGGTCCAAAAGATTCATTTTTCTAAGTGTAAGAGATGGCCAAAAATTCTTAATTATAATTATTTTTGCACATGAATGTACAATGTACTCGTACACCTACGTGCAACGTACATACTATGTATTATGTACATTGAGTATGAAGTTGTACTTCTGTCGCTCGAGTTCTTTTTATTTTGATTTATAAATGCTGTTTTAAAAATTTGGAAACAAAACATAAATGATTTTGGTCATTTTAAATTCTGGAAGTTCTGTTTTTTTTTTTAGTACATATTTTGGAGGGCACTCCTTATAATGGAATTTGGGCTAATATTACTACATATTGACAAAATTACTTGAGTGAACAAAATTAATTTCTAAATTGTAAATTCTAAATTGTGGTGGTTAGTGCGTTGGACTACCGCGCAATGCTGCCCAGGTTCAACTCCTGGCCGGGTCTAACACCTAAAAGAGTTTTTTCACGGTACCACCTCTTTCGAATGCCTGACAAGCATCCAAGAGTATCATTTGTCACGATTAAGCTTCTCAACTCGCCGTTCGGAGTCGGCAAAAAACTGTAGGTCCCTTCCATTCGTGCAAAATTATAACACGCACACACAAATGGTTGCGAGAAGCAGGCCCCGGTTCACCTCGAGCTGTAGCGCCAACTAAGTAAGTAAATTGTTAGTATTGGTGAAATCAAGGAAATTGTGGTGGTCTTAAAATCTTGAACCGTATTCTGAATTCTAAATCGAGCATTCAAAGTTATCTGTTCGCAGTTCTAATAGAACACGACTTCGGGCTTAGTTGTCAGCAGTCAAAACAAAACAAAAATGCATCCTTGACACAAAGAAAATTAAACGTCAATTCGATGCAAATGCTTAAGGTTAAATTAAATAACTTTTTCTGTCATCTGCATAAAACACATAATTTTGAAAACAATTTTTACCTACAAAAACCTTGAATAAGCCTACAGAAAGTTCTTCATAATCGCATTAAAAAAAGCGAAACAAAAAAAAAATCTTTAAACAAAAAAATCATAAGTTAGCGCAGTGTTTCTCATTAAATGGTGCTCTGTTTGTAAAGACCATTGAGTAACCTTTGCATATCCACAGAATAAATTTTCCTTTTGCCTGCAACGTGCAAAAGTTAAAAATTCTGTCTCCTGCTCTCTCTTACTCTCACTCTTTGTGCTTAAGTTCCAATTACTCGTGTATTTGTCATAGCAATGCTGTTAATTGAAGTTGACAGTTTTTCAGTTGTTTTGTAGTCAGAGCTCAGAGCCAGAGGAAGTTATGATTCTTGGGGAGACTCAAGCGTGCAGTGCACTCAATCGACCCAAATTTAAATTCTTTTTCCTAAGAAAAGAACTAAAAAAAAAACTAAGGAAACGTCGTTCCGCTTCAAGTTTTCTCTTGCAGCTACATCTGCATGTATTTTTGCAAAATAAAGGAGAAATCTTATCGAATTTTCTCATGGTATTTCTTTCCTATTTTATTTGACTTTTACTTAATAACCAAGCGAAGTTAAATTAAAGTTGAACCTTTTTTTTCTGTTTAGTTAACACATACCTACATTCAAAAACGATTCCTCAATGATTGGTAGGTACCTACTATAGGTATTCCTAGAACATTTCAGTTACTCTCAAACTGTTTTAGTTAAGGGGCTTAGCTGAGAGGGTGAACAACACCAACCAAACTAATAGCACAGACCGAAAAGCCTAAAATTATATTTATTATATGTATATGTGTGTATGGAAGCATTCATAGATTGATCCATTTGCGGTACTAGCTCTTGTCGGCCTCTCAATAAATCATGGGTAGAAATAATTTCGATTTACCATTGATTCTGCAATCTGCATGGCCCGTATCTCGAAGGCTGAATGGTGAGGTGAAAACCTTGGGAACAAATGAAAAATTAAGTGGGTATGAACCAACTATGTAGTATTTACCCTTTGCGTTGTATACGTGTGATTGAGGCTGAAGTTTAATCTCAAATCATAGCCCCTGGGACCTGGCTGTAATTGTGGATCAATTCATTAATTTTCTGCGGGTAAGTACGTGATGATTCGGATGTGGGATTCCATTTATATTAGCTTTTTGGTAAGTACACAAAATGGAAATATTGTAGGCAGGGAAGTCGGATTGAGTTTTTATAATTTCCTGTTTTGTTTGTTGAGACATGATCGTTTCTGAATTATATATTTTGTGTGTATGTAAATTTCGAGTATGAATGATTTACTAAATGTTTGTGTAATGTGTAACTAGATGTGTATGAATGATTGATTAAATGTTTATGTAAAATATAGTTAGGTGTTTTATTTATTCATTATAATATGTTTAATATTTTATAAGTGTAAAATGTATGTAATAAGTATAAATGTGTTTTACGTGTGTACTGTGTAATTTTACCAATAATTATTAATTTGCGTCTGCACTCGGTGTTGTCCAAAAAAGAAAGAGAACAAGTTAAGCGTAATTCCAAGTTACAAGCAATAAACGAATTAACGTATCAAAGAAGAATTTGAAAACAATTTAAGAAAGCTAGCGTTAGATTCTGAACAGAGTAATAAATGTACAAATTGCAAGAGAGTGTACAGTAAATAATGAACTGACAATTCAACAAGAAAAAAAGTAATAGAAATAGTGTGATGTGCGTTTGTTTGGTAGTACGATCTCAAACATCCCGGGGCCCCTGTAATATTATTTCAGGATATGGGGAGAATAGCCAGCTTTACTATTGGGCGGATGAATGTGCCCCGACTTGTGGCAACGCGTACGAGCTTGTCTGCACCAGGTGTGACGGATTTGATTCTTCCAAGAAGCCATTTGGTTGGGGGTAGATTTGGCTCTTTGATGATGACTATCGCCTGGTTTGAAATCTGTTGTTTTCTGCTGCGGGACGCTCCTGAAGTGTTGTAATGTATTCCATCTGGCATCTTTTCCAGAAACCCTGGACCATACTTTGGATAAACTTCCAATGAGACAATCGATTTGGCGGTGTATCGAGATGATTGGGCTCCGGTACTGCTGTTAGCGGTTCGCCTACGAGAAAATGGGAGGGGGTTAGTGGATTTATGTCACCATCGGATAATGCACACAAAGGACGAGAATTCAATATTGCCTTAATTTGAGTCAAGACAGTATACAATTCCTCAAACGTCAAAATAGAACTGCCGACAATACGTCGCAAGTGCAATTTAACTGATCGCACTCCAGTTTCCCACAACCCACAATGCAGATAGGGGAATGAAATGCCATGTGATCCCATCTTTTGCTAGAGCTGCTGCCACATCGTCGTTATGTACCTGAGGTAGTACCACTTTCTGCACTTCATTTAAACAACGGCGTGCACCTTAAAAATTACTGCCGTTGTCGCTATACATGTTGGAACATTTTCCACGGCGAGACACGAATCTTCGCAATGCAGCCAGGAATGCATCAGTGGTCAAATCACTTACCACCCCAATTGAATAGCCTTTGTGGACATACACACGAATAGCGCGATGTATGCCTTCGAACATGTTGGTTTACGTCCCGGGATAGTTTGATGGTGAGTGGACTAGCATAGTCGCACCCAGTATTAGCGAACGGTCGGCTTGATTGAATGCGTTGCAATGGTAAATCACCCATCAGTTGAGTGGTTGTATGCTTTCGCTGCACAAAGCACACCTTGCACGCGTGAACATCTTCCGAATCAAGTTGCGACTTCCTAATATCCAGTACTGTTGGCGGAGGATTGCAAACGTCTCAGATACCCCAGTATGTAGATGATCTATATGGATACCTGTTACTATGAGAAACGAAACATGATTATTATTAGTCAAAATGATAGGATGTTTCATATTATAGGCGACATTTGCGTGCTTTATTCTTCCACCAACGCGAAGAACTCCATCCTGGTCTATAAAGGGCGAATATTTGATTAAATGCGATTTGGATGGTAGTTTTTGGTTTTGTATCAGATGGTGAATCTCTTCTCCGAAGGTCTGCTGCTGAATGTGTTTTATAACGAGTGTTTTGGCTTTGCGAAGCGAAGTCTTGAAGTCAACCTATCCGATTCAGCCGAACGACAACTCGATGTAAAGCGAAGAAAATAAGCGACGATTCTTTGCAATCGATTCCAGGATGAGATTTTGTCGATGAGTCTTTGCAAAGCATTGTCTTCTGGGTTTGCTGCGAGTGTTACTTTTGGTAGACGTCGTTCCTCTAAGGTTGCTGTTTCATTTATAGTCGATCGTGTACAAAATGTGGATTTCGGCCAGTGCTGCTCAGGCTCCGAGAGCCAAGTGGGGCCGCTCCACCAAAGGTTGTGGTTGGAAAGATTCGATGGTAGTATACCTCGTGACGCACAGTCTGCAGGGTTATAGTCTGACGCGATATGATCCCAGGCTTGTAGCGAAATCAATTCAAGGATGGTAGATGTACGGTTGGCGACGAACGTATTCCATCGGCGCGGTGAAGAAGACAGCCAGTGTAACACTATCTCCGAATCGTACCACGCACGTAATCTTGTAATCTTTATTTCGATCGAAGACTTGACCAATAAGTACAACCTGGATAACAGCAAAGCTCCGCATAGTTCGAGTCGTGGGATTGACACGGTTTTAAGAGGGGCAACCTTTGTTTTTTCTGAAATTAGGGTAGTTTTGAATTCACCAACACCTGTTTGGCAGCGGGCACAGATCACGGCCGCATATGCTACCGACGAAGCGTCACAGAACCCAACCAGCTCAAGACCGTCACATTCTTCTGACGTGATATTTCTGGGAACTCGAATTCGTTCGAAAAAGGGTAGTTCCTGTCGGTAGGTTTCCCACTTTTGGGCAAGGTGACAAGGCAGTGGATCATCCCAACCGAGTTTCAACTCGGAAGACCAGAGTTCTTGAAAAAGGGTTTTGAAAAAATTACCGATGGTGCCAGAAATCCCAATGGGTCAAAAATTCTGGCAATTTCAGATAATAAAGTTCGTCTTGTCGGCGATGCCCTGTCTGACGGTTGAATAATACGAAACGAAAAGTTATCATTTGTTGGACACTAGAACATGCTAAGGACTTTCATACATGCTTGTGATTTTTCAGGATCGACCAACGAGTACTCACAATCATCTTTTGGTAGTTGAGCCAACAAAGGCCAGCAGTTCGACGTCCATTTTCGAAGTTCAAATTTGGCCTGTGACAAAAGCTCGACTAGTTCACGCTGCAGAGATATCAAAGTATTGACTGAATTGGTACCCGTCATGACGTCATCCACACATACGTCATGCAATAGCACGCAAGAAGCAATAGGATACTGAGATTGATAATCCTCAGCGAGTTGTTTTAAGACACGAATAGCAAGAAAGGGAGCAGAAGCAGTGCCATAAGTATCGGTACGAAGACGGTAATGTTGGATCTCTCCGTCTAAGAATCGTGCCCAACGATGCGTTGAAAATCGGTGTCTTTATCTGCAACGCAGATCTGCCGAAACATCTTGACAATATCTGCCGTAAACACGTATCGATGCTGTCATTCGCGGTGGAATTCAGTCCTTCTAAAAACGAGGACTGTTGATTTATAAGCTTATCGACCACAGACACATTTGCATAATTTGTTCCATTAGATATGGTACGCGACAGATTTACATTAATTGCTCTTACGAAGGTAGAATGCGCGCTAAAATATCGACTTTCAAACTCTACGATTTCCTTTTCCAGCTCATTAAAATCTTCGACACCTGCTTCCTGGAGAAGCTCAAGATGCAAAGAAGAAAAATCCGCCCACGCTTCGTCTAATTTGACTAACCGAATTTCGAGCATTTCTACCGGAGTACCTTCCCCTAATCTGTCCGTAAACTGAGCTTCCCGAGTTAGACGACCCTTAGCATTACCGCGTTTCAACTTCAGCGACGTGTTTTAAAAAAATTCAATGAAATCCAAAAATGTTTGATCGAATGTTAGTGGGAAGGGTGCTTTGATTGTCTACACGATCACTTAATATATGTACATACCTCAATAATTATTAAACCAAATGCTTTGTAGGATTTGTAAGCAGAGAGAATTTAGCTAATACGTGTTTTGCATTAAACGTAGATATGTATTTATATGTATGAAAGTTATTCGCGATATATGTATGTTTGTCCGAAACCAAGTTACAAGCAGTAGACGAATTAGCGTATCAAAGAAGAATATGAAAACAATTTAAGAAAGCTAGCGTTAGATTCTGAACAGAGTAATAAATGTACAAATTGCAAGAGAATGGACAGTAAAGAATAAAGGAATTGAAATAGTGTAATGTGCGTTTGTTTGATTGTGCGATCTCAAACAATGATGTTTACGCTTAAATGGCTGACTTCGGATGCGGGTTCTTTGAATGGTTTTTAAGCGTCACGACATCACACCATATTAACAACAAATTACTTTTCTAATTTTACTTTAAGTGCTGTGTATTTTCATTTTCAAAAAAGTTTAGGAACTAAGCTGCTGTCAAATACTTAGCGCAAGGTGCAATTAAATAAAAGCGTGCTACATGAAATAACCCATAGTATCTACTATTTTTTTTTTATGATTATGGGCAGGGTTCGGGTTTTGTTGATCAAAAAAGGCAAAATTATACCGCAGTAAAAGGCATTTAATAATAAAGGTTTTCATGCATTATTATTAACATTGTAATATTTAGCACTGCACAACCCAAACAATTTTGATGTTCTCTGGTAACAATCGGCTGCGATTACCTCTCAGGAAAGCCTTTAATAAAATAAACGACCTTTCAACATGAGCAGAGCCTGGTGCAGCCAAGATAAGAGATATCACGTCATTGACTTTAAAATTTGAGTCCAATTTAGAGTTTGCTCACCATTTCGTTATTTTGCTGAAAAAACCGCGCACAATTTGTTCATCCCATCTTCAGCTACTGGCGTCTTTAAAGTCAAAGTCTTTAGAACCTCTTCTTTTAAATACTACACATTCGACTAAGATCAAATACTCAA
The DNA here is from genome assembly GCA_949775065.1 of Brachyopa scutellaris. Lineage (NCBI taxonomy): Eukaryota > Metazoa > Arthropoda > Insecta > Diptera > Syrphidae > Brachyopa > Brachyopa scutellaris. The sequence continues at coordinate 42,463,383 of OX459113.1, read as the reverse complement.
ATTAAAATACAAACAACTACTAGGAGTCACCTGTAATTTGTAAACTCTGAAATATGTGGTCTTTCGGGTCGACTAAAAGTCTTTTCCCAATTTCACCACAAACTTTTGCAATTGGCTTGAATCTTTACACGGGTCCTGGGGGCATTTTCACTTTCAATGACAAGCAACAAAATATTTTGGGAACAGCACGCATTCAAGCACACGCAATATTCAACAGACGAACACTTAGTATGAACAGTATGTCACAGAATATGAATGTAGCTAGATGAAAAGGCGCACATGTCTAACGGTGTCTAATGGTTTTTGTCAGATGAAAATATGCTAAATAAAACTGCGGCGAATGCCTGAGATTGCACGTCCGGCAGGAGAAGAAGCGCAGGTATGTTGAGTTGATGCAAATGTTTGGTTGTATTGGTGCTTTTTTTTTTTTTGCGCGCTAGTGTTAACAATGCGTGCAGTTATGTGCATGTTCATACGACAGAAAAACCTGCGCTAATGCGTATGGAAACTAAAATTTCTTTCGTGTGAGCAAGGAAAAATCGTATAGTTAAAAATAAAGTGCACAGCTACTTTCACAAATAGCACCAAAAAGGCAAAAAAGGTCAATATGGATTAAAAAAGGCAATGTGAGTAAAAAAAGGCGAAAAAAAGCAAAAAGGCAAAATCAACAAAATCCGTTCCCTGATTATGAGTATGAAGATGTTAAATTGTGTTGTACTGGCGTTTGCACAAAGTGATGCCAATCAAAGGTATTTTAATTTAAATTATACCATATGTGGGGATGGGGACACTGACCAATGTGCTATTTGTCCAAATGAAAGTAGTGGCATTTGATGAAGAAAATAAGACAGTATTTAATTGTTGCCCGTTTTATCTTTTTGTCGGTGGAAATCGACACATCCACCCCTCATCTCTATCCTGTCTGTCACATTTTTTTGCCCAGGTATTAACAAAATCTTTAACTTACTTTAATTTAAGAAAGGTTCTTAGTTTCGTATCCATTTAAGAAGAGATTCGGCAGTGCCAGACTCTGTCAAATGCCTTTAAAATATCAATCGGAACAATCTTACACTCAGCAGAGTGATTTCACTTTTTGGTGAGATGTGTCATCAGATCACTAGTGGGCCTTTTTCCTCGAAAGCCATTGAAAAGCTTTCGTGATTCAAGGTATTTCATAAGATGACGGTTGATCGGCGTTCTTCCATGACCTTGGGAAGAAGGAACGTTAGTGCAATGGGTTGGTAGCTGGAGTGGGAAGTAGAATCGATTTGTTTAAGGGACATAAGGACTGAATCACCAAAAAGATATAATTATTAAATATTTTTTTATTATTAAATATTTTTTTTGTGGTTTTTTTTATTTATTTGTTATTCTGAATTTCTGAATTGAATATTTTTGTGGTGAGTTTCAAAGAACTTAGAATCAGCCTAAGATGTTGAACTACATATTAAAATAAGATACAATGTAAACCATTTTCTAATTATAAGTGTTTTGGGCCAAATACAACCCCTGGATGACAGGGTGAAAGACGAGAAGTAATAAATAAAAGACACCAAAGGGTAATTGAAACTATATTTTATTTCACTAGGGTGGTGCCAGCACACGTTGAAGTATGTATGTAGGTACAAAAACGCAAGAGAGTTATAAATGGCGGTGGCGCAGATTCATGTGTCGGAACTTAAAGGAAAAAAAATTCAGCCAAATTCGCCCAGTGTGATCGCCCTCTAGTGCCACTAGGACACCTTTGCACCTTAAGGGTGGGATCACCCTGGACGAGTTGCTCTTACGTTAATAATTCTAATTCTTCGTGAACAATGAGGTATAGGTTTTGCACACGTACTTATTTAAGGAATGTGTTGTAGGGGTAGATAATGTATAAACATAATCTTACGTATGTACATACATATGTATTCGACAGTACACATTAACATGTATTTTTGTAATCCACTGTCATTATCATTACTATTATATAAAGACATAACTTCAAAAAACGTTGTCCCCGATGATCTCCGCAAATACTGCACCGATTATCGTGAAATACATAAAACGTTACTACTCGTATTATGTATAATGTATACATATTAAAGACGCAACTTCAAAAAACTTTGTGCGCGATGATCTCCGCAAATACTGCACCGATTAACGTGAAATAAATTCTATAATAATCGGTATTTTCGTGAAAACCAGTTAGGCTAGGCTTTTTTTTGTTAAAATGTTGTTTGTTCTCAAGAAAATGTATTTGTTTTTATTTATTTATACCTATTCTATTCAGGTTGACTCACATATTAACTCCTAACTTTAAAGCAATTAAACAAATTGGCATAAAGTCAAAATGCGCAAATTTTAAGACCTTAATCTACATGCTGAGAAATAAATAAATAACTACATACTTTAAAAACATAAAACAATTCATGAAATCATTGCCAACAATTTTCTATCAGTGGAGATTGGAGACCGAAGCCAAAAGCCATGCAGCAGTGGGTGACGTCATAGTGTGTGTATATGGCATCTTTGAATAACTGCGTATTTACGGAGGGCGAAGCAAGGCGAGCACGGGTCAGCCAGTTTTAAATAAGAACCATCAAAGGATATAATATGTATGTTTTATGGCGACATTTTAGGATGTAGATTTACAGTCATGTACCTATATAATGAGTATTCAAACTTCAGTGTTTTTTATGTAATGGATCCCTGCGGGGCTCCCCTGACGGTCTGCTTTATAGATGGACATTGCGTTACCTACTAGCACTGCTTGCTTTCTACCGGAGAGGTATGAATAAATTAAAGTAGCAGCTGATGATGAGAATCAAAACTGTGACAAAAGTTTCGATACGAGTTGGGAATGGTTTACCGTGTCCAAGGCTTCAATGCCAACAATGCTAACAGAGAAACGTGATCATTGTCCATAGCTAATCTCAAATTTTCAGTGAGTTTTAACAGAGCAGAAGTACAACTGTGTTGCTTCCTTAACCCGGATTGGAAATGGCAAAGCAGAGTATTATTGTTAAAATAAGATGACAATTGTTGATGTATTAGTCTCTCCATAACTTTTGAAAGGAACGGTAGAATAGATATCGGGATGAACTCAGGAGGTCACTGTGATGTTCCTGGTTTTTTCAACAGGGGTATTACCTTAGCAGCTTTCCAAACACTAGGAATAGCTTTTGCTGCAGGTGAAGCTCTTACATATTTATTATTTATTATTTAGGCCTTGGATGGTAAAATGCTATCAAGACGTTTGAAATAAAAGTTTCGCTTAGCTTTTCGTATTTTTAAGTTCACTAAGTTTCTTAACAAGCGAAAAATATCGTGAAATTCGGGCAACCGGAAACGCTTCAATTTTTTGTGTACAATGTCACGCCTATTTCTAAGTTCAATTATCTCCGGGGTACACCAAGATTTTGAGGGGTTTTTGACTGTTTTATAAACAATGGGGAGATGACTATTGAACAGGCGAAATATGAAATTATTCAATACATTAATTTGTACATCAGATGAAGTCTCATAACAGAAAGATTGCCAATTAATACTTAGCAAGTCTTCTCGAAATAATTCAGCATTCAATTAGTTAAAATTCCTGTCAGAATAAGTCTGTGGAGTTTCACAACAAGTTATTTCAAAAGTGGCAAATATAAGATCATATTTTGAGAACGTTGGGACCGATACTTGGTTGAAAAATAACTCATCACACAGACTTGCAAAAAATAAATCGAGTAGATTGCTAGAGGTGGCGGTAAAATGAGTACGAACTATGTTATTAATAAGCTTCAAGCTCAGTGATCCCAAATTTTCAAGTAGCGGTGCAGAGGCTTCAGAATTCAGAATATTGCTATGTAAATCGCAACAAATAATAATATTGAAGAAAAATGTTGATATATTTTCAAGTTTCAGATATATAGGAATTAAGTAAATTTGATTGTTGGGTCGATAAAAAGTGCCAAGAAGGTTTTTGTTAATTCCATACGATATTTCAACAAAGCAGTATTCGAATGAACTTCCAAGAGGTGAAATCTCAACTATAGTTTGCATTTAATCGAAGAACGCACATAGATTGCCACACTTCCACCAATCATATTGTGTCTATCGGCTCGAAATAATCTACAGCCATTAATACAATAAAAAGCATCTACAAGATCCTGTTTAAACCAAGTCTCTGAAACACGCACAACATCTACATATATCCGATCCTACAAATAAATCTCTATATTCATAAATTTTACAATATAAATTTTGTGCATTGATATGACATATTCGTAGGCAATCACTCTGTTTGCAAAGGATTTTAATAAGTACACGCAAGTTCATATATACGCCATCGCTACAGAAAAAGCTTTTACTCAACGAAGCTTAAATCAAGAAGCAATCAAACATTTTAACCTCTACCAGAAAAAACAGGTTCTAACAATCGTGGCAAAGAGTATAATCTTAAAGGCAAGCAATAAATAAGGAACAAGTGAAACTATAACTATAACGGTAATCTGCCATCTTGATGAACCGCCATATTGAACTTCGAATGACGTCACTTAGCGTATTGTTTGTGTCGTCAAACCCTTTTGTTGGATACCCATACTAAGGATGTCGTGAAGATAACGGTAATTCGAAATCTTGGTGGACTACCATGTTGAAATTCGAATGACGTAACTTAGCGTATTGTTGGTCTCGTCAAACCCTTTCATTTGATATCCATATTAAGAAAGTCATGAAGATAACGGTAATCCATCATCTTGGGGTGTCCGCGCCGTATTGAATGTTTCTGTGACGTCATATAATCTAGGATACTTTCCGGGTCAAATCGGATCCACCGACACTCTACCTATTTGTTGAAATCGGTTGCGCTATCCACTTTCTTTTTCCCGCTCATTACCATCGCTTATCCGTCCGAATGCGTCCCCCACCCCGAGCGCTTTTTCTCCTCTGTGAATATTTTCGTTTACTTTTGTCAGTAATTGTCATTTCTCATTTTCAATAAGCAAGTAGGCTGTTTTTCTTAAATTATTTTAAAGGGGTATATTTCAATTTCCCCTCTGTGAATATTTGCGTTTCATTTAAGTTTCACTTTACTGCCCTACTGCGACATAAGAAGTTTCACTTCAATAAGTAAATGAATTAAGGAATTGAACAAATTAATTGAAACGTTAAATAAATAAATAAAAAAAATTAAAAAAAAAATTATAAGAGTAGACAGATGACTAGAACAGCAGCTCACTTCTATTATTGGGCGTGTTTTTTTTTTTTTTTTTTAAAACTACACTGAGGGACAAAAGTACATATTCGCAAAACAAACGTTGACTCTTTTAATTGCTCACAAATTTTAAAAAATCAAATGTTAAAATTTTAAATTGATTTTTATTTTAAGACTTACTCATAACGTATATATATCAAATAAAAATCCAAAAAGAATATATAAAGTGCATATGTATTTCAGTTGGACAAAAGTATTCGCAAAATACACGAAAACTTAAATAAAAATCCGGTCAAGTGCAAGTTATACTTGCGCAATAAGTGTTCCGTACTGTATCAGTTATTTTAACTACATACATATGTATGTCATAGATTTATGTTGATAGATCTATATGAACCCTTTCTTTACGATACGATTTCTACTAAAGATACAATGATACTTTGTTCGATACTCACATATATGTACAAACATAAAAATATATATAGGTACATATATGTACATATGCACTTGTATATCTGCAGACACAAGAAAGTACAGTCCTGTGTAAAAAATTAAGACCATTAGCAAGATTTTATGATATATTTACTTATGACTTTATTTTATTTTTAATTCTTTTCCAAACTCAAAAAAATAAATTATAGACATAATATATATATTCCGCTGTATTCATTTAAAAACTTTTGTCACTTTAATATAAAACCTTAATTAGTAAAAAATAAAAACACAAATACTCTCCTGTGTAAAATATTAAGACCACATTAACCTCTGAAATAGTAACCTTTGGCTCGAATGCAGTCATTGACTCTTCGATGAAGAGAACTCACTAAATTGTATAAGGCTTCATTTGGAATGTTGTTCCACTCCTGTATTAAAGTTGTTTTAAGTTCACTGATATTCTGTGGTCGCATTTTTGCGACCCTATCTCCTAACATCTTCCAAACATTTTCAATGATGTTGAAGTCAGGACTGCAGGCGGGCCAAGGGAGAATATTGACGTTATTTTCATTCAGAAATGCTAAAGTTCTTCTGGCGGTATGAGGACGTGCATTATCTTGTTGAAATATAGAGCCCCTTAGGGGCATTTCATCATCAAGAAATGGCAGCATATTCCTTTGCAAAATGTCCATATACGCATCTTGGTTAACTGTGCCTGAAATAATTTCCAAATTTGTGAGACCATACCACGAAATACCACCCCACACTGTGACTTTTCCTCCACCACCTTGTTGACGTTGTTGAACACATGACGGAAGGTACTGCTCCGAGGGAAGTCGTCGTACTTTAACTCGACCATTCGGAAAAAGTTGAAAGCAACTTTCGTCAGAAAACAAAACATTTTTCCAACTTTCTGTAGTCCAATTTTTTCTATTTTTACACCACGACAACCTTTCCTTGGCATGTCTTTTTGTTAAAAAACACTTCCTGATTGCTGGTCGAGCCCGTAGGTTTTCTTGACACAGGATTCTGCGTATGTGAGATGGTGATATTTCCGTACCAGTTTTATTTCGAATTTCGACGGCTAATTCTGCACTGCTTGCTACTCTGTTGTTTTTTAATGTTCGAATTAATGCTCTTTTAACACGTTGAGTAACTGTCTTTTTTCTGCCGGAATTCTCTCTATTTGAAACAGAACCGCATAATATGTTGTTTCTTTCAACTGTTTGATGTACACAAGTTTTGCTTATTGCTAATTGGTCCGCTATTTCTCGCTCACTTAATCCATTATTATGGAGTGCAATAACCTACGGATATAAAATGTTACACACAATATTATTTTATGATTTATCTGCATTTGATTTACCTGCCATAAAGTTATTGTATCAACAGATCTTTCCCATATTATTGTTTATCGTTTTTTCAATTAAAATGAATAAACTAGTGTATACTCACCAATGAATGACAAAGAACTGATGAGTGATGATTGATCTTCTGTAACGTACAGAAATAGTAACGGTGATCTTAAATTGCTACAGTAGTGTAATTCGCATTAGTCTTTCTTACATATTTTTTGATTTGTTCGCTTATTCCCACATACAGTACAAGTGGTCTTAATATTTTACACAGGAGAGTATTTGTGTTTTTATTTTTTACTAATTAAGGTTTTATATTAAAGTGACAAAAGTTTTTAAATGAATACAGCGGAATATATATATTATGTCTACAATTTATTTTTTTGAGTTTGGAAAAGAATTAAAAATAAAATAAAATCAAAAGTAAATATATCATAAAATCTTGCTACTGGTCTTAATTTTTTACACAGGACTGTACATGTGTACCTGCATACATAGTTTTATGGTGCACATCACATTTCAATACAAATAAATTGAGCACAATTTGCGAAAAATAAATTCAAATTTGTACCTACATAAATGTATACTAACAAGTAAGCTGAACAAATTACCTACATATGCATGTATGTATGTACATATGTCTCTGATGTCATTTCTCATCTGCTCAGAAGAATAGTTATACACACACACAAAGTAAAAGAAAAAAAAAACAACAAATAAAGCATGTATATACATACATACATATATACCTACTTAATATGTTCATATGTATATGTATTTACAAGAAATGTACGCTTGTGCATCAGATTTAGTTTTTCGTCTCGTTATTCGTTCAATTGCATTAACTGCGTATTTTGCGATTTGTCTCCCTCTCAATTTTTTCCAATATAGTAAAAGTAGAGACACCTACATTATAATAGGAGACCATCAAGCTTCCTTTATGTGTTATATTATGTATCATTGGTTTAAGTCTTAGGTCAATAGTTATCCGGTAGGAATATGCCACGAAAATTCGCTGCGGGTATAACACTTTTGCCATCAATTATTCAATTTTTACTCTCGTATCTACTTTTAGGCGTTGTGATATTTTTCTGGGTATGTAAACAGTAGGGTAGTTGAAATTAAAAAATTAATTAAAAAAAAACGGTTGAAGTAGGGCAGTCGTGAGAATTATGTTTCCATCTACACTTTATTCTCAATGTTTTTGATTTTATTCAGATTTTTCTGAGCGATATTTTCGGAGAAAAAGCCCGGGACAGAAAGTTGTAACGTTTTGTAAAAAATTGTTAAGAAACTACCCCCCCAAAGTCGAAATTCAGCTTTTTAAGTTCTGGTCTGTGTTTAGGCCACTAATTGCTACAACTGTTCCAAATTTCAATAGTCTAGGTTAAGTAGTCTCTGAGAAAAAGGCCTGTGACAGACAGACAGACAGACAGACAGACAGACACCGAACTGATTCCATTAGTGTTCCGTTTTGGTACGGACGGAACACTAAAAAGAAACATTTTGCAATTCAGTACTCTGTTTGCATACCATTTTGCTTAATGACTGCCTGCAATGTATTTGGCATTGAATATACCAGTTTTTCAGTCACTTGTGATGAACTTTGACTCCACTCTTGGTGAATAACTTCTCTGAGATGCTTATTAGAATTAGTAATTTGGTGCTCCCTAACTTTTCGATCTAAAATATCCCAAAGATGCTCGATTGGATTTAGATCGGGTGACGGGGTGGTGTTTTTGGATTACGGGGGACACTATATGAAGCACCACAACGGTAGGATTTCGGCCGTGTGCTTGGGGTCGTTTTCATATTGGAAGTAGTAACCGGACCTAAGCTCTTTTTTTTTAGTGTTTTGGAAAGATTTTCTTTCTAAATGTTAAGGTTATGTTTCTTATGCATTAAACCACCAACCATAAACACCAACTCCACAACACCGGCAGCAACGATGCACAGTACCTACACACCCAATCCATTACCTCACCACCTCCATCCTTCACTCTTGTTTGCATGTTTTTTTCACCTAATATTTTATTTTCCATAATTTTTTTTTCATACTTTGATCCGTCCATCAGATCGATAAATAATAAATTTGCTTTTGCCTGGAAACAACATTTTGTCCCAGAACTGATTTTTGTTTGTTGTTCTCTAGCGACGCCCAGTCGTTTTTGTTTTAGACCATATTGATAAAAGGTTTTCTCCTAGGTACACTGGCTTTGGAGTGCTCACTTTCTAGGACTCTGTGTACCGTGCGTGGGTGAATTTCCTTTCCAGTGCTTTATTTTATTTCTGCAGTGATCTGGAATGACGACGTCTTTGGATCTTTTTTATTTTCTGGATAATTTGACACATCCAAAATTGTTGGGTCGCCCACTTCTTGGTGTGTTTCAACACCCGCTTAAATTCTTATGTCGCTTAGTGATGCTATGGGCACCATAGCGCAAGTGGTTAGTGCGTCGGACTACTGAGCCAACGGTCTTGGGGTCGAATCCCGCCACAAACACCTAAAAGTTTTTCACAGTGCCCACCTCTTTCGAATGTCTGACAAGCATCAAAGAGTATCATTTGTCACGATTGAGCTTCTCAACTCGCCGTTCGGAGTCGGCAAAAAACTGTAGGTCCCTTCTGTTCACAAGCGTTTTCGTGAATCAAACTATGTGTCAATAAAAAGTCTTGTTGTCCTCTTAATTCTCGTTTCAAAATCCAAAAAGAACGAAATCATTTTTATTCTTCTATTTATAACATAAATTCATAGAATCTCAATTGCGTAAGGCAAGTACATTTTCATTTAACCAATGTTCAGAAAAACAAGATTACAACTTTGATAAGTAAAATAGTATTAGAAGGTATTTGAAAGTAAGTATTAGAAACATTTGATATAATTAGCAAAGGTATTTAAACAAAAGATATTTTTTAACAATAAATTGGTATAGGAAGCATGAACACCTTCCATTCGTGCAAAAATATAGCACGCACACACAAATAGTTGCGAGAAGCAGGCCCAGGTTCACCTCGAGCTGTAGCGCCAACTAAGTAAGTAAGTAAGTGATGCTATGCACCGTGAAATGGCTTCTGTTACAAACACGTGCTATCTCCTTAATTTGGGTGTTGTTTCTATGCAGACTAAATATAATTTTTCTTTCTTCCGCGGTAGTTTCTTTCCGTTTCCAACCCATTTCTGTATAACGCAAATAAACAATAATAAACAATAAATACTTAAATGACAATGGGTCTACAATACCGCTATTATATGACATTTACCAAATATGATAATATTTCAGTGCAGCTAGCGCCTAGAAAATAAGTTTGTTTCAATGTGTTCGTATTAACGAATTGTTGCGAATACTTTTGTCCAACTGAGATATGCACTTTATATATTCTTTTTGGATTTTTATTTAATATAGTGTAAATATATTAAGTTTTGTTTATTTACATTTACACGTCATGAGTAAGTCTTAAAATAAAAATCAATTTAAAACTTTAACAGTTGATTTTTTAAAATGTGTGAGCAATTAAAGGAGTCAACGTTGGTTTTGCGAATACTTTTGTCCCTCAGTGTATATAGGCTTAGACATTTTTTTTCAATGTTAATTACACTAACAACTAAGCCTATATAGGCTTACGAAAACTGGATAATTATTCAGTCTTAGATGCTTAGTCTGGAAAGAAAAATGTGCTACCAAACTGTTTTTCGTCAATAGTTATCGAAAATTTTATCGAAATGTCAAATATGACATGAAAGTGAGGGAGAAATATGAAGGCCGGTAGCTATCAACCGAACTCTGCTGTCATTTCAAATTTAAATTATTTCTGTTCATTTTAAAATGGGTAGAAAAGAAAGAAATACGAATTTATCCGACAAGGAAAAGAAAATTATAATGAATTAAGTGAATATGTTCCTTATTTTATTTTTTAATTGAATTAAATTTTACGAAAAAAAATTGTATCCACCAACTTATTTATGAGCGCTTGATAACTACCGGCCTTACTTTCAATGAAAACAATGCCGATGTGAAACTGTCAAACGTCAATTAGCATAGTCCTGTCAATTCACAGTTCAGCGTTTTTTTTCTCATTTTCCGCTTTGAAAAAAAAAAACACGCCTATTATAAGACATCATGATCTGTAGCAGCAGCATTAAAACAATCCAAGCGTTGCAGTCAACAATCGACGAGGAAAGCTTCGCCATTTCGTGTGCGACGCATATAGACTTGCCTACCCCGGGTAAAAACGGAAAACATATTTTTAAGCTTTTTGAGCTAAAAACATTACGGTAGAGTACGAGCACGAGGTTGACTATGGTGAGACATTCGCTGATGTATAGTGGCGAGCAAAAATGAGAACATGTTGCAGAAGTTAAAGATAAATGGATTAGTATTTTATTATTTTGCTAAGAATATTAAAAAAATACTATCATTTCAATAAGAACAATATATGTACTTCACTGTTTAAAACAAAGAAAACAAAGCAATCTTTCTAAAAAATAAACAAAAAAATATAAAAAAACGGAATAGGTAATGTATTCATATTTGCACGTTCTTTTCTTATGACACCTTTCTCTCGATTTCAATACTTGGTCCATAGTCCTTTGTTTTTGATGACACTTTGCATTCGAATTCGCATGCTTTCCACTAATTTTTCGATGACTTCGTGGGGAATTTTTGCCCATTCCGCTTGTATCATTACCCACAGCTCATTAATATTTTTTGGAGGATTATCATGTTGCGCCAGCCTTCTCTTAACTATAGCCCACAAATTCCCAATCGGATTTAAATCCGGGCTCTGTGCTGGCCACTTCAGCCTTTGAAATAATTGCTCTCCAAGCCAGTTTTTTACAATTTTCGATGTGTGTTTTGGGTCACCGTCTTGTTGAAAAATAATTTTATCAATAGGATAGGCGCACTCCTCAACAAATTCTGGTAGGTTAGCCCGTAGAATATCAAGGTGTTGTTCCTTTTTCATAATTCGTTCAATTTTGACTAAAGGACCGATATTCCACCACGTGAAACAATCCCACACCATCAAACTTCCTCCTCCGTGCTTCATAGTTTCTTTAACCTGGTATTTTTGTAGGCTTTCATTTGGTCGATGCCAGTAATATTCTTTACCATCTGACTGGAATCGATTAACTTTCGTCTCATCTGACCAAATTATTCGTTTCCAATCTTCGGCAGTCCAATTTTTATGCTCTTTGCAGCATTTTAGCCGCGCCTTAAAATTTTTTTCTGACAAGGCCGGTTTCTTTTGTTTAACTGCTGCCACCAAACCTATCTTGCGCACTGCTCTTCTAGCAGTCCACTCGCTGACATTTTTATTCAGGTGTTTTGCAGCGGCCTTATGTGTTTTGGAGTCTTTTTTTTTAATTAAACGCTCCATTAAACGCGCTTCGCAGTCTGACAAAAGTTTTGATCGACCTGGATGATTATTAGCGGATGACACAGTTCTTCTCTTTTTTACTAAAACAACAGTGCGTTGGCAAACGTTCACTCTTTCTGCAATAAGTCTATAAGATTTTCTTACCGCTCACTTGAATCTAGTATAACTTAAAGAATGAAGTCAAGTAAACAGTTTCACATAAACCGAAACAAAAGAAAACGTTACTTCTGAGCAGACGAAACGAAACGTGCAAAATTGAGTACATCCAGGAACCACAGTTTATTCTTTATTATTATTAGTTTCGTAAGGAATATTAAAAATTTTTTTTAAAAATATAATAGGGAATACGAGCCATTTATCAAAAGATCGGAAATATTATAATCATTTTTGCTCCCCACTGTAAATCCATCCAATCTAGTCCAAGATTTTGTAAACAAATGGGTTGACGTGATGTCATGTATGCCCGCCTTGCATGTTTGAGCACTGTGGATTTGTCGGCCGTTGATGTGAACTTGATGATAACGGCAGTATCTTTAGATATTTAGATGCTCCTTTGAACTTTACACGAAAAATATCCTTGGGTACAGGCGGTGGTACGCAATCAATAGAAGAACAGAAAGCTGACTGCTGTAGAGACATGTTACTCGAATTTTTATGGCCTGTATTTGGAATAGGCGTGTTTTTTTTTTTGTAACCTATATAGACTTCGGAAAAGCTTTCAGAGTAAAAATAAGACTCGATAATTATCCAGGCTAAGGTTTTGTTGTATTAAACATGGGTAAACATGCTGCTGAAACATGTTTAGCCTATACAGGTTACAAAAAAAACATGCCTAATATCGATATTGAAGAGAAGTGGTTCCAACAATATGACGCGTGCCATATACTGCTAATGCTGTACTCGATTTGCTGAATGATACGTGTGGCGATTAGATCATCTAATGGTGTGTTTTTTTTCAAACCTATATGGGGTAAACATGTTTCCGCAACATGTTTTCAATGTAAAATGCGACAAAACTTTAGCCTGGATAATTATCCAGTCTTATTTTTGTATGGAAAGCGTTTTCGAAATCTAGAGTCACTGGTACTCTTATCACGATTTCTCCGGAAATGAACAGGAGTATAGTATTCTTTAGTTTTGTTTTAAGTTAAGACTTTATAAATATTTTACGGTTTTCGATACATTGAGAGCGTCTGGCAAGGACTTGGCAACAAGGAAAATTTATATATCCCTATTCAGTTGATTCTGTACTGTTATTTTGGACTATGGTCAAGTGGTTACCCTTATTTTTCTGTCTTTGGAAACTAACGGATTTTTGATGAATTGTTACTTTCTTCAGCTGCCACCATATTGTGCTGTCAGACGGTTAGATTTGAGATAACTTTCATCGAGGCTGCATATTAATATGTATGTATGTCTTTTTGTTACCATTCACAACCAAAAATTACTGCGGGCTCTTGGTCTATTAGGACAGCAAAGTAAATCAAAATTCCATCAACTACATCCCATAAATGTGGTAGGCAGGCAAAGCAAAGCAATCACGGGCCAGTTAGTATATGATAAATAGTAGAGGGACCAGTTTCGATCCCTGCGGTACACCGAACTCTACATTTTCTTCTTCGTTAACGTGTTCTCCTATTCTGACTCTGAAGGTTCTGTTGCTAAGGTAGCTTTCAACCCAATCTAAGATGTTACCCCGCACTCCAATTTTTTCGAGCTATCTCAGGATTTGTTTGTTGCATAATGTGTCAAATGCTTTTTTAAATCAACAAAAAGAACAACTGAATTTTGGTTTTGTCTAGGCTTGTAAGTATACTGCTTATTAGCAATATCTCCAAGCAGTCTGTTGATACTCTTGTTTTTACGGAAGCCAAATTGATTTTTTTTTTTTTTTGTATTTCTGCACATATCCGTAGAGCCTTTTTGCCAGTACTTCTTCAAGAACTTTGTCAACAACCGATAAAATAGAGATAGATCTGTAATTCTGAATTTAATTTTTCTTTTCGCTCTTATAAATTGGTCGAACAATAGACGTTTTCAGAAGTTTTGGAATTGACGCTTGATCTATGCTCATATTTACTTGCTTTGCTATGGTTGGAGACAGTATCTGCGTATTGAGCTTTAGATATTTAGGTCTTATTGATCTTTGAAATCATCCAGTTGGAAAAAGAAAACCGATTTCATTATTGTGACGATGGGACATTTCAAATGGGATATTTTAAGTAAGACACTGCCAGGTTAAAAAATGTACAGATTTTTAATAAAATTATGAAATAATGTGAATTCAAAAGTGGAAAGTATATTATGTAGGTAATATTTTATATGAAATAGTTTTGAAAGTCGTGGAAAAGTGTTATATTTAGACCAAAAATCGGTGTATCGGGAATAGGTATAAAAATCGGTGGAATTACCATGATCGGTGGAATTAACATGATCGTTAAAGACCTTCAACTTTTTCAAATGGTGGAAGACGAAGAATTTAATAATCTTATGGCAGGACTTGACCCGTCGTACAAAATACCATTCAGAACAACGGTATGATGTGGCGAAGAAGTTATTAAGAAACATTATGAAAGGGGCAAAAGAAATTACTCTGACTACGGATACATGGACTTCTTCTTCAACAGAAAGTTATATGGCGATAACGGCACATTTAATTGATGAGGATTGAAACATCAACATTTCATTTTGTGATTGTCACATGTCAGACAAATTAAGAAATGAAATAGTTAACATTTTTTCCAGTTGGGAAGTATCTGATAATATTAACGCCGCGCCATAATAACAGACAATGCGTCCAATATTACGTCTGCGATAAAACTAACAGGGTGGCACCATTTGCCTTGTTTTGTGCACACACTTCAGAACTAAGTGCTGAGACGGTTGTGACTGTATCGAAAGTAATTTCGTTGGTGATTTCATTACGTAGGGCAATCAATAAAAACACGGCTCTAAAATGCGATAAGGCGGTAAGATTAAAATAATCTCTCTTGGATGGATTAAAAAATCGGTTTGAGAGCTTACAATTTAAAGAAATATTTTCAAAGGCCACTTACCTGGACCCAAGATTTAAAAGGAAGGTATTTGACAATTCGATTGCTGTATCAAAAGTCAAAGAAATTCTTCTTACAGAAATGTCAGTTCTAATCAATAGACGTCCGAGAAAAGAAGACGTTCTAGATCTACAAGCACAAGATAGTGCATTAGTTCGGGGTGAAATGGAACCAGATCTTTTGTGGGGAGATTTTGATAAAGATGCATAAACAGTGCAATCTACTGCGTTGTCCGCCGGAATTATTGAAATGCGCCAGTACACAGAGGAGCACGTTATTCCTAGACAAGAGGATGCGTTGGCATGGTGGAAAGTACGCGAAGTAATTTACCCAAATCTTGCAAAGCTGGTCAGAAAGTATTTAGCCGTTGTAGCTACATCTGTTCCCAGCGAGAGGATATTTTCTAAGGCTGGATTGGTAATTTCGGAAAGAAGAAACCGGCTGAAAGCGGAAAATGTGCAATAAATACTATTTTTGAATTCAATTAGAAATGTAATTGAATGTGAAAAATTTGCAGCGGTCATACAAACGAATGTCTGACCATTATTCTCTCTTGTTTGGACTCACGTTTAGCGATAACAACAATAAAGCGCAAGCCAAAAAAAGCAACATGAAAATATTAAACGATAAAAGGGTAAATGCACTAGTTGCTGGCACAAACTGGAACGAAGTCATGCGTGCAGCAAATGTTGATGAAATGTATAATAAAATACATACAACTTTTAAATCAGTTTACGATAAATCCCAAATACCGGTTCACAATAGAAAGAAAAGAGTAGCAAAGCCGTGGATGAATGATGAACTACTTAAGTACAGTCGAACCCGAATAATATCACATCGCTTAGAAGCACAAATCGCTTTATATCACAAAATGTTTAAGCCAGATGTCTTTTTTACATAATTCGTATTGAAATTAAACCTCTTTATAGCATCTCGTTTGGCACCGTAGCGCAAGTGGTTAGTGCGTCGGACTACTGAGCCAGCGGTCTTGGGTTCGAATCCCGCCGCAAACACCTAAAAGTTTTTCACAGTGCCCACCTCTTTCGAATGTCTGACAAGCATCAAAGAGTATCATTTGTCACGATTGAGCTTCTCAATTCGCCGTTCGGAGTCGGCAAAAAACTGTAGGTCCCTTCGATTCGTGCAAAAATATAACACGCACACACAAATGGTTGCGAGAAGCAGGCCCAGGTTCACCTCGAGCTGTTGCGCCAACTAAGTAAGTATAGCATCTCGTTTAGTATCACAACCCGCATAGAGTCATTCAAAAATGAGCCTGAGAAAATAATTTCTTAGTAAATTTTTCCGCTTAATGTGCTATTATGGAAAATGAAGTTGCTGCATATATTGGCTTGGAAGTATAATTTTATGTGCTTGTGTAGTCAAAGCTTATACATAATAGAGATGAAACACTTAACTATAACTACATCCTCATCGTTTCAAACAGTGTTGCCGTTTCTCCTGTTACATAGCTCCGAAAAAGTAAAATCTCCTGTTTCCTGTTCCCAGAAAATTTTTAGACCATTTATCCTATTGGTTTAATTTTTCTTTATTAAAAACAAAATTCGAAATCGAACGCCAATATAAAAAAAAAACAGCAACAAATAATCTACGGTGAAAACCCGAAGCAATAACATTTCTGGTTGTTGATTGGCACTACAAGTCTACAATGACAGTAGGTCCGTTCGCGTACGCTCCCAAAACTACGGAAATCTACGAAAAGTTAAGAAAAGCCGTTTGTTTGCGCAAAACTTTCGTAGTTTTTCGTAGAGGAAAGTGTAAAGTGTTTAGATGATCAGTTCAGTTTCAGTTTCAGTTGAGTTGTCAGTCAGTTGTGCTTTCAGTTAAACTGCTATGTAAATGCAAAAGCTGAAACATTTAAGAAAAACTTCAAAAACTTATGGAACTCCCATCAGTTTTCAGTTCAGTTGTTGGTTAAACTGCTCCGAAGTAAAATAAAAGCTCAACTCAATACCGAACTGAAGTCTAAATGGACTACCTTTTTGAACTGAAATGTCAACTGAAACGGAAACTGATCATCTAAATGGGGCTTAAGAAATCTACTCAGGCTGCGAACTTAGGCCGTGTGCCAATTGCGTTAAAATATTATCCTCTGGCTAATTTTTGACGCTAGTGAGGTGAATATAGACTTCAAAAAATTAGCCGGCTGCATAAAAAATGATCCTGCGGCTAATGTTCGATATTTGTATATACCTATGAAGGAATGAGAGAGACGACGAGAGCTTTGTGTTTGTTTCGGTTTTCCAAGTCGATTGTCGGTGGACAAATGTAGTGCACTAGTGTTCACATACGATGGGAAAACTACCCATTGTAAAAATTATGTAAAAACCAGTTCAACATATTTGTTTTTATAAAAAAAGTAATTCATATGAGCAATATCGTGTAAAAACAAGTAAAATTGATAGTTATAATAATGTTGATTGGTGAAATGTTAATCTTTATATTTTCCTTTTACAAATGACGAACTTTGTTGTTCAATCATATACACAAATTAGATATAATTTACAAACAAAAGCATTAACACGGAAAATAATTATTAGGAATGGTTTTTATGTTATTTTTTTTTATTTTAAACTGGGAAAACAGTTTGGTAATTTTAGTTGTAATAAAATCTGATGTGCATGAAATTCAAGGGACATTTTTCAATTCTAGTGGGAAATTAATGGAAAATAGAACTAATAAAATCCCATTTAATCCAATCGACACAGCAAAAAGCTAATATTTTATCCACCTCTGGTAGAAACGTCAAATATTAGCCAGTGGATAAAAATTTAACGCAATTGGCACACGGCCTTAAGAACAAGAAATTTCTTTTGGCAGATTACATGAAAACTGTCAAATCGCATACATTTTGCATTTTTTGTTGGTCAACGCGTTCGTTTAATTTTAAAATTTCACCCTCACTTTTCGATATTTGGTACAAAAAGTACGCGATTTATTTATTTCACAACTTGAATAAAGTAAAGTTAGCCGTTGCTAATTTCCTTGATTTTAGTTTTTCTTGGCTATGTAAGCTAAACATAAGCACATAAATGTATTATGTTTTTATTGTTTATTTGTATCTAATCCCATTTCAAGTTGAATTTAGGGAAAAAGACAAAGTATGAACAAAAGTTTAGGAAGAAATGGCTAGAGGAACCTCTTTTTAAAAATTGGCTGAGTGAAAATCCAGACAATTTTATGGAATGCAAATGGGTTGTTTGCAACGCAACAAACATTTTTTCGACGAACCTGAAAAAAGTGGACTATAATACTACATGGCTATGTAAGCTCAACATAAGCACATGTCTGAATAAAAATTGTTTAGATTTATGAGCCTTATTCTAATCAGAAATCAGCAAGATGAACTTGTTCCCGACTCATATATTATTAAAAATTTAGTTATACATATTTTCTTTTCCCGATAAGAGCACAACCCGCTTATAGTCACAAAGTTTGACTGCCCGGTTGATGTGATTATATCCGGGTTCGACTGTACTGTACAGAAAGAGATAAACTTTATAAGAGGTGGTTACCGAAACCTAAAGATAAACAAAAAGAAAGTGAATATAAAACATTTAGGAATATAGTTAATAAAAAATTGGAACATGCAAAAAATAATTTCTATCAAAATAAATTTTATGAAAATCGTAACAATACCAATTAAAAAAACGTGGCAGACTATTAATCATACAGCTTAGACGAAACATTAGTGAAGAATTTTAAAAATGAAAAGACATTAGAGCTAACAAAAAAATTTGCGAAAACATTTAAAAACAATATCGAGAAAACAATTCATCAGTGTGACATTAAAACAATCACCCAAAACAAAGATTACGTAGACTGTATTAAATGGATTCAAAACTATCTAACATTAAGATCATATCGCGTCAAGATTAACCAAGATGTTAGTGATAAAACTTATGTTTCACACGGAGTACCACAGGGTTCAAAATTAGGTCCACTTCTCTACATCATATACTCTAATGATATGTTAAAAGCGCTCAAAAATAGCACTACGTTCGCATATGCAGACGACACGGCAATTGTGGTATCACACGTCAACATCCAAACAGCTGTTAAAAAAATACAGCAAGAGCTTTATATTATTACGGGATGGGCACACAATAATGGATTGGCTATCAATGTTGAAAAAACAAAAGTCATGCATATCAAACCGCCCCACTTTTTGTACTATGATGTTCGTCTAAAATTCCATAACACAGAGTGCCTCCACGCAGAAGCCAACCCCCACACTACCACAGCTACCAACAGAACATTAGAAGATTAGTGCGAAACATACATTGAACTTGTCAACACTTACAATTATCTTGGGGTAATTGTTGACCATAACCTTAAATGGAGACCGCATAAAGAGCAACTACAGAAGACACTGAGAGGCACGTCGTACTTGCTCCACCATTTAAGCTACCGCAACAACTACTCAGTAGTTAGGCCCTCGGGGAATCACAGATTCGTCACGGTATCACTGCATGGGGAAGCTCTACACACTGCAGAGAGCTGCAAAACTGCCAGACTTCTGTATTAAAAATACTAGCAAAGAAGAAGAGGATCAACTACCATGACAACCATCGCATAGCAATCAACACACAACTCAATCTATTAAGTGTTAAAGATATTCTTAAATCTACCCCGAGTTTTATGACTGTTATAGGATCCCAATCGACCACCAATACAACACACGCAGAAAAGCAGAAGGCAGATATAAAACAGAAAAATTTAAGAACGATTATGGAAAAACAGCGCTGGGCACAACACTACCATCGATTTTAAACGAGTTGCCAACTAACCTTTTAAATATTTTTCATATCCCAAAACGAAAAAAAGAAATTAAAAACTATTTTATTAATAAAGTCAATCCATAAATGAATTTATGTTATAATATATGTAATGGAGTTAAAAAACAAAAAAAAAAAATTCTTTGTTTATAAGGATCTTTGAATTTTATTAAATACGAGCTGACCCGTGCTCGCGTTGCTTCCCCCCCCCCACCACTCGTACGGCAAAACAAATTGTATTGGGGATGAGATGAGTGCCGAATTATTTTTCCGAATTCTCCCACTTAGAGATGGGATTACAAAAAATCCTCTCTAAGTGGATGTTTATGTTAATATAGCAATGTACTGTCCAAATTTCACCCTTTTAGGTCCATCGGTTTGGTCTGTGCGTTGTCTGTCAATCAGTCAGTGAACTGTTTTATACATAGAGATATCTGAGATAGCGCCTTGCTTCGCCCATCTGCAACTTTTAATGGAAAATAAATTGTTTTCTTCTAATACATTTCTATAGTATACATAGGTACAGCTGTTGACCGCCCGCCATTGCCCGTGCACTTTTTTAAAATTTGAATTTGCTTTAACAATCATATTTATCGTAGTAGGCCGGGCACAATGCATCAATAGAATGCTATTTCAGTAAATACACAGAAATTCAAATATGCCACATACACACACCATGACGTCACCCACTGCTGCATGGCTGTTGGCTTCGGTTTCCACTGATGGAAATGATTTCATGAATTGTTTTATGTTTTTAAAATAGTTATTTATTTATTTTAAGAAAAGATTAAGGTCTTAAAATTTGCGTATATATATTGACTTTATGCAAACATTTTTTTTTTGCCAATTCGTTCAACTACTTTAAAGTTAGGAGTTAATATGTGGATCAACCTCAAAAAATAGGTATAAAAATATAAAAACAATACATTTTCTTAAGAACAAACAACATTTAAACAAAAAAAAAAAACATAGCCTAACTGGTTTTAACGAAAAAAACGATTATTATACAATTTATTTCACGTTAATCGGTACAGTATTTGCGGAGATCATTCGGGACAAAGTTTTTTTGAAGTTACGTCTTTATACATAAATATAATAGTAATGATAATGAAGTAATGATAATGATTAATGAAGTTCAATTAATTATCATTGGTTTAATTATTTGTGTTATCATATGGTATCTGTTCAGTACCATAAGCTCGTAAAAATCAATCAGTCAAATAATGTAAACAACTTTTTCCTGTGAGCTTCGCGGGATCCGTATATCCGTATATGTAATATTGTATATGTATTAAAGAAACTGAATAAAAATTGAAAATTGAAAAAAAAATTCAAAATATATACACTGAACTAAAAAGGTACGTGGTATAAACGAAAAAATTCATATTCTAAATGAAAATTATTTATTTATTTAATATACAGGGTGTCCCAGTTTAGAGGTATAATCCTAAGTCTAAGGGGGCTGAAAATATACCCCACTGTCAGACGATTTTTTGTTCGCTAGAACTGCAGGAACTTACAGTTAACGGATTATATCTACCTCTAAACTGGGACACCCTATGTTCTTCTTCATCTTCGTGATAAGAGTAAAAGTGACTCTTATCTCGATTCCTTCGATGAATCCGAAAATGAAGAGGAGTATAGTATTGTTTAGTTTTGATTCGAGTTAATGAACACGACTTAATAAATGTTTTACGGTGTTCGATACATTGAGAGCGTCTGTCAAGGACTTGGCGACAAGAAAAATGTATGTATCCCTATTCAGTGGGTTCTGTACTGTTATTTTGGACTATAGTCAAGTGGTTAGTTACCCTTGTTTTTCTGTCTTTGGAAACTAACGGATTTTTGATGGATTGTTACTCTCTTTAGCTGGCACCATATTGTGCTTTCAGACGGTTAGATTTGAGATCTCTTTCATCGAGACTGCATATTAATATATTATAAGTATATGTCTTTTGGTTACTATTCACAACCAAAAATTACTGCGGGCTCTTGGTCTATTAGGACAGCAAAGTAAATCAAAATTCCGTCAACTGCATCCTATAAATGTGGTAGGCAGGCGAAGCAAAGCGAGCACGGGCCAGCGAGTAGTAAATAAACTAAATATTAAACTATTCCAATTAAATGTTACAAATAAGACAGTGAGCATGTTACACTTATCGCCTACAAATATTCCAAATTAACTTTATACTTCATATGAAGTTAAATAAAAATTATAACATTTCAGGTAAAAACTTGGAAAATAACTCAAAGTAAACTTTTCGTGTTACATTAAAAACCACACATAATGATTGCACGAGTAGTGTATCTATGTATGTAAGTGTGTTTGTGTAAAAAAGATATACGAGTAAAAAGTATGGAATCCGATTAATTGTAGAAACAAAAACTCTACACCTGATACCCAACCCTACCATGATGCAGCTAGGTCCAATTATGTGCTCAAATAAATACATACACATGTTATATCCGTCCCTCCTTTACCGTGAGAATTTTTCCCGAATTATATGTACCGCGAAAACCTATTCGTAGCAGCTGGTGACGACAGATCACCATCATAAGCGATTTTTGTTGAAGTTGAAAGAACCCTTCGTCTACCGCAAACACGTGAGGAAGGATACTTTCGTCTTTCAGTTTGGACTTATTTAATTTTTTTCAAACCCCCAATGTGGGCGGTGTGCCATGGCAAAGTTTTTGAAGTTAGTTGAGGTAGAAAATCGTGACAGAACATTCACCTGCTTGCACTTTGAAAAGCGTTCGGTGGTATACAAGCAGAACGAGAGACGAAAAAAATATCCCATTACCAGATTTTCACTTTGAATCAACTGGAGAAGTGTTCTATAGGAGGATATGTGCCCGGAAGGTTTCATAGCAAACATGAAAGGACTTTACTAGCGTTGATAAGGGTAAATGAAGTAAAAAAAAAAAAAATTATATTTGCAGGCAGGTGACACGGTTTTAGAAACAACTCTCGCATACCAGTCTCTAGATTAATAGCAAAAGATCATTCATTGCAACGAAATAAAAGTAAAACCATCGAAAAGGGACATTTATTGGCTACGAGGCTTGTAAATTCACAGTGTACGTATTCGTGGTTTAATCACGTCCATCGATACTGTGATTGATAAGTCAGCCAATGAAGATTGAATGCTCGATTGGCCCTGTCCATCGTAAGCACGTACCGCGAAGGTGTGAATTTAACTTAATATTTAGTCCACGTTCAATAATGACACTTAAATAAATATGAATATACATATGTGTATATAGACAGCCAAAAACAATCAGACAAAGATTTCATATAACAAGAAAAATTACACCCATATTCTAAAAGGGCATAGCCAAAGACAATGTCTTTGAATGTACAGAAGAGGGCGTAATTTTGGGCAATTATGATATCAAGTAACAACAACCAAAGCCACAAAAAAAAAACATTTCCCGGAAGCAATTCCACCTGCGAATTCCTTTCTTGGCCATCTGATTCAAATAAAATACCCGAATTTATTAACATCTTTGTATCTTTGTAGAAATCACATAAAAGTCGAAAGTAATGACGACTAGAAGCAGATAAAAAATCCATCACGTAAAGAACCACGCAGGAAAAGGATCGGCAATCCAAAACAGAAGGCAGAGGTCTTAGCCGAACACCTGTCGAACTTTTTTAAGCCATTCCTGTTGAGTGCGAGAAGAGACAGTTAAGAGATTTTCGATAAAGGAGATTGACAAATTGTCTCGCTAGGACAAATTAGTCTTTCGAATGTTTGACAAGCAATCAAAGAGTATCATTTGTCAATGAGCTTCTCAATTCGGAGTCGGCAAAAAACTGTAGGTTCCTTCCATTCGTGCAAAAATATAACACGCACACACAAATGGTTGCGAGAAGCAGGCCCAGGTTCACCCCGAGCTGTATCGCCACCTAAAGTAAAAGGGCAAATTAGAGAAGCATGTGTAGACATAAACTTCCTATTAAAAAAGCAGTAGGATACAACCCGATTAACGCCCAAATAATGAAAGAAAAGCCACCAACAGCCCAAATAAGAACAAAACAACAACAATAAAACAACAAACATTTAAACTGTTAATTTGTGAAATGATTTGAATGAAATATTTCGCGGAATACATCTTTTATGTAGCTTTAATTTCAAAGTTCAGACACTTTCTGTCCGTCCTGCAAAGGTGTGAAATATTTTTGAAATAACTTCGGGGATGCGCGTCAGACGAACATTATTAGCACGCGCTCAACGAATGCAGCTAGGCTGCAATAAACTTTGTCCATTTTTTTTTTCAATATGATCGCTATGCGGTCGATGGCGGGAGTCCTTATTCATCCCAGGATACGTAGCCAAACCACACAGAAAAACCAAGCCGAAAACCAGAAGCTCTGTGTGTATACTTTCGTTCCGAAAGGGATTCACTACTCAGTGAAGGATTGTTTTTTTTTATCTTCCTTCTACAAGTACATACTTACTCGTATACTAAAAAAGGGAACATAACAAAAAAAAAAAAAAAGGAAGCATACTTAAAGTTAAAGGCTACTTTCCACTTGACTAGGTAAATGAATCATAGAAACCGTTTGGCTTTGTAGTTTTCTTTCACTTGAATATTAGGTATCTCTTTGCCTTTGAAAACGGACACAAAGACCCAGTTTTAAGATGTGAAAGGGGAGCTGAAATGTATACTGGGAAACTGAAAACATACTAAAGACGTTCATAGTTCGATTGTGTTTACATATATAATGTATGCATATATAGAAATGTGCATATGTATGTGTAATTTCCTTTGTCCTGCTTGCCATTGAAATGCAAGCTATTTATATTTTCAAATAAGAATATTTTGTGCTTGTATGTGTGTTCAGGATAATTGAATAAAGTGTTCAAGGCGATTTATTCATATGAACAAGTTGTGTACTTGAGAGGCATACAGAGCTTTGTTAGATGACAGCTTCTGGAAATAGTTTAGAAAAAAAAAGCATTGGAAATGTTGAATGGATTTGAAATCGATTGAAATGGTAAACAAATCATTGAAAAGAAGATGCAGTTGTTTGTTCACCTTTTTTTTTGACAGAACGTTACTTTGTTTACATTGAGGATGAGATGGATAATGGAATCGTTTTATTTCAGCAAACGTTTGAGCACAAGTTTGCAGAGAAAATCAACATAACATATGAAATTGGTCGAAATAATGGATTGGTCAATTCCACATTCGAGCATATGGGGTAGGAAATGAGAATCCAGCAGTGACTCACATTGTATAATATTT
This sequence comes from Brachyopa scutellaris, assembly GCA_949775065.1. Classification (NCBI taxonomy): domain Eukaryota; kingdom Metazoa; phylum Arthropoda; class Insecta; order Diptera; family Syrphidae; genus Brachyopa; species Brachyopa scutellaris. The sequence continues at coordinate 42,437,930 of OX459113.1, read as the reverse complement.
GTACATAATCACTGTACACTACACCAGGCATGTTGGGAACACCTGTATAACACCAGAGGGTAAAAGTGCAATCCAGCACTTTTGCACTAAATAGGGCACGATTAATGAATTTACCAACTAAGCATATTGCACAATTTAGTGATCGCACCAATCAATGAATTTATCAACTAAGCATATTGCACAATTTATCGCATCAATTAATGAATTTATCAACTAAGCACAATTAAGGTACTTTAGCAAGTAAGCATATTTAGATTTAAGCGATTATTATATAAATAGAATAAGAAAAGCACCAATAAACCAGAATATCTTTGGACTTACAACCCAATACTGATATTTTCATCACTGATACGCTATCCCCCTACCCAGATTAGGTGGCTGTCAGAACACACATACACATGTGTTATAATTATGTTGAGAGTTTGAATTAAAAGACGAGATTAAACTTCAATCTGGTGGTTAGTGCGTTGGACTTCTATGCATGCTGCTCGGGTTCAATCCCAGCCCGGGTCTAACACCTAAGAAAGCTTGGCACCTCTTTCGAATGTCTGACAAGCAATCAAAGAGTATCATTTGTCATGAGAAGCTTCTCAACTCGCCGTTCGGAGTCGGCACAGAAATTGTAGGTCCCTTCCATTCGTGGAAAAAGTAACACGCACACACAAATGGTTGCGAGGCGCTAGGCCTGGTTCTGTATAGGACTGCTGACGCCGTATATTTATTTATTTATTTTTTACTACTTTATGTACATATATTCTAGCCGATCGGAGACTCAGGCGAGTACGATGTTAAGCTTTTGGAAGTTGAAATTCTTGTGTCTTTTATGACAGCAAGTGTCAAGTCAGATTGGTCAACCAATCTGCGAAAATGCTGCATCAATATGTATAAAGGACAACAAAAGTGACCGTGTGGTTTGGATTTTGGGCTGGTATCGTAATCGGTACTAATTTCAAAACGACGAACGTAAGCCAATACGTTCAATGGCGAGTGGCGTTGATAACTGAGGGTTGTATATTTTTGACAGGATTGGGGGATCTTAACTTGGCATTCATTCGAGTTCAACAGAATTCCGGGGTAGTGGTAGGCATAACACTGACAATAGAATGGAGATATGGCTTAGGAAGATGAACGTATAAACAGTGCAGAATAAGAAACATTTTAAAAGAATAAATAAATACTCTGAATCATAAGCTTCGAGAAAAATAATCAAAATATATAACTCTTCAGTTATCGTAGAAGTCATCAATCTCTAGGTGGCGCCACAGTTCAGGGTAAGCCAGGGCCTGCTTCTCGAAACCATTTGTGTGCTTGTTATATTTTTGCACGAATGGAAGTGGTCTACCCTATAGCATTTAGCCGACTACGAACGGCGAGTTGAGAAGCTCCTCATGACAAACGATACTTTTGAAAGCTTGTCAGACATTCGAAAGAGGTAGAACAGTGAAAAACACTTTTAGGTGTTTGCTGGGATTGAACCCGGGCAGCATTGCGTAGTAGTCCAACGCACTTACTACTACACCACGGCGCGCTCGGACGTCATCCATAGATTAAGCTAAAACCTAACATCTAAATTTCATATTACTACGCCGATCAGTGTCTCTTTGTTTCTTCTCTTCTGTTTGCTAATATACGGGTATTCGTAAAATAATGGCTGCTTCACTTTAAGATTTGACTACGTCCTATCGGTTGGGTACTAAGAACATGCGATTTCACACCGTTAGACGTCTTGCTCTGAGTGTTTTTATGCCGTGTTTATGTCCACAAACTCTTGACGCATTGCGGTTAATGTATAAACTCACGTGTATATAGCTAACCATTTAAGTAATTTAAGTGGTGTTTGAAAATTGAAAAGGTACCCGGGCACCTCATCACACACATAAGGTCACTGTGCAGAGACGGTAGACTGTCCCTCCGAAGAATTTGGTGAAATGCTCGATCATGTTTATTAAGAGCAATCTGGCGGTATGAGCAGAGTATATCTAACAATGAGTAGGGACACTCTCTCTACAAATGCAACTGCTACTGCTACAAAGAAAAGCGTGAAAAAAATCGCCCAATAAGTAAAAGCAGCTCAGAAGGATTGATTGCATATTGCATATACGTAAGATAGATTACGTGTGGTTTTCCCATAATGCTTTCTTAAATGGCGTTTTTCTTTGAACTTCAGTGTGGTAGTGCTCCGCGCTGTCATCGAAAGAATTCGTGTGACCGAATTTGCTTTCGTGAAATTGGTTTCATTTGTGCTTTTTGGCAATTGTTTTTGCTCAAATAGGAATAGAAATAGATTTCTAAAATATGTATTTCAATCTTAAATACGAAATATAACATTCGTACATTCCAATAACTTCTCCAAAACTCATACTTAGTCGTATATTCAACACTATTCAGCAGCTAAATTGAATAACATCTTGTCACACTACTTGTGTAGTCACAATGGGGTGGGGATTGTTTACATTTTTTATGCACGTCTTTTATATGCGTTTTTCTTTGAATAGTTATCAGTTGAGCGAGAGACATCAAAAAGGAAAATAAAGGGTGACACTTGTCAGTACATGCATGCGGCAAATAAGTAAAAGGTTTTATGGTCAGGTATAAAAAAATAAAATTGCGTTTTGTTTTCGGGATTTCCTATTATATAGAGAATGAAAACGCACAGGCGCTATAAAAGTAGGTGTAGACAATGACTAGGAAAATACAGAATAGATATGTTTTATTGAGAGTGCGTTTATGACGGTAGAATAAACTAATGTCGTTTTCTATTGGGCTTTTCAGATTTTCCTCGCAGATTTCAGATTTTTCGTGCTGAATGGAAATCAATCGAGATTGATCTGTTTTTCTGCATTTGCATTCGTGTGTCATTTGACATTTTGTTCGTAAAATAAAAAAGGAAATAAATAAAAAAAGAAAATATAATAAATAGAATTTTAAATACACTTTCTTTATATTTTCTTAATTTTGTATGGAGTTTCTTATAATATTTGTGTTGATTGGTAGCATTTTTATGTGCTGAGTTTCAATTTCGTATAAAATGTTTTGGTGTAAGTGCAAGTATAGGTTTGAGTTTCGAGTTGGTATCGAGATTCACGGAGATTGATCTGGAAAAAAAAAGCTTTTTTGCCCTTTGGAAATTGAAAATTATACTAGAGCGATTAAAATTGCTCGAGACAGAAAATGCTTTTTTGTCCAATCCAAAACTACATAAGTTCAAATAAAAGCAATGTTAAAAAGGAAAAGTAATAGTTGAAATTCGTTTTTAAAAGTTAAAATTAAACCATGCGTACTAATTTTTAAAAGTGCTTGGCGGTAGGAAAACGGAAATTCAAGCGTAAAATATTTTAGCGTACCGAAAAATTGTGAGATCTAAGCAAAATTAAATAATTGTAATTACATGTCTGCATGCTAAATCTTTATTGACCTTTCCATTTTTAAGATGAGCGAAAGGTATTCCACTGCTTTAACAAACCACACTTTTTACATACACGAGGGATTAAAGAGTCTACGAAAGGCATTTCTAAAAAGAACATGTATTTCAAGTGTTTGAATTATTCGGGTACACCTGATTTAGTCATTTAAAAAAAATAGCTAATAGAACAGAAGGTAAAAACGAAAGGCAAAAATTTATACAAATATTTTTTAACAATAATGTATTACAAATGAATTTTTTCGGATTTCTTAAAGAACACCCTGTTGCAAATTCTGAAATAATTTTGCTTCCCTTCTATCACTCTTTCACGACAACACTTCTTATCACCGTCTATTTCTCCGTGTCTGTGTGATGAAAAATGGAACTGATAAGACCCACGGGGAGAGTGTCCCTACTCATTATTAGATATAGGTACTCTGGGTATGAGTTCCGATTTGCATCCCGTCGCGCACGGACGTGTGTGGGAGTCCGCCGCTGCTCTCGGAGTTAAAAGAAAAACCAGTGCAAGTGCAAGTGCCAGTGTTGTGCACTGCCCGAAACAACACCAACGGGTCACGAAAAAAACAAAAAAAAAACCTACCAACGCGGTAGTGCAGCGCCGCCCGAATAACACCAACGGGTCGCGAATTAATAACAAAAAAAAAAAAACAAAGCAAAAAGAAAAGACAACACACATAAAACACGCGGCCGAGGGTTCTCCTTTTGTCTCCCTTCCCATTGTCTTCGCGGTCGCATAGATTCGGTTATTGCAAGCACTGCGTGAGATTTTTTTTTCTCGCGCGGTGGTCACGATCTACAAGTATTTAAGACCATTGCGCATCGGTATCTCCTCTTTCATCCTCCCTAAATTTCCCTTGGCCCGCGCTCTATTGTGCCCCCTGCAAGTCCTAGACGAAGAAAGATCCCTCTCGTCATTATCGTCATTATTCATATTGGAATTGGTTAGAGAGAGCTACGCTCACACCTAGCCCAGGTGAGAATTCCATAGGTCACAGCACCTCATCCAGACCATTTTCACTGAGAAATCGCAGCAGGAGATTGGGTGCTATGAGTGATATATCCTCTGCTGTAATTTGGTATTCACCAAAGCACTTGAATCTTTTCTGGGTTAATGCCCTACATTTAACCAGTATGATGCGTTCTGGAGTTTCACTGGACTCATTACAAAATCTGCATGAGTCCAGGACTTACTCCTGTTTGTCTTCTCCAGTGATCGGAGCTTCTCTTATGGTGTGTTCCCCTATGCCGTAGAAGAGTTCAGGGCCCACAAATGGTGTTGCAGCCCCTTTCCTGGCAAGTTTGTACCCAGTATATGGTGATGTTGGTGACGTTATTTCGTTCGCCCTCTATTTAGTTTATCTAGGCATTTCCAGACAATTCTGGATTCGATGATCTGAGCCCCTATTGCCTTGATAGCTGCTTGACTATCTGACATTATTGCTATGGCGCATCTGTTGAAGCGCTTATCAAGATTGAGTTGGGCACATCTGTCGATAGCACAGATTTCAGCTTGGGAAATGCTTGTGTAGGCGCCCATGGGTTTGAATAGTTTAGTTCGGGGCCCAAACACTCCTACCCCCTTCCTTCCTCAGTTCTTGAACAATGTACCACTTAATGGTGTGCGGACTCAGCTTTGCATATAGTCTCTATGGCTGATGCATTTTCCTTTTCCGATTCCTTCTTTGGCCATTCGAGTAAAGTGATTATTAAAGTGCACCCACTTAATCCAAAACTAGGTGAGTCACCCCCTTGAAATTGCGCTTGAAATTATAAGCAAAAAAAAGAATACAACAAAAAATCAAGCAATGAACAACGGTGTCAAAATGGAACGAACGCCACAAAAAAAAAAAAAAAAAAAAAAACAACAACACACCAGCACTCTTACCGCTGCAGAAGAGGCGCTTAATTGAAACTTCACCGGAATTCCTAGCGAACCAAAAGACAAATGTCAGCCGTAATGCAGGTGGTAATATGTCGGTCCTCGATCTAAAGGATTTAATCAAGCGATCAATGGCGGCTTTGCTTGATGAAAAATCGAAAAATATACAGACAAAAACAAACCCAGAACGAATTTCCATCGAAATGCGGACATTGCAAAATAACAACAAAGAACTGCAATCACACATACAGCTGATGGAAGCCTGATGCATCAATCTGGAGTGTAAAGTGGAATTGATGGAAAAAAAAAGCTAATGAAAAAAACTCGTTATGCATATGACAGAGCAAACTGGTGTGGGTGCCAGGTTAAAAGCGAAAGAATTATGCCTTGATCTACTGAGAACAAAAGATTCGTCTATGGTTGTAGATACACGAGCCATTCGCTCTAAAAACAACGTCGCTAACGTTATCGTTAAACTGCAAAACAGAGAAGACATGGGACGCATTCTGGAATCTGCACCAAAACTTCGCGGCACAGGAGTATCAATGCACCGAGACTATACGGAAGCAGCACGGGAAAGGAGAAGGCGTTTGTTAAAACTTGAAAGTGAAATCACTGCAAAAAAAACCCAAAATATAAAGCAGAAATCCGCGGACAAAAATTAAAAATTGGGAATAAAGCATTTTATTTTGATGTCAATAATAACTTGAGATGTGATGGTGAGGACACGAGCGGGATGACAATAATTCAACAGATGATCGATGGCAGCACACTTATGACTATAACAGCGGATGAAGTAACTGGTTATGGTGGAAACGCAAGCAGAGTTCGCAACAGTCCCTTCCGACCTGTCGAGGCAGAGCTGCAGCAGAATTTTTAATTGTAATGCCGGCTGCCCCCATAGTAGTATCAATTCAAATAATAAAAATTCAGAGCTGAAACATAGAATTTTATCTTTTAACATAGCAGGGTAGCATAGCAATAATAAGTGTAGGAATTAACGTTCCTCTCCTGAAAATAAAACTCCTTATTCGATTGTTAAACAATATACTATATGTACTTCATTTATTGTAGTTATAATAATAATGGCACGACCGCCGACTACGAACAATGTTTGATGACTGATCACTAATTTTCTGCCTGCTGCTTTACATGCTTTATTAAGTATGTTTGGGTGTGTGTGTCTGTTCTCGTAAGATCGGTATGGTCGTTGCTTTCGTATATTTGTTATGTTCTGTTCTCTACTTATTATTGTTGTGTTTGTTGTATGTTCTGTATCCGTTAGTAAAAGGGGTAATCGTTATGTACTGTCGTCTCTCGTTTGTATGCTGTTCGTCCGCTTTCTTTCCCACAATCGGCTATCCTGACGGCTCATTCGTCCCGAATGAAGGATTCCACCTTTTGAGGTTTTCGGCGACCGTATTTGTTTTAAATGGCCCTTCATGATTATCGACTCTTTCGACGTCGTATCTTCCGTGGTTAAGAACTTTCGTCACTTTGTATGGTCCGAGGAATTTCGGTCTCAGCTTCATGCTGCTCCCAAACTGCGTTCGCGTAATGGCTACTAGCTCGTTCAGCTGATAACTCGGCTCCGGCGCTCTCTTTTTGTCGAAGGTCTTCTTGTTTTCTTCTTGGATCTTGACGATATTTTCGCGGACTTCTTCCCGCATCATTGTCCTTTCTGTATCTAGCTCATCCAATGCTTCTTCTCCTAGCATCTCTCGGAGGTCCGGATACTCAGTGGTGCGCATCTCGAGTCCTGTTAGTATCCTGAACGGGGAAAACTTTGTACTCCTGGGCCGCGTATTATTCAGCACCTGTTGAACACGATCAACATGCTTGTACCAACTTTTGGTGTTATCGGCGCAAGCTTTGGAGAGCATTGGCACGATTATCTTGTGGATTCGCTCCACTTGACCGTTCCCGCGTGGTACTCCTGTCGCAATCAGTAGATGTTGGATGTTCTCTTCCACGCAGTACTCTTCAAACGCTGACGCTGTGAAGGCTGTTCGCCGGTCAGATATTATCCTTCGTTGGCTACCAAATATTACGGACTGCTTCCTAAGCCGATCCACAACCTCGCTTGCTCCTGTGCTCTTCGTCGGGTACAACCACACAAATTTGGAAAACGCATCCACGACGACCAGTATATGGTTATACTGTTTGTGTGTTGGATCTATTGGCCCGACATGGTCAATATGGTAGGTTCCCAGAGGTTTGTCTTCTTTGTCGATAGGCCTCAGATAACCTTCTTTCTTGCCTTCTTTTAATGAAGAAATCTTCGTACTCTTTCCTTTCAAGTATTTTCCTCACTGCTCGAATCCAGTCATCCCCTGATTGCGCTTGTCGTATGCGATAACTCAACGAATCCTCTAGCAATAGACAGGAAACTCTGCTTAACGCATCCACATGTCGCATCTTTGAACCGGAACGGTGTTCGATCTTATACTGAAACTCCCGAAGGAACATGGCCCATCTGGATACTCTTAGTGGAATATCCTTCTTTCGCATCGTCATGGCGAATGCGTTGCAGTCCGTGACGATTTTAAACTTCAGCCCCGTCACGTACACTCTCCATTTCTTCAGTGCCTCGATAATTGCGAGTACCTCCAACTCATACGAGTGGTACTTCTCTTCCATCGCTGTGGTTTTACGACTCATGTACTCGATGGGGTGGAATAGTTGATCTTCTTCATCCCTCTGTAGTAAAACACCACCATAGCCGAACTTGCTAGCATCGGTGTGGATCTCGGTAGTCGCCTTGGGGTCAAACAGCTTAAGGACAGGTGCTTTGGTTAGCGCGGTCTTCAGCTGCTCGAACGCTGCCATCTGCTCAGTTCCCCACACGAATGTTGCCTCCTTCCGAAGTAGGTCCGACAATGGTTTGGCGACGATGGCGAATCCTTCCACGAATCTCCTGAAGTAGGAGGTCAGTCCCAAAAAACGTTGCAGCGCTTTCTTATCCCTTGGCACCGGATACTCTCTCATTGCTCTCGTCTTTTCTTTCGAGGGCTGAATCACGTTGTTCTCGATAATGTATCTAAGGAATTCAATTCTTCTCTTCAAAAACTGGCACTTCTTCCAATTTATGCGTAGGCCAAACTTGGCTGCCACCTCCAGGACCAACTTGAATTTCTCGATAGCCTCTTTCTCATCCTTCGACGGAATGATCAGGTCATCCATGTACGCCTCCACTATCCCAGCTTGGATTAATGTCCGATAGATAGCATTGATGTACCTTGCAAACACCGCCGGAGAATTGGATATCCCAAATGACACGTACAGGAACTCGTATTGTTCGTCCTGTGTCACGAACGCCGTATATTTCCGAGACTCTGGATCCATCGGAACATGGAAGAAACCGTTCTTCAAATCCAACGTCGAGAATACCTTATGTCCTTGTAGCCGCTCGAGAACCTCGTCGATTAATACCATTGGAAAATTGTCCCTTGTGATCTTCTCATTTACCTTCCGATAGTCACAGCACAATCTTTTCGTTCCGTTTTTCTTTGACACCAGAACAATTGGCGACGCATACTCCGATTTACTTGGCTGTATAATCTTTTCTGCTAGCCATTGATTTATCTGTTCGCGTACTAAAATTTGGTCAGTGTACGCCATCCTTCTTGGCCTTTGGAAGACCGGAATCTCATCCTTGAGAATCAACTTCATAACCACAGGTGATGGCCCCTCCCTTTTGGGCTTGTACCCCTCTATGACGCCCAGTACCTTTTCACGGACGACGGTATCTAGATGTTCCAGCTCCAGGGTTGACTCCCTGCTAAAAGTTCCTTCTTCCGCAGACAAGCATATTTCTCCATACTCTTTGGCGAGCTCAAGTACTTCCGATTCATGGCCACCATTACCATAACCGGCAGTGTACTCCTGGCTCTCGCCTACCTCGACGCCCTTCACGTCTTCACGTACCCTATTTACGGCACCTCTGCGAACCTCATCGCCTAACTCTGCATCCGTTTGATGCCGCTTATCCCGCTTGTCCACGAACTGCACACCTTCATCTGTCATAATCAAGTTCACCTTTTCGAGAATATCATTCCCCAATACCGCCGAATACATCAGATCATTTTCTTTAACTACCTGAAATTGTAGTTCCCCGACATCTCCTAACGTCGTTACTTTATGTTGCCCTATGCCCAACAGATTCTTCCTAATCCCACCCAGTTCCAAATACTCCATCATCGCAAGACTGTCGTATCGCAGAAGGCATAGATCGCTACCTGTGTCCAACAGTGCGCATAACTCGACGCCACCCACCGAAATGTTTTTGAAGATACGGTTCGTACCAAGCGCTAAAGTAATCCTAGCTTCTGTCAAAGATTGGTTTCGGCCACTCGTTGATGCAGTGTGCCCGTCCCTATTTTCTAATCGCCGCTGTGTTGGTTGTGCCTCTACTTTGCATTCGCGTGCCTTATGCCCTGACTGCCCACACCTGAAGCATTTGACTAGTTGCGATCTACACTCCCTAGCTAAATGCGTCGTCTCGCCACATTTGAAACAAGCCCTATCTTTTTTCTCCGTCTTAACTGTTGTCTGGATACTACTCGTAATTGGTGTCCGCGAATTTCCCCTCGAGTATGATGACTGCGCTGTGGGACCCTTCGCCCTTTCGTATATCTTCAACTGCGTTTTCAGTTCACCTATTGTCGAAGCTTGGTACAAAATCATCTTATTGTGCCTGGCATCCGGGATACCTTCGATGAAATATTCGATTAGGCTCTCGTCGTCTAGCTTAATCGCGTTTCCCAGCTCCAACAGACAGTAGAGATATTCCAGCAGTGTCTCTGTTGGTTTCTTTTGGCGTGTCCTCAACTGCCGATGAACCTCTGCTGCCGGTAGCTTTCTCCCGAACTCTTTGATGAGCGCTCTCTTTAACGTTAACCAATTTGTTATCTTGACCTGGCTTCGAAGGAACAATTTCGCCGCACCCCTGAGCAACTGTTTTCCATAGATAAACTTCTGGACCTCGCTCCATTCGACAGTAACCGCATTCTCCTCGAACTCCTGGATCCACAGATTAATGTCCGTGGACCCAGTTCCGTCAAACCGCGTCATAGCGTCCTCGATATCACGGAGCGAAAACATACTTCGATGGGCCGATGCCTCGTGCACTGTACTTGCAACACTCTCGGCCTCCTCAAGCTCCTCCTCCTCTACCTCTCTACCGCGGGATAGCCCAAAATGGTCAAGAAGTCTGTCCTGTAACACGTTCTTTAGCCCTGTCGTCGGTAAGTCTAATTGTGTCAGTTTGTCTTTGAGACCCTCTACTGTCAGACCCAAAATTTGATTTACATCCATTATATTAATTGTAATCTCAAAACCCAATAATTAATTTTACAAAAGTGAAAATTCAATATGATGGAATGATTAATTATTAAATTGAAGCGAAAGTTTAATGACTTAAAGCTAAATTTAAAATTGATTCAAATAGCAGCAGGAAATAAAATTAGAATTGAAAAAAAACTTAAAACTAGTTACCCGCTACTCTGCTAATTCACCGCTATTTGATTCACCTGTGCTTTTCTGCTGCTTTTTCCACTGGTACTTTACCGCTACTTCTCTTTAGCTGGCGTTTCTTCTGCAGCTGTATCTTCTGTCTGGACACGACACTTTACCGTTGGAGCACACAACAGCGACGCTGTTAAATTTTTCGTACTGCGTACGTTTGCATACACTGCACTTACGAAAAAATTTACGCAATCGCCTTCACGTTGTTGCCCTTTTCTTGATTTTATTTTTTTTTCGAACGCACTTTCCTTTCAGTGCCTACGTGCACCACAGAAAAAAACGGGATTGATGTCTTCGTTTTTTTTTTGTCGTCTATGTGCTTACTGCACCACAAAAAAAAAGGGATTAACGTCTTCTTTTTTTTCACTGTCGTACCACTTCACAATTAACACTGCGTATTGTTTTTTATATTTTTGGATTTAATGATCACTTATATTTGTAAAACCAAGCGTTTTATTTCGGCTGAGCTCCCATTTGTAGGAATTAACGTTCCTCTCCTGAAAATAAAACTCCTTATTCGATTGTTAAACAATATACTATATGTACTTCATTTATTGTAGTTATAATAATAATGGCACGACCGCCGACTACGAACAATGTTTGATGACTGATCACTAATTTTCTGCCTGCTGCTTTACATGCTTTATTAAGTATGTTTGGGTGTGTGTGTCTGTTCTCGTAAGATCGGTATGGTCGTTGCTTTCGTATATTTGTTATGTTCTGTTCTCTACTTATTATCGTTGTATTTGTTGTATGTTCTGTATCCGTTAGTAAAAGGGGTAATCGTTATGTACTGTCGTCTCTCGTTTGTATGCTGTTCGTCCGCTTTCTTTCCCACATAAGTATATATAAAATTTTATAATTTTGTTAATCAATTTGAGATTGTTTTCTTATATGAAACGTATATAACTAGTAATTTTAGTAACTTTGAAAGAAAATTTTTAAATTATGAATTCAAGTGGATTCCGGAAACGAGAACTCAGGATAGGGGAAGAGCTAGCGGAGGTTGCTCCTTGGCATTTAAAAAAAATCTTGATATCATCATCTGCATCATCTGCTGATAAGAAACATTTCTGCTTATTTTCGCTGTTTATAAAATGCAACCACTGGCGAAGAGACTTTTAAAAAATACAGGAGGTAATGATGGGTTGTGATAGCCTGAATGCAATGCTGATCGGAGACTTCAATGCAAGAGTAGGCAATAAAGGAGGTATGGAAAATGAACAAGAGGGTATTAGTCGAGAAACGAAAGATCAAATTTGCAACTCTAGAGGTATAAAACTTATGGAATTTTGTGGTTCTCTTGGACTGTTCATATTAAATGGTACCAGCAGAAGTGACAAATTTGGTGACTTTACTTTTGTGGAAATGCAAGGTACATCGGTAATCGACTACAGTCAGTAAGAAGTGAATGGTGCGCCGACGTTACTGATCTAGAAGTAAGAGACGTGCCATACTCTGACCATTTATCAATTGTGGTCACGTTTAGCTGCAAGCGAGAAGTTGATGAAGAAATGATGAAGATTAAGAGAAATTAATCTTCTCCCTAAGCTGGTATGGAACATTTCCAAAGCCTCAATGTTCAGAAGTCATTTCAATGAACGACTGATCACGATGCAGACATAACAAATTATTGAGGACTCGTACCCAATTAGCAGGGCAAGCAATAATAGAAAACAATGCAAAGAATCGTGGTTTGACCAGCAGTGTGAGAAGGCGAGACAGAAATCGTTCGCTTGACTTAAACTATTCTGTTAATTCAATGAAAGCGCCACGAAAGACTCGTATCATAAAGCAAATAGGGAATTCAAGCCCTTATGCAGGTCAAAGAAGAGTAACCACTATAAAATAGAGGCCCAAATGTTGGCGCGGTGTAAAAACTTAGCAGATTTCTGGAAGCTGGTAAGAAAACTCGATGGTGGAAAATATACATACTATGAATAATGAGGTTAACCCGAATATCCTTCTAGACCACTTCAAAATGTTATTGAACCCATCTGTTATTTCCTTTTCTTTTCAATATACCACGCCAGGTTTCTAGAATAGTATCTTGGATAGCCCCTTCACTCAGCAGGAAATTATTAGGGCGCTAACTAGCTTAAAGGACGGAAAAGCAGCAGGTTCGGATGGGATACCGATCATATTCTACAAGTATGATACAAATGAACTTCACCTCAAACTTATATCCTTGTACAATACCATCTTGAAGACAGTGGTAATGCCACAGCGATTTAAGGAAGCGTTAATTTTACCCATTCACAAGAAAGGTTCTACGGCAGATCCAGCTAACTACCGGGGTATTTATTTTTTAAATGCTTCACATAAGATCTTTACAGCAATGATGCAAAGCAGACTTAACCAGCGGATAGCAGCCAACAAGTTGTTGAAGGAATTTCAAGCCGGTTTTAGGCAAGGATATTGACCTTTTATTTGTTTTGAGTATAATATCGTGAACTCCTTTCTCTTTGCTCTTTTTGTGCATTTTAAGGTAGCCTCTGATACAGTAGACTGCAACGCTTTGTTCTATAAGCTCTACCGCATGGGTAGGTATGTCGCTCAAATAGGGAAGGGCTATTCAGAATCAATATAGTAATACCAAAACAGCTGTATGGAACGTGACGTACTATCCGAATGGTCTCAGTCGTGTACAAGAGTAAGATAGGGTTGCTTTTTAGGACCAAGTCTTTTTGCACTCTTCATCGAAGACATTACGGATTTTCTGCCAGGAGGAGTAGAATATGTAGTAGTGCTGATCAAAGCCCTCTTATTCGCAGACGACATGGTCCTACTGGCTTACTCCCCAGAAACCCTATAAATTGTAACTAACCGGCTTAGTGATTACTGCAGGCTATGTAACTTAATCGTTAACTTGGATAAGGCTAAACTCTAAAGTAATGTTTTAAAAAAAGGAGGAGGCAGATACTATGCGAACGAGAAACGGGTATATAATGGGGAACTAGTCGAAGTGGTGAACAAATATAAGTACCTTGAAGTGTTTCTTCGAAAAGCCTTAGCATGGATATTCATCTTCAGGAAAAATTAGCAAAATCGAAAACAGCCATTTACTTAGCTTGGAGGAGATGCTTTAACAACAAATGCATTGCCCACAGCGCTAAGTATAAAGTTTATGAAGCAGTATCTGAGTCCATTCTTTTCTACGCAGCACAAGTATGGGGATGTAAACAGTATGAAAATGTCGAGAAATTATTGAGATAGTAGCTCAAAAGAATATTTCATCTCCCGCCCCAATTATATGGTTTTGCTGGGAACGGGCCCAGCACCACTCTTCACCAAAATGTTAAAAATCCAAGTAGATTATGTTCTTAAAGTTCTTAGCGCGCCAGATTACTGACTTCCGAAAATAACGGCACTGCAAGCAATAAATAGCAGATAGCACTGTCTCTCCATACTTGGCAGCCATATAGCAAAATTGATTGAAAAATTACCTTTAGAATAATGATTTTATTTTCACTTGATAGCATTGACTTCTGATTTATGAAGGGATACATACAACCATTTAAGCGCAATATTGACTTTATTAATTGTTTTTATGATGTGTTCATTAAACGTTAATCTCCTATCAAGAAATATACCTAAATATTTCATAAAGGGTTCCCAAATAATATCGACACTATTTATATGAAGTTGGTTAATAGGAAGGTAGCAAGCTTTTCGTTTTCGTGAGAAAAAGATAGCTTGCATCTTGTCAGCATTAACCTTAATTTTCCACTTGTTAAAGTAATTTAAGAGTATCTCAATCCCATTGCTTAAATTTGTCTCAATATTGATAGAAAATTCATGTGATGAGAATGCTGCTGTATCATCAGCGTAAATTGCGATACCACGCTCTGGCAGTCGCGGGAAATCAGAGGTGTATGTGTTATATAGTATAGGCCCAAGTACTGAACTATGGGGGACACCCGAATTAACATGAAATTGACTTGAAGCACTATTATTAACAAAGACCATAAAATTACGATCAGACAAAAAACTTTCCACTATTTTACATAAATATGTTGGGAAATTATGATTTACCATTTCATAGATAAGACCGTAATACCACACTGAATCAAAAGCTTTTTCTATATCTAGAAGAACCATACCCGTAGATTTACCAGAAGCCCGGTTAAGTTTAATATGCTTGCATATTCTAAGCACTTGATGGGAAGTGCTGTGATAGCTTCGGAAACGAAATTGTTCGTCAGGGTAAAAGTTTCGGTCAGTATCAATCTGCAAAATTTTGTTCTTTAGAACTTTTTCAAAAATTTTACTTAAACTGCTAAGTAAGCTTAAAAAGCTTTTACTTAAACTGCTAAGTTAGCGTAAAGGCTTGCTTTTAATATCGGTACTACTTGAGCAATTTTCCAGTTATTGGAGAAATATTGCATTTTGAGACATGCATTGATAATGAATGTCAGATATGTCATTCCAACTTTTGAGAGTGGTTTTATATATAGGTTTTGTATGCGATCAAGTCCTGGTGTTTCTTTTTATTTTTAACTCGCAAACAATAAACTCAACATCCACCGTTACAAAATCAGACAAGAGTATTTATTCTTACGTCCGATATACATCGTGATTCTTTAAAAAGATCGATGCTAGTGCATCTGATTTACTACTTGGATTTTTAACATTTTGGTGAAGAGTGGTTCTCAGCAAAACCATATAATTGGGGCGGGAGATGAAATATTCTTTTGAGCTACTATCTCAATAATTTCTCGACATTTTCATACTGTTGACATCCCCATACTTGTGCTGCGTAGAAAAGAATGGACTCAGACACTGCTTCATAAACTTTATACTTAGCGCTGTCGGCAGTGTATTTGTTGTTAAAGCATCTCCTCCAAGCTAAGTTAATGGCTGTTTTCGATTTTGCTTATTTTTCCTGAAGATGAATATCCATGCTAAGGTTTTTGGTAAGAAACACTTCAAGGTACTTATATTTGTTCACCACTTCGACTAGTTCCCCATTATATACCCGTTTCTCGTTCGCATAGTATCTGCCTCCTCCTTTTTTTAAAACATTACTTTAGAGTTTAGCCTTATCCAAGTTAACGATTAAGTTACATAGCCTGCAGTAATCACTAAGCCAGTTAGTTACAATTTATAGGGTTTCTGTGAAGTAAGCCAGTAGCACTATGTCGTCTGCGAATAAGAGGGCTTTGATCAGCACTACTACATATTCTACTCCTCCTGGCAGAAAATCCGTAATGTCTTCGATGAAGAGTGCAAAAAGACTTGGTCCTAAAAAGCAACCCTATCTTACTCTTGTACACGACTGAGACCATTCGGATAGTACGTCACCGTTCCATACAGCTGTTTTGGTATTACTATATTGATTCTGAATAACCCTTCCATATTGAGCGACATACCTACCCTTGCGGTAGAGCTTATAGAACAAAGCGTTGCAGTCTACTGTATCAGAGGCTACCTTAAAATGCACAAAAAGAGCAAAGAGTTTTTTATCCCACATGAGAAAGGAGTTCACGATACTATACTCAAAACAAATAAAAGGTCAATATCCTTGCCTAAAACCGGCTTGAAATTCCTTCAACAACTGGTTGGCTGCTATCCGCTGGTTAAGTCTGCTTTGCATCATTGCTGTAAAGATCTTATGTGAAGCATTTAAAAAATAAATACCCCGGTAGTTAGCTGGATCTGCCGTAGAACCTTTCTTGTGAATGGGTAAAATTAACGCTTCCTTAAATCGCTGTGGCATTACCACTGTCTTCAAGATGGTATTGTACAAGGATATAAGTTTGAGGTGAAGTTCATTTGTACCATACTTGTAGAATATGATCGGTATCCCATCCGAACCTGCTGCTTTTCCGTCCTTTAAGCTAGTTAGCGCCCTAATAATTTCCTGCTGAGTGAAGGGGCTATCCAAGATACTATTCTAGAAACCTGGCGTGGTATATTGAAAAGAAAAGGAAATAACAGATGGGTTCAATAACATTTTGAAGTGGTCTAGAAGGATATTCGGGTTAACCTCATTATTCATAGTATGTATATTTTCCACCATCGAGTTTTCTTACCAGCTTCCAGAAATCTGCTGAGTTTTTACACCGCGCCAACATTTGGGCCTCTATTTATAGTGGTTACTCTTCTTTGACCTGCATAAGGGCTTGAATTCCCTATTTGCTTTATGATACGAGTCTTTCGTGGCGCTTTCATTGAATTAACAGAATAGTTTAAGTCAAGCGAACGATTTCTGTCTCGCCTTCTCACACTGCTGGTCAAACCACGATTCTTTGCATTGTTTTCTATTATTGCTTGCCCTGCTAATTGGGTACGAGTCCTCAATAATTTGTTATGTCTGCATCGTGATCAGTCGTTTATTGAAATGACTTCTGAACATTGAGGCTTTGGAAATGTTCCATACCAGCTTAGGGAGAAGATTAATTTCTCTTAATCTTCATCATTTCTTCATCAACTTCTCGCTTGCAGCTAAACGTGACCACAATTGATAAATGGTCAGAGTATGGCACGTCTCTTACTTCTAGATCAGTAACGTCGGCGCACCATTCACTTCTTACTGACTGTAGTCGATTACCGATGTACCTTGCATTTCCACAAAAGTAAAGTCACCAAATTTGTCACTTCTGCTGGTACCATTTAATATGAACAGTCCAAGAGAACCACAAAATTCCATAAGTTTTATACCTCTAGAGTTGCAAATTTGATCTTTCGTTTCTCGACTAATACCCTCTTGTTCATTTTCCATACCTCCTTTATTGCCTACTCTTGCATTGAAGTCTCCGATCAGCATTGCATTCAGGCTATCACAACCCATCATTACCTCCTGTATTTTTTAAAAGTCTCTTCGCCAGTGGTTGCATTTTATAAACAGCGAAAATAAGCAGAAATGTTTCTTATCAGCAGATGATGCAGATGATGATATCAAGATTTTTTTTAAATGCCAAGGAGCAACCTCCGCTAGCTCTTCCCCTATCCTGAGTTCTCGTTTCCGGAATCCACTTGAATTCATAATTTAAAAATTTTCTTTCAAAGTTACTAAAATTACTAGTTATATACGTTTCATATAAGAAAACAAACTCAAATTGGTTAACAAAATTATAAAATTTTATATATACTTATTATTGCTATGCTACCCTGCTATGTTAAAAGATAAAATTCTATGTTTTCAGCTCTGAATTTTTATTATTTGAATTAATACTACTATGGGGGCAGCCGGCATTACAATTAAAAATTCTGCTGCAGCTCTGCCTCGACAGGTCGGAAGGGACTGTTGCGAACTCTGCTTGCGTTTCCACCATAACCAGTTACTTCATCCGCTGTTATAGTCATAAGTGTGCTGCCATCGATCATCTGTTGAATTATTGTCATCCCGCTCGTGTCCTCACCATCACATCTCAAGTTATTATTGACATCAAAATAAAATGCTTTATTCCCAATTTTTAATTTTTGTCCGCGGATTTCTGCTTTATATTTTGGGTTTTTTTGCAGTGATTTCACTTTCAAGTTTTAACAAACGCCTTCTCCTTTCCCGTGCTGCTTCCGTATAGTCTCGGTGCATTGATACTCCTGTGCCGCGAAGTTTTGGTGCAGATTCCAGAATGCGTCCCATGTCTTCTCTGTTTTGCAGTTTAACGATAACGTTAGCGACGTTGTTTTTAGAGCGAATGGCTCGTGTATCTACAACCATAGACGAATCTTTTGTTCTCAGTAGATCAAGGCATAATTCTTTCGCTTTTAACCTGGCACCCACACCAGTTTGCTCTGTCATATGCATAACGAGTTTTTTTCATTAGCTTTTTTTTCCATCAATTCCACTTTACGCTCCAGAGTGATGGATCGGGCTTCCATCAGCTGTATGTGTGATTGCAGTTCTTTGATGTTATTTTGCAATGTCCGCATTTCGAGGGAAATTCGTTCTGGGTTTGCTTTTGTCGGTATATTTTTCGAATTAACATGAAATTGACTTGAAGCACTATTATTAACAAAGACCATAAAATTACGATCAGACAAAAAACTTTCCACTATTTTACATAAATATGTTGGGAAATTATGATTTACCATTTCATAGATAAGACCGTAATACCACACTGAATCAAAAGCTTTTTCTATATCTAGAAGAACCATACCCGTAGATTTACCAGAAGCCCGGTTAAGTTTAATATGCTTGCATATTCTAAGCACTTGATGGGAAGTGCTGTGATAGCTTCGGAAACCAAATTGTTCGTCAAGGTATAAGTTTCGGTCAGTATCAATCTGCAAAATTTTGTTCTTTAGAACTTTTTCAAAAATTTTACTTAAATTGCTAAGTAAGCTGATGGGTCTGTAGCTAGAGGGATTTTCAGGCTTGCCAGCTTTTAATATCGGTACTACTTGAGCAGTTTTCCAGTTTTTGGGGAAATATTGCATTTTGAGACATGCATTGATAATGAATGTCAGATATGTCATTCCAACTTTTGGGAGTTGTTTTATATATAGGTTTTGTATGCGATCAAGTCCTGGTGTTTTTTTTATTTTTAACTCGCAAATAATAAACTCAACATCCACCGTTACAAAATCAGTCAAGAGTGTTTAGGAGTTGGATGACTTGAAATTTTCAACCATATTCTGAACAAGAGTATTTATTCTTACGTCGCCTAAGGTCCAATATACATCGTGATTCTTTAAAAAGATCGATGCTAGTGCATCTGATTTTTTCCGAGTCACTGAAACAGGTATGGTCGGTATTTCGAAAACAGGGCAATTGCCTGTTTTTATTTATTTTGACAATATTCCAAAATGGCTTAGCACACTTGTCTAAATCATTTAGCCTTTTATTCCAGATTTCACTGCGTTGTCGGCGGACGATTCGTGGTTTCAATTTCCCAGAATGAGTATAAAGTCAAGATTATTATTGTCACTAAAATCGGAAACCACATGCGCGCATAGAATCAAGGGCGGATCCAGGATTTATTTCTGGGAGGGGCACAAAGGCCAGATAGGTAAAGAGTGCACCCCATAGAATTGCTGTTTCCTTTGAAAGAGAAAAAGAATTAAAACAAAACCATTTTTTTACGTTGGGACGTTGATCAAAAACTCTCACTCTACTACATCTTTTTTCTGTGACAGAGCAGAGCACACAAATCACAAGTTACATGTTTAATAATGACAGTTTTCTTTTATGTTTTCTGCTGAAGATATCCAGTACTTCTTCAGGGTTAATCTTTGAAGCAATGTCTTGATGGATATGCATTAAGGCTAGTCCATTCAGACGATCTTCTCTCATATTGCTGCGAAGATATGTCTCTAACCGGCGTAAGGTGGAAAAAGATCGTTCGGCAGTGCTGTTTGTCACAGGAAATGTGCATAATAATTGACAAAAGCTTCTTATGTTTGGCAGAGCCGTTGCTTTTTATATGCTTTTGCTGGTGAGTTGGGAATATTTTCTTTCATCTGTTGCCAAATTTGTAACTCTCCCTTCAAAGCTAAAATACAAGGTAGATCTTCTTTATATACTTCAGCGCCTTGCAAAACACTTAAGTTATGGGTTAGTAACTTTTGAAGCTTTACTATTCTTTGCAGCTGAGCTCTAGGAAACCTAGACGAAATTTCATTTAATATGTAATCAAGAAAAGGAATATACACTGTAAGTCGGTAATATTCTTCAACAGATTAAGTCTGAATATTCGATCTATTAGTTTGACGGCCGGTTATTCTACGGACTGTGATTTCGGTTCCAATTTCGTTAGCGAGAGCCTCAACCTTATCGAAAAGTTTTTTTTAAATGCGTCCGTGCTAGTATCTCGTTGCCTCTGCAAGCTGGCTGTAGTCGTATCGACAAGCTGAGTTGCAGAAAGTACATCAACTTCAATGGCTTGTAATGATCGAGGGAGTGTGATTCCCAAAATATCAGCGAGGATTACCAAACTCACAAGAAATTCTGATGACATTATACCTTGGAGCAGTGAAAACGCAGGTGTAGTACTACTGTCACCTTGATCAGCAATTTTCTGCAAAACTCCAGGAAGACATGGCAAAACGTTCAAAAATGTCAAAACCGCTTCACGTCTTTCTACCCAACTGGTTTCACACATTTTTTTTAATGTATTTTGTTTTTCTTTACGCACTTGAGCTTGCATTTCTTCTCTGAGAAAATTTATTCGTTTAGCTGACTCACGAAAGAAAGTTGCTACATTGGAGATAACCCCCACAGCATTTCTTATGCTGGGTACGGTGGAAGCTGTACTGATAGCTAAGTTGAGTCGATGGCTAGCACAGTAAGTGAAAAAAGCTAAAGGCTGAATGTTGGATATCCACGCTAGTCGTATCTATATTGAAATAACGAATACAAATTTGTCAGCTGTTCACAAATAGAAACATCTGTAGTCTCATCAGCTATAATACTAAAAAAAATTGGCTTTTTTAATTTTGTTCACTATTATGTTTGTGATTAATTCCCCACAGCATGCAATCAAGTCATTTTGTGTTGACTAGCACATTTGTTTACATGGTCGAGCAGAATCTCATCTCCAGCATCAATTCGAAACTTTAACAATGCTCTTAAGTTGCCTTCTCCAAGAGAACTTTCCAACTCTAAATTACAGTCATCCCTGTGTCCTCGTAATACTATGTTTTGCATTCCACATAACATAACTGTTTTTATAAAAAGTATAAGTTTTCTACGATTTTCTTCAACAGTTTTTCTTTCCTGGGATCTCATTTGGACAACAACATCCATTGATTTGCCTTCAATTATCATTAAAAAAATTTGAGATGGTACCATATTACTTTGGTGATATTTTGTGTTCTCGTGATGTGAGATCATTTCAATAGCTTTTTTTGTATGTTTTTAGTGGTTCCGTAACCAACTTCCCTAGCTTTACATCATTTGTACCTGCTTCATGTCGACCGAAGAGAATGCACACTTTGCACAATCCGCCACCACCAATTTTGCTTTATGCTAGCCATTCATGTTTCTATAACCAGCTCATTTGAAAGGATCGGTTTTTGTTGCCCTCGCGAACTAGTGGAAACTTAAACTCGGTTGTGGGTTGCCAGATATTTTTCATCCACTGATACTTTTCTTCATCTGTAAGAGCAGGACAGTTCTGCTTTAAAGAAAAATAAAGAAGCTTACCTGTAGGTAAAATAAATAAAATACTAAATTCATAGGCCAAGACAAATACATTTGGGCAATTCCATGAAAAAGCGTACATAAAATTAGAGACCAAAAAAATTTAACTTTTCGACTTGCTTCTTATTCCTAATTATTAACTAAATATAGAAACAAACTTGCGATTGCAAATTATCAACAAAAGATGGCGTAGAAACACGTTTACGTCGTGATTATTTTCTTAAAAACTGGTAGTGAATTAAGATGAACAGTTTCATATTATTTCAAGTTATCAATACTATGTGTACATTTACTCTTGCCCTTTTAATTGATACCATTTTAGTTTGCTTTGCTAGAACGATTTTTTCTCAAGATTATTAAGATTCAAAAAATACTATCGAACAAACAAGCCAATGTTTATTTTCTTGTTGGACATTCTTTCAACATCATTTCCAAAGTCAAAAAGTCTTTTGGCATTCCTCCTATTGTAAAACTCAGCGCATGCTTACGTTTCTTTGTAGTAGGAGGATACCAAAAAGGAGTTGGTAACGACCATGAAGTGGGACTAGCGCAGTCTTCATTTTCAGAAGTTGTCACGGATGTCCTTGATATATTTGAATCCAAGTTATGTCCGATTTGGATAAACATGGACATGACACCACAGAAGAAAAGGAAGACCAGAATGCATTTTTTTGAAAAGCATGGTATACCAGGTGTCATCGAGCCAATAACCCGAAATATTAAACATCAAGAGATCTGGCAGCACCCACCAGTATATTCAGCAAACGAGAAACAACGTTGTCCTTTTCGCGCTCAAGTCCACAGGACTGAACAAAAATACATCTGCTTTTTTCAAAGCACGTTGCACAATCAACGGAAAATATTTGTCCTCTTCACGCTTCAATCATTCTAATCGCTGAGGTTACATACGTTGTCCCTTTCGGTGGACAATTGTGTTGAGTGCACGAATTTGGCCGACGTGCTCGAGGTCCTTCCATTTTACATGCTGGTAGCTGGAAGGCGTGCCTTGCTGCAGGTTTTTAATTATAGAGCTTTCTGTGGCTCATACCAAAGTAAGATCTTTGTATTATACCTTAATCATAAGAAAAAACATTGCATTCATTTTTTCAGAAATAAAATCAACTCTTTACTAGAAACGACTGATATTTATTCTGGTGAGAGCCACCAGTAGAAACTTTAGAATTTCCCGCAGCGACACCAGGTATTATAGGGTGTATAGACGGCACCCATATCTGGATTATTGCGCCTGTAGAAAACAAACACAGGATTTATAACCGAAAAGGGGTATTAAGCCTTAATACTTTACTGGTAAGAAATATAACAAATATACTATATTAAAATTTAAATTAATATATATAATTCTGAAGGTTTGCGATGCGGACCTGCGAATTCGCTATGTTGATGCTACCCATCCTGGAGCGTTCCATGATGCTCTAATTTCGAAAGTTAGTAAGCTCAGATCATGGTTGGAGCAAAAATATTTAAATGGAGAAAGCTCTTGGCTATTGGGTAAGATCTTTGTTTTATTTGTTTTTAACAAAATAAAAAATAAACTTAATTCACGTAGGGGATGCTGAATATGCACTAGAAATTGTCAATGTATGTTGCGCGTTGCACAACATCTGCATTCGTTACAAAGCTGAACTTGATCCTATGGACTTAAGAAATACGAGGACATATGAGGTAAATAATTTGAACGAAAAAGAAAAAAACGAAGTACATCTTAACAATTCAGAGTACAAATAAGTCCAACAAATAAGAAGACAAATTGGAGACTAACTTTAACTAGTTTATTAAAACAACAAAAAAAAACAAAAGAATTCATAAAAAAATTCACAACATATGTACCTACATAAAATGATAAAATAAAGTAAATTACGAATAAATTGAAAAAAAAAAAAATTAACACATGTTATTGAAAGTTTGGCTTCCTCTATTTCCAGCATTCTTAGCTTGAAAGCCAATTTTGCTTCAAGTTCACGCTTGCGAAGGTTTTCCATTTCAAGGTAGTTCCGCTTTTGTTCTTCTAGAGCTAGTTTCCGGTGTTCCAAAACTTTTCTCTGTATTTTGCGGCATATATTTTTTTGAATGCCGTTTTAATTTCTTCTTGTTGGTTTTGGGCACTTTCTTGTCCTTCGTCGATTTTAGAAACTCCCTCGCTGACCTTATCACAAAGCTTCCGATGAAGTGCGAGTCCTCTTTCCAAAAATTTAGCAATAGTTTTTGATCCTGTGGCATCTTTAATTGAAATCGGTGTTGAAGGATGTTTGGAAATGTCACTCGTATTTAAATGCACTTCATTCGTATTGGTCAAATCTTCTATGACCTCTGACAGTAAAAATTCCAATTCTTCATTGGTCGGTCCGGCTTCGGAAGTTTTTTGTTTTTTTTTTGGGGGAGATAGCAAAAAGTTTTCTTTGTCGGCGAAGTCAGGAAGCCTTCAACAAATGCTTGTTTAGCATTCAAGATTAACTGAATTTGGCAATAAAAAAGCACTAAAAATTAACAAAAGGTAGCGTGTAAGTAGCGCAACGAAAAACGTGGGTTGTCGATGCATCTAGCCAATTTATCATAGACAACCCTATATATTTGTGAATGGTAATCTCTCAGCTTAAATTTGGTATTGTTTTCAACTCTTTTTGTATGGCTATAGAAAATCAAGAAAAATGGACAAAAATTGGTTTGTCAGGGGTTAGTGGTCGGGTGAGGGCTGCCAACCCAATGTCTTCAAGTTCTATTTATAAGATCCTCTAACCTCTATCGAATTCTCATTCATTCTTAGTTCTCATTAAGATTCTATCAAATGATTACTCATTCATTATTTTTTTATGCCTATAAAAATCAAAAATAAAAAATTTACCGTAAGTTACCATTTTTATTTTTCCTGGGCAAAAAATTCAGGCAACCTTGGGCATTTTATCATTGTCGTCAAGCAAGCTTTTATTTTATATTCAACTCATTCTTTTTTTTTATGCCTTAGGAGACATGACGCGGTCTGCTCTCCTATTATGATGTGCTGCTACAAATTGCATGCCAACTTGTCTCGGCTGAACTATTCACTGCCAAAACGAATGAGGATCTCCAGAATATCCTCAGCTAGGCTCAGACGAACAGTCTTTATCTCAACCCAAAGTCCAAGTCACTGGTTATATACCGTAACTCACAAAGTCACATTATTATATTACCTACTTGAAGTGACATTATCCGGGTTCAACTGTATTTTTTTTTTCTTTTTATAAATTAACCCGTGCAGAACAGCAGGATATTCACATCCTCGTACTTTTTTAAAATCACCCCATCTTCAATGTATTTCTCCTATGACGTAGTCAACTCAAAAAATAAACTTAATTCGAAGCTGTCGCTATTATTTTCTTGGTTTCTGAATCAAATTTAAATGCAACAAGGCTTATGTTTCTATGTACATACTATGATTCAAACGTTACAATGCATTTGTTAAGACTTGATATGTCAATTTGAACGATAAAATAGCACTTACAATTTGGTTTTAAATCTTAAAATAAACCTCATTTAATTACTCCTCAACAAACTCCCATTACATAGGATACTAATTTATTACCCAGGTTCCTGTTGCCGTATTCGAATGACTAATTTTCTTTGTTTCACCATTTCCTGCCTGCAGCAATATTGCTCAGTAAATTGATAAACATAATTGCTATTAAATATATTCAAATAAATAATGACTTCCTGAAAGATTAATGTCATCATTGGGTTTATCCACGGCAAATATACGCGTGAACGTGGAATATCGGTTCCTAACCGCGCCGCGCCGGCTGTACCGGGACAAACCAAACAACAAAAAAATCACAAAATTAATAGCATAATTTCCCTACGTGCCAGCTACCACAAAACCTAATAATTTTAAAAATAAAGTCATAAGGTCATTAAGTATATTCAAACACGTACATGCATCATATATCATTGTATAATTGTTTTATATTTAAAAAAAAAATGAAATAAAATAAATAAAAAAAACAAAAAAAACATTTTAAATAATGAAGTAAATTATTTTTAATTGCCATAGAATTTCGTGCATAATTAAGCAATTGAGTGAATTTTTTGAAGATTAATGAAACATAAACAAGTAACAAAAATTGTAAAATCTTTTTTGATTTATGCGCTGACAGGTACAGAAATGATAAATAGCTAAATTAACCCAAAAAAAAGGGAGGAATAATAATTTTGTTTTTGAATATGTTCACACTAGTGTTCTGAAATAAAATGCTGGATTTGTGTGAACAGGTTTTTTGATTTATTTTTAGGTTGGCTGTAGATACCAATATCACAATAAGGAATAAAAATAAATACAACTGACAGTAGAGTGCCCAGGATGGACCTTAATGCTTGTCAGGATTCACGAGAAGGTGGTGCCGTAGAAAAACATATCTGCATTTTTCCTGGGACTTGAACGCTACCATGCTCAGTAATTGAATGCGATTACTACTTAAGCCTCGTCGCATTAAATGTCGTCTTCTTCTTTTACGAGTGCATGACGTACTAGTGGTATCGGTGTATCTCGTGTCTTTAATGAGTATCGAATCGAGGTATGCATGTTTTGTATATAGGTTTCTCTAAGCTGGCGTACACACTCACGTGCAAATCTGCGAGCAAATGCGTTCAGCTAAGCACGTATGCATGCGCGTTTGTCGGTTCTTCATTCATACTAACAGATTTTCCCTAGTATGTACGAGTACATACTTAAAAAATTAATAATACAAAAAGTAAATTAAATCAAATTACGAAATTGGGATTGGGCATCAGTGATGGTAAACGTAGGGGAAAATCCCTACATGTAGGTATTTTCACCTCAAAAATTAACGCGTAGGGAAAAGAGGAAAGATTTTTTAAAATAAGCGAATATGTAGGTACTTTCAATATTAAAAGGTTAGGTTAGGTTAGGAGGGTCGCTTGCAATAGATGCAAATTCACCCAGAGGCCGTAAAGGTCCATTGTGAATACCCTAGTTGTGTATGTCGAAACATGCTTTTAACAAAACAATTTTGATCTATTAATAAACCTTTTTAGGTCTGTGAGCGGTATCTTAGCTAGGTCGTCCAGGCAGTCAAAGAACCGTGCCCCCATACAAGATAGGCGCCGTTCCTGAAGAGCCGGGCATTGGCATAGAAGGTGTGCTACAGATTCTATTTCATCTTCATCCGTACAACTTCTACAGAAGTCGTTAGTAAGGATACCGTATCTTCGGGCCATGTTTCCTATTATACAGTGTCCGGTTATGACACCGACAAGTACATGGATTTGGCTTCTTTTCATAGAGAGTAAGGATCTTGTTCTATTCTGGTCGACTGCAGGCTGCGGGTTATGACACAGTCCTTAGTGTTGTGCCATCGTTCCTCGGCTAAATTAGTGGTCTATTAGATGTTTAGCTGTGCTGAAAGCCGGAAGGACATGTCTGTCAGCTAGTGTTATATCCATATCAGAGCCTTTCCTGGCCAGTTCGTCTGCTGTTTCGTTCCTTTCTATACCCACATGTCCGGGTACCCAGCTGTGTGGTGCTTTATCGCTTTAAGTGCCTCGAGGCACTCCTTTACGCATTTTGAGTTCACAGAGGTGGAGTCCAGTGCTTTAAGTGCGGCTTAGCTGTCCACGCAAATGGTAATTTCCGTTGCTGGTAGTTTCCTTGCTAGGACAATTTGTGCTGCTTTCTTAATAGCATATATCTCTGATTGGAAGACGCTGTAATAATCGGCTAGTCGGTAAGACTGCTTAATGCAAAGTTCTTCCGAGAAGACACCTGCTCCGGTACCTACTTCTGTTTTTGAGCCGTCTGTAAAGATGGATGTTCCGATAATGGCACTATCGGAGTTGTTCCAGATCTTTCTGTCTGGTATGAAGACCTTGAAGTATCTGGAGAAGTCGAGCTGGGGTTTCTCATAATCCGTGCAGGGCATGAGTCCTTTTTGGTTGAAAATGTCCAGTATTACCGTGTGTCCAGATGAACGGGGCCTCCAGTTGCCATTTTCTCTTAATCTGAGAGCTCCTTTGGCTGCCGTGTTTCTTATGGAGAGATCAATCGGTGGGAGGTGCAGAAGCGTGTCTAGGCCAAGTTGCTGAGTGGATCTGAGCGCACCTGTTATGCCTAGACAGGCTATCCTTTGTACCTTATTTAGATTTCTAAGGTAGGATTTGGTGTTAGTCACATCCCACCATATTATTGACCCGTAGGTGAGGATTGGTCTTACAATTGCTGTGTACAGCCAATGTACTATTTGCGGTTGTAGTCCCCATTTCTTTCCAAATGTATTCTTGCACGCGTAGAATGCGTTTAGTCATTTTTTCATTCTTTCTTCTGTATTCCGTTTCCAATTTAGTTTGGAGTCGAATATGATGCCCAGGTATTTGGCTTCCGTGGAGATTCTGAGGCGCGTGCCTTTCAGTCTTGGTGGGTTCCAAGATGGGATTTTGTATCTTCTAGCGAACAGAACTAGGTTTGTCTTGTTGATGTTAATCGATAGGCCGTTGGCGTCAGTCCACATTGATAATTCTGTTAGCGCCGATTCCATGATATCGCTGGCTGTGGAGAGGAATTTTCCTGTTACCAGAATGACCACATCGTCGGCATATGCAACTATTTTAATACCTTTGTTTGTGAGGGACTTAAGGATTTTGTTAAGTGAGATGTTCCATAAAAGGGGTGATAACACCCCACCTCGTGGGGTTCCTCGCCCAACAGTTTTCCTGATTGAATTGTCCCCTAGGTTGGAGTAAATGACTCTGCTGTTAAGCATTGTCTGTACCCTGTTTAGTATGAAGTTTTGGGAGCCATGTTCTTTTAGTGAGGATATGATGGTTCCCGTGTTCAGATTATTGAAGGCTCCTTCTATATCCAAGAAGGCCGTCAATTCCTTAAGTTCGATGGATCTCTCAATTGTTACCGCAACCTCATGGAGCGCTGTTTCCACGGATTTACCCTTGGAGTATGCGTGTTGAGCGTCGCAGAGGGGCATGATTCTTTCGAGTTTGTTCCTTATTTCCAAGTCGAGTAGTCTCTCGAGCGTCTTCAGAAGAAATGACGAGAGACTTATCGGTCTGTAGTCCTTTGCAGTGGAGTGGCTTGGTTTCCCTGCTTTGGGGATAAATACCACGCGTACTTCTCTCCAGATATTCGGAATGTACCCCATCATTAAGCTGCCGATGAACATAGATTGGAGCCATGGGGTAAATGTTGTAATTGTCTTTTGTAACATGGTTGGAATTATTCCGTCCGGTCCCGCTGATTTAAAGGGTTGGAACGATAGTATTGCCCATGTTATTTTTTCCACGGTGGTGCAGGCCGCAATGGTTCCTAGTTCTTCCTCTGAGAGGTGGGGTGTATTGCTGGCCGGGTTAGGTGTTAGGCGAGGGACATTTTTGCAGCCGGGAAAATGAGTATTAAGGAGCAGTTCCAGAGTGTCTTGGCTGTTTGATGTCCAGCTGTTGTCATCCTTACAGAGGTTTCCTACCGGGGATGGAGTTTTGGCTAGGATTTTCCGGAGTCTGGCCGCCTCTGTTGTGGATTCTATGTTGGAACAGTAGTTGGACCAAGATGTTCTCTTGGCTGCTCTAGTTTTCTTTTTAAATTCATTGAAACTGGTGCGATATTCACTCCAGTTCTCTTCGGAACGTGTCAGCTTGGCCTTATTAAACAGTCTCCTGGTTTTCGTCCTAAGTTGACGAAGTTCCGTCGTCCACCAAGCCGCATGGGTTCGTTTGGAGGGACGAGTTATTGGGCAGGATTTTTTGAAAGAGGTTATGAGTGTCTTTGTATACAGGTCGACTGTATCGTTAATCTGTGTCACGTTTGAGCATGTCCCTAATTGGCTTAGTGTTAGTCGAGATGTGACGAGATTATTGAATTTATGCCAGTCCGTTTTTATCGGGTTTCTAAAGGGTTTTTCTCTTCTAATTTCAAGGTCGATAGTGAAGGTTATTCTGAAGTGGTCAGAAAATGAGTGTTTTCCAGATACTCTCCAGTCATTGACTTTGAAATTATTTGTGGGGTGAACTAACGTCAGATCTATTACTTCCTGTCTAATTTTCTTGTGGAAGGTAGGATGGTTACCTCTGTTACAAATTACTAAGTTGGAAAGAATAATAAATTCAAGAATAGACTCACCCCTATTATTTATGTCCGTGCTGCCCAGTGTTTCCAGGTGCTTAGGCCAAGTCTCCCCTAGATTAATTTGAAATCCCCCAGAATTGACCATTTTTGCAAAAAAAATCCCCCCAAAAAAGATTTTATTAAGCACGAACATTTTTTTTCGCAAAATTTATGACACCAAACTTTGTATACATACTTTTATACACATATAAGTACATATAAAAAAAATATTTGTAAATATATACACCGCTATCGTGGAATCCGCCGGGGAGAAAGATTCACTTTAATTTGAGCATCGGTATCGTTGAATCCGCCGAAGTGAATTGCCCTTGTCGATAAAGTGAATGTTTATCACGGCATCGTGGAAAACGTTCGCATCGGATCTATCCATACAAAATTTGACATTTCTGATCCGCAGTTCAAACATCGCGGATCTCATATTGTTGATCTGTTTACTTGTTAAGTTGATAATTTAAACTAACAGATTGAACAAACAATTTATTTTGCAGCAAATAAAAGACTAAAATTGATGAATTTAGTGCTTTAACACAGTAAATATAATGATTATTTTCCAACACCATGTTGGTGATTTCATTAAAAAAAAAATCGTGGGCAAGCTGCTAATTTCACTTTGTGAGAATTTGTAAATGAGCTCCGAGTTAGATCCATTCGCCCCAAATTATGAAAAAGTCGATTTATTTAGTTGCACAGTTTTAATAAACCTGCAAGATTAAACGGTTGTATCGTATTTGAAAACACGTCTTAGCTGGTAGTTCCTTTATGTCCTACCGCTCCTCTTGATGTTCATCTGACGAGTCCAGAAATAGAGCTATTCTATCCATTTTACTATTCTTTACTATTTATACTATAATACCAAAGGACAATTCTAAAACATAAATTCTCTTTGCTCGGAAAAACAATGAATAGATAACACTGGGGAACAAAATTTAATTTTTTTTTGTTGTTAGGATGAGACAGATTATTTGACGCTGAATCTAAATCTGGCAACAGAATTGCTCCAGGAGGTCAAAATTTTGAGATATACCAATCTCAAAGCGCTTAAAACACGTTTTTAGGCGATATTTGAAGTATTTTTTGAGAACACAAAATTTTTATAGCCATTTTTAGCTAAAACATCCTTCAGTACTACTCTTTCCCTTTCATTCCCATTTTAGTTTGTTTCGCTACGAGGTTATTTTCTCAAGATATACCCGTTTATTTCTATACTGTAGTTCGTTAGTACAAAAATGCAAAATGTAACATAGGTAATATCGAAGTACCGTGCTAAAAATAAATATCTTGAGAAAAAAACTTCGTAGCGAAACAAACTAAATTGGAATTGCAAGGGAAAGAGTAGTACTAAAGAATGATTTAGTTAAAAATAACTATAAAAATTTGCTGTTCTCAAAAAATTACTTCAAATATCGCCAAAAAACGTGTTTTTAGCACTTTGAGATTGGTATACATATCTCAAAATTTTGAGCTCCTGGAGCAATTCTGTTGCCAGATTTAGATTCAGCATATTAAACTCTTTATACTGATAATGTTTTTATT
This sequence comes from Brachyopa scutellaris, assembly GCA_949775065.1. Lineage (NCBI taxonomy): Eukaryota > Metazoa > Arthropoda > Insecta > Diptera > Syrphidae > Brachyopa > Brachyopa scutellaris. The sequence continues at coordinate 42,406,342 of OX459113.1, read as the reverse complement.
GAAACAGCAATTTCGTTGTTGACCAGTGTAATAATTGAATTGCAACACCATATTCCCTCAGTATTCCATTCAACTTCCAAATTCCAATGTAAATCGACGCACAGTCCGAGAATGTACATATTTCGGGGAGCTTTAAATATTTCATAAGCCATTTGTTCCAAAGGAAGCTGGTGGAAATTTTGTTTATAAAAATTCCCCCCAGATCTCCCCCTAAGTAGGTTGTGCCCCCTGATTCGCCCCCAACCAGCAAAAATACCCCTAAATCTGGGTGGAAAACCCCCAAACTGGCAACACTGGTGCTGCCCCATTGGATGTGGTGGGCATTGGCATCCAGTCCCAGTACCATGTTTGCTCTGGTCGTGCTTGCATGCTGCACCAGTTCTCTTAGCAGTGTTGGTGGTGGGTTGTCGTCTTCGTAGGGCAAATATGCTGATGCAAGAATGAGTTGTGGCTCATTCCTGCAGTCGCATACCGCCACCGTCATGTCGCTATTGCTGAAACGATTGGAGAAAATGAAGTTAATGGTTTTCTTAATCAGGATGCAGCTTCTCTTTTTACGTTCACAGGGAGAATGTAGGAGTGCATAGTGTTTTGATCTTAGACCTTGGCCTTTATTTTTGGCGATCCACGGTTCCTGGATCAGAGCTACATTTACGTTTTCTTCCGCCATGAAGAGCAGCAGGTCGTCGGTAGCGGCGCGGGAATGGTACAAATTAATTTGCACCACGCTGAGCTTCTTGGCTGTGGTCATCGTTATTCAGTATGCTGACACGAAGTTGTCCCAGCCCGAATTTGACGACCCCTGCTGTGGATATCAGGTGAGTGGCGGATTTGGGATTCACCAGCATTCCTTGCCTCCTCCTTTCTCTCGTGGTTTCGAGTTAAGGATCTCCCATTCCTGAATATTGAGGTCCCTGTTCAGCTTACCAATGAACTTCAGTATTATTTGTTCCTCCGGTACTGGAGGGGGGATCCATACATGTGCCTTGATGCGCAGCGGGAGGGCAGAGGCAGGTATCGTGTCTAATATGGCCCCAGGCCAAATCTCTCCTAGGCTTTGAATGCAACGGCTTAGGAAGTCGTATGAGCCTTTACTTCCGCAGCCCACGACTTAACACCTTTACGCCAACCGGCACCGTCGAAGTTGCAGGTGTTGTCGGCTTTGTCGTCATCTTCCGCCACCATGGCTTCAATAATCTTTGCTTCCACCTTTAGCCAGTTCTCATTTGACATCTTGCCGTCCGGATTACTGGGGTCGATGATAGCCAGAGTGAGCTCCTTGTTGTGGAATATAGTTTTTGCTTTCTTAGCTTTTTTGCCAGTTTCTTCTTCTACTAAGCGAATTCTTTTGGATGCTGGTTGTGCTAAATCCCTTGCAATATTCTTCGAGCCCGAGGGTTCTGAAAGTCTCTGTAAGGGTCGTCGCTTAGTCATCGCACCCTCCGGAATAACGCTTGGTTTCGGAGGAACTCTGGCTTTTTGAGGGGTGGTAACTTTGGAGCTCTCGGGGATGGGGTTTCTTGGCCGTACCTCCTTTCTTTCCCCCTTACGTTCTTTGGTTTCCACCTTCGGATCTTCCTTTTTCCGGTTAGATGTCGGAGCAAGTGCCTTAACTGTCGTTGGTCTGGGCTGTGTTTTCTCTCGTTGACGGCTTTCAAACTGTCTGACCTTTTTGGCGTGCTTCTTCATTAGTGCTCTATCCCTACTTGAGAGCGTTGCCGGATCCTTTAGCTTCATTTTTCTCAGGTACTTCGTGGAACTCTTGTAGCTGTCTCTAGCTTTTTGTTCCATGGTTCTCGAGGTTTTCGTCTTACTTGGTACCAAAGTGTCCTCCAGAAGTCTGTCCTCAGTCTCCGAGTCAATTGTGGAGGTCGTGGTAGACTGCGACGAGATAGCATCCCGTAATGCAGCCATGTCCGTCCATTGATTCTTCGATGGAGATTCGTCTTCTGATGATAGGCTTATTGCCCTTTGTCTGAGTAAGCTGTTTTTGTCAAGTATCTTGCTTCCTTTACACCCTTGACTGCCGGTGTGATCTTCCATGGGAGTTGGGTCCTCCAGACTCCGTGACCCTGCCGCTTCCGAGGAGGCGAGCGGATTTTCACTAGTGTGCATTCCACCTGGAGTAGTTACATCAGTTTGTTGTGCTTCCATGTTGGTTTTGTTTCGCGTTAGTTAGTTTGGCTGCGATTCTAGGACGCATTGCCCGGTTGCTACCACGTGGAGGTATAACTAACACTTGAGAGTGATCGGATGAGAATCGCCATTCCTAGAAGGCTTTCAACTCCTCTGACCACCCCCCAGCAACCACAATATTAAAAACTCTCGGATGATTTTTATTTCCATATTTCAATCCTTCCAGAGTTTTAATTTATGATTTCATGAATGCCTAAATGTTATCTTACGCTCAAAATATGTATTGACTTCCTCACGCAAGTCGCACCTTTTATGACCTTTTAGACCTTTTAATGCGAAAGGAATGAAGCGTCGCTGTTAGGCTTCAATACGAGTATTAAGATTTTCCCGATAAGGAGTCCATACTTGCGAGGCATATTCGAGGTGAGGACGGACAAGACTGTTAAATAGTGAGAGCACTCTCTCACTACATAAGGAATTTTAGATTCTTGACACCATCTTTTAACAAAACCTAACATTGAGTTTGATTTATTCACAATATGGTTTATATGCTCTTTAAAATCAAGTTCAGGGCTAAAATAAACACCCAGGTCCTTAAAACTATAAACCCGACAGAGAGAGTGATTCGATATTAAGTAGTTGAATATAGTCGGTACCCGTTTCCTAGAGAATGTCATGGACTGACATTTGAGTGGGTTAAGGACTAAACCATTTTTGCAGCACCAGGTACTGAAGTTATCAATGTCTGATTGCAGATGTCTGCAGTCATTTATGGTTGAAATTGCTCTACTAATCTTCATATCATCGGCAAATACATAACGATTAGAGCAAACCATTATCTTTTAATACCGTTTCAAAGCTCAAAAGTGGTCAATGTTAGGTAATTCTACGGAACTTGAAACTATGTATTATAGTCAACTTCAGCAGAAAACAAAAATGACATTTCTGGAGAGAGCGAAGCAAAAGAGAACATTAAAATATGGGGAAATTTGCACAAATTTACACAAAAGATACCCCAATATATGCAAATCAAAATGTTTACGTCAATGATCAGCTGACCGCACACTTTAAAAAACTGATCTGGTTAGCCAAAGAAAGCAAGAGCGAACAATTGAAAGTATGTATGGTTTCGGAATAATAAAGTTCTTGCGAGAAAAAACCAAGGGGTCCGTATTATAGAAATACAAACAATCAATAGGTCTCAATCAATCAGTAACTCTGTGCTGGATAAAAAGGTACAGAAAATTACAGGCTTTGGTATTCAATAAAAAAAAGTTTCTGTCCGAGACTGATTTTTTTCTTGTTCAGTAACTCTGTGCTGGACAACTTTTCTGCACCTACTTTTGAGGTAGAACAGAATCGTGAGAAATATCAAAATCAGCTGTGTTGCACATTTGATTTTTTATATGCAGTGAAAAGTGTTTCGACGAGATTTAAGTTTACCAAATGGAAGAAATCGAAATTCAATCTCAAAAAGCGTAATCAGTTATTGTTTAATAGTTTGGAAAACATCAAGTAAAATAATCATCAATGCAGTTGTCATTTTTGACAACAAACATATGGATGTGCTTTCCTGTGAGACTTGATTTGAGCTTCTGCACAAATTTGTTCTGTTCTGATCTGACTTTTTTTTTACTGAACTGACCTAGTGATGTAGACTGTAGATAATGGTCTAACGTTTCTATCTCTTCTTACGCTAGCGCACGAAAGCAACTCAATAATATTATGAATAACGAAACAAATAATTTAATAAATTTAAACTTTAAAAACCTAATGTCACAACGAGAAGCCATAGCATATGTGAAAAATAATAATTGTCAATTTTCGTGTTTATTGTTGAATGTAAGATCTTTGAGAAAAAATTGGAACGGATTTTTGTTATATGTACATGAGATGCTGTCAAGTATTGATGTTATTGTTTTGTGTGAAGTGAATATACCTAAGGACAAAAATCATTTGTACAAGATTGAAGGCTACAATAACGAATATCTTAATAGAAGCAATTCTAAAGGTGGTGGAATAGCAGTTAATTTCAAAAGCGATGTCTCATTTGAAATCCTAGAAAGAAAGAGTACATTCAATGAAAATATCTCCCTGATCGCAAAAAGAAGAGTTTTTCCAACTTCAATAATTGCAATATATAGACCACCTCGTTTAGATTTAAATTATTTCGTCCAAGAATTAAGTGATCATGTCGACATGTTTGAAGCCAGAAAAATTTGGTAGTCATAGGAGATATAAACATTGACGTAAAAGACGATTGTAATAGATCCGGTCATTAGTCGGCATTAGATACATTTTATTCTTTTCATCCCATAAAAACGATGTCTTGGAACATCCTGGGATTGCAAAAAAAAAACTCACAAATTTTGGAAAGCTCTGAAAAGTGCTCAAGATAATTTAAACTTTGAAAAAACTTTGTCCATTTTTCACTTGAAAGTGATTTATTGAAATTAAAATCTTTCGAATTCTTCTTAAAAAAGTTATTCAATTCACAACATTCATCAAAACATTTACTATCATTTAAAATAACTTCTTTGGAATTTCAATAAAAAAATATTCGTTTCGACGTCTTCCCATTTTTTTTTTAGTGCCATACAATAGAAACATGACTACTTTTACTTTACACCATGGTAACATCTTGTTGAAAACAACATACATTTATATAAGTTGTTCAAAATTGTTTAAGATTCGTAAAAAAAGCGACTTGCAAAGAAAAAATGGACACCCTAGTGAGAGGCAATATCCTAGCATGGTTTTCGAATTATCTATAGAATACAATCAGAGTTTGGTGTCACAACCGCGGGTTGGTTATCAATGCACAAAAAACTAAAGTAATGCATATTCGACCACCCCACATTCCAAAATTTAAAATAAACCTTAAAATGCATGAAAATACGTGTTTGCAGAGAAGTTGGGGTCAAGGTACATAAACGAAGAGGACGACTGCTCCATGTACATTAAAAACGTGTCAATGTACGTCAACGCTGCGAAAATCAGCGTATGCACTTTTTCACCTAAGCAATCTCTGCACACCTTTTGTTTTGGATTGGTGGAATCATATATGAGATACGGCATACTTGCATGGGGTATAGCCTCGCAACTACAACCTTTCCAAAACATACATATGCGTCTACAAAAATTGGTACAGCGAGCACATATAAGTGAGCACCGTGGTGTAGTGGTTAATGCGTTGGACTACTATGCAATGCTGCCCGGGTTCAATGCCAGCCCGGGTTAGGGTTACCAGATTGAAAATGACGAAAAGTGGGACATCGCGAGACAAAATATGTTTTTGAAAAATATAACACCAGTGTAAAAAAAGTGAAGTAAAAAACTTAAAGCAAATTAAACATGTCGCATATTCAGGACCTTCTTTGTTTTCTGTTAACCACTCGAAACACTTTTACAAGCACTGATTATATAATCACTTTCCTTTTTATTCGCTTTTTTTTTTAGACATTTTAGGTACTATTAAAAGCAAACGAAAATAATTTGTAAATAATTTGTAAACAGGACAGATAGCAGCACAAATCATATACTGACAGATGATGGAAAACTTTTGCGCGTGAAGTGATATGTAGATCATTGAGTGGATGCATTCAGCTTTGAAAGGATTTTGAACTTCAAAAGGATGTATTTACAGAGAATCTTTTTAAAAATATTTAATGAAAATATTTTAACAGTTCTAAATTGAATGTTTTCTCTTTTTGAATTTTACTTAATAAGGGGGACAAACAGCATTTTGGTATGAAAAAGGGGGACTTCTGGTAACCCTAGCCCGGGTCAAACATCTAAAAGTTTTTTCACGGTGCCACCTCTTTCGAATGTCTGACAAGCAATCAAAGAGTATCATTTGTCAAGATTGAGCTTCTCAACTTGCTGTTCGGAGTCGGCAAAAACTGTAGGTCCCTTCCATTGGTGCAAAAATATAAGCGAGAAGCAGGCCCAGGTTCACCCGAGCTGTAGCGCCACCGAAGTAAGTAAGAGCACATATGTATAAGACAGAGCAATGATACGCAACGAAGCAGATTCGGTATGAATATGTTCAACATCTCCCAACTGTACAATCTGGAAATCTTGACAATGTTTTACGATGACAACGCATATAGAGCACTAACCAGAAGAAGACAAAGCATTTCTACGAAATACCGAATATGGACGCAGGAAGTACGATGTCGCAGTCCCTACGGACCTAAACGAGTTCCCCAGAGAGTTTCGCAACTTACCAAAAAGTGAATTATTAAAAGAAGTATAAAAAATGTATCGATATTTATAACTGTTCACATGTACATATGTATCTATTTAAATATTAACTATTAAAATCTTTTGAAACCAAAAAAACAAAAAAATTAATAATAGTAAACTTGTAATTTTTGTAAAATTCTTAATTTGTGCTTAGTTGTTATTCATTGTTCCTAATTGTTAATTTATTAGTAGACTTAAAGGATTCTTAACATTAAATGTAATAAATACGTGTAAACAGTGTTCTGCAGACAAGCCCTTCAGGCTTTGCAGATACAAAACTTTATATTACAATTTTTTAATCATTGAATAAATATAAATACAATACAAATACAAATACAATTCCAAAATCGATAAGGAAAACATATTCGGTGGTTTAGTTGGAAAGCTCAGAATCCACGACAGACAACGGCCTGCTTATCGATTTTGCAGCAGCTCGTAAAACGGTGATAAGTAGCACCAGGTTTCCAAGACTTCGAATCCACACAGCAACCTGGCACTCTCCAGATGGTCGAACCGCTAACCAAATCGACCACGTGCTAATAGATGCGAGGCACGCATCCAACATCCTGAATGTGCAAACCTTCAGAGAGGCAAACGTCGACGCTGACCGCTGCAGCTAAATTCAGAGCTCGACTATCCAACGAGAAGAAGCTGCAAACCGCACAGAAAAAGAAATTAAAAATAATATCATTATTGACCCTTCTTTGAGCCAAAGGTTGCATATGCAACAGATTTATCTGATGCAAATATGGGGAGGTTAAAAGGATCCCAGGGAAGACCTTTCAATGCAAATCGAATGAATCGTCGCTGGACGGCTTCAATACGAGTATTGAGATTTTTCTGATAAGGTGTCCATACTTGCGAAGCATATACCAGGTGGGGACGGACAAGACTGTTAAATAGTGAGCGTGTGACATAAGGATTTTTAAATTCTTTACACCATCTTTTAACAAAACCTAACATTGATTTTGATTTATTCACAATATGGTTTATATGCTCTTTAAAATCAAGTTCAGGGCTAAAATAAACACCCAGGTCCTTAAAACTATAAACCCGACTGAGAGAGTGATTCGATATCAAGTAGTTGAATATAGTCGGTACCCGTTTCCTAAAGAAAGTCATGGTCAAGTCTTACAGCACCAGGTACTGAATTTGTCAATGTCTGATTGCAGAAGTCTACAATCATTTATGGTTGTAATTGCTTTACTTATCTTCATATCATCGGCATATATTAGAATGTTGCTATGTTTAATGATTGATGGAACATCATTGATAGCAAGAATAAAAAAAAGTGGACCTAGGTGGCTTCCTTGAGGGACGCCGGATCCTGCTAAGAAGGAATTCGAAAGGAAACCTCTAAATTTAACCTGATATGACCTCTGCTCGAGGTAAGAGCCATTCCACGAAATAAAGATTGGGGGAAGACCTAACGCCTCGAGTTTGTAAATAATTATAAGAAAGCTGATCAAAAGCTTTGGGTAAATCAGTGTAGACACATTCCACCTTATGTCCATTTTCTAAGACATCGGAACAGTTATGAGAAAATGTTAACAGATTGGTGACAGAAGACCTGTTTCTGACGAATCCATGTTGTTCTTTACAGATAACACCTCGACAGAGAAAAGTAAGACTATCACACACCACTTGTTCAAATAATTTTGGTATGCATGACAGCTTAGATATTGGTCTGTAGTTCCTGATAATATTTCTATCGCCTTTCTTAAAGACGGGCGTAATAAACGATTGCCTCCAGAAGCTAGGGAAATGTCCGGTTATTATGGAGACTTTAAAAAGAAACTTCAACGGCAGAGCAAGGACGTCGCTGCATTTTTTCAGCACTATTGGAGGAATGCCGTCAGGACATCATCCTTTAGATATGAAATACATTTGGAAATAGTTTCCAAGTCTAAGGCAATGTTGGTAAAGCGGACTTGAGGAACATCTTTGAGATACTCAAAGTATTCATTATCAATACTTAGCGGTACATCGTTAAAAGATTTACGAAAATTGTCCGCGAAAGCGTTGCAAATATCGATAGAGTTATTAGTTACACTGTTATTATAAGAAAACTCTGCTGGATATCCGTCATTTTTTTCGAAAAATGCAATATAAATATTAAAGTCATTTGAGCTGAGACGTTTAATATGATTTTTCCCCGTTCAATTTCTTTTATTTCGTAGAGTTCTTAGATCTTTAGTGTGCGAAGGGTGGTTCGGGATTGCATTTTTCGATAATTTGGTTACAACTACTTATACAGTTATTTATGACACTATTAAAGCATTTTACTGCATCCTCAACATTAGGTGAAACGTTAATGTTTTGTATATTGGAGCATCTTATTCTCTTGGACAGTTGCTGATAATAAGCCCGTCGAAAGTAAAATATATACGAGCCATCATTAGGGTCATTATTATCATATATATGACAGCTCAAGTCAAAAAATACATCCAAGGGTGGAGGATGTCTATCTTCTTTAGTTATGCTTGAACAAGATTCTTGAACAACAGTACTAACAGCGTCAGAGGAAAAGACCAAATCGAAAGTTCGATTATTGTAGTTTTTAATACAGCTGATTGGCTGTAAGTCAAACGACGTAATGGAGTCAAGTTTAATAAGCTACTGCTGAGCGGAATTAAACGATGCTGACTGATAGGATCAATCCTCCGATGGAACCCAGATCGTTTGTGGCAATGGCAAGTTGAAGTCGCCGAGCAATAAAATGTTGTTTTCCGAGCAGGATAAGCCATGAATGCATTCCAAGATTAGTAAAAGCTCAGAATACAATGGTGTAGCAGTATTAGGAGGTATGAATGTATTAGAGACAAACACAGTTTTGTCCTCAATACAAATTTTAATACAAGTGAATGAGGACAAAACCAAGTACATGTTGTCAACAAAGAAACATCTGTCCACCGCCTAGGACAAAACGACACTGTTGGCGACAATAATTTCGAAGTTGTTAATGTTGAAAGTTAAAAGAAAGACAAAGACTTGCACTAGGAAACCGCTGCTACTTCGGTTTGGCAAAACAAATGGGTTCAAAACTCCTTACTCGGAAGACGAAATTCATGCTCTACAAAATACAGATCCTGCTAGTCCTGCTGTATGGAGCCGAGTGTTGGACGATAAGCAGGAAAGCAGAGTAGATTCTGAATACTTTCGAGAGAATTTTTTTTTGTCGTGTATTCGGTGAGGATGGCGAACGGAGGAGAAGATACAACCGCGAACTCTATGAGCTGTACCATGATGTGGATGTAGTCCGAAAAGCCAAAACACGTCAACTATACTGGCTCGGCCACATCGAGCGAATGGACAACAATGAGGATCTTCAAATCACAGCCGCCAGGTTCGAGACGACAAGGAAGACCGAACCTCCGTTTTAGGGATCCAGCAATCGCGGATGCCCGAGCGCTTGGTATAGACAACTGGAAGTAGTGTGCCCGGGATCTTAGAGAGTGGAAGACTGCCGTGTCCCAGGCAGATACTCTTCACGGGTCGGGACCCCGTTAAGTAAGTAAGTAAGCTCCACAACACTGCTAGACGGTTTGGCAGTGGTAGACTCTGTTACTACGTTGCTATGGAAAATATACTACAAATACGGAAGAGAAAAAGAGGTTGATATACTATATAATATACAATTTAAACATATAATTTTAGAAGAAAGAAAATCCTCAAACGACGAATCTCGATTTGCTTTAAAAAAAGCAATACTTAATAATCGAAAACTTGGAGATTTCTAATTATAAATCAGTGTTGGAGATTGAATTATAAGAGAAGAAACTCGGTTGTATCACAATTTCCTAACCTAGGAAAGAAAGATGGTAGAGCAAACGCGTGTTCCTTTGTACAAGCCTGACAATCGAGAGAAAGTTTTATTTGATAATTTATTTAGAGTTTATTCAAAATTCATTACCGCAAAATTATAGTCGCATAAAGTATACTTTAAAAAGATTTTAGCACGTAACAAAGTCAAGATTAGTGTTTTCCTATTTATAGTCGACATAAAACACACTTTATAGTTATCAGCTCGCGCTACCTTTAAAACCACCAAAAGTACATTTTAACTTTTAAATGGGCTTTTGTCTATATGTCTTCTGTCATTTTTAATACGAAATTTCACAAAATGTTTTCTCAGGATGAAGATTTTTATATTCTTGAAGATTTTTATATTTTTGAAGACTTTGATATCATTAGAAAGCCTAAAATATATAAAAATCGAGCAAATCCTTTTGAAGAGCTTGATGACGAAGCAGTTTATTCGCGATATAGATTTGATAAGGTGACCAGTTCTTGATCGAAAATCTCGATATCAGAGAGCCTGTAACAAATCATGGGCTTCCTATTCCTGCGTCTTTACATGTTTTACTTACCCTTCATTTTTTTTGGGAGAAATTAAGATAATTTTATTCATAAGTGTCGTATACACAATTTCAGGAGTATTGCATGGAGTATCGCAGGCAACAGTTGGAAAAATAATATTAATAATATAAATTGAACAATTCAATGAGACGAAACAACAGTTTTATAGAATCGCTAGGTTCCCCAGGGTTGTAGGAGCAATTGATTGTACTCACGTCCACATTAAGCGGCCAGCCAAAATTGATGGGCCAGTAATGGCCGGACATTACATTAATCGGAAAGGTAAGCGCATAACTATGTTAGCTTTTTAAGATTACAAACAATTTTTTTTACTCACTTAATGTACAAATTATAACCGATCCCAACTGCAAAATAGTTGACATCGTTGCAAGGTCTCGTGGCTCACTTCATGACTCTAATATCTGGAATAATTGTCGTTTAAAAAGTATTTTGGAATCGACTGTAAATATTCATCAGGGTGTCTTGCTTGGTGACGCCGGATATCCATGCTCATCTATATTGCTAACACTGGTCAGAAACCCATCCAACTAAAGAGAAGAACGATATAACAACAGCCACACATCTACAAGAAGTCGAATCGAATGTCTTAATGGTCATTGAAGTCAAAATTCAGATCACTTCTTGAAAGATTACGAGTAGATTTAGATACGACAAAAAATGTTATTGTTGCCGTGGCCGTACTTCACAACGTAGCTAAGGAAAGGAATCTTCTGTTCTTTGAAGAAAATCCGCCACGAAGGCTATCGCAACCATTAGATGTCAACAATAATACCCAAGGACCTGCAGAAGCAACTGGAAGGGCATTTAGAAATACATTCATTAGTCAATATTTTTAAATATATATTTTATCAAAAACAAACATTAAAAACAAAACAAAAGAATTCATAAGTTTATAAATAATAATTGAAGATTAACTGCATAAAAAAGCGTGGAACTTTAATCTTCCTCCATTAATTGCCGGTTGTTGTATTCACCTTTCATCCGCTGTATCTTTAAATAATGTATTTCTTTTTTATTTGCCATTTCCAATTTGTGAGCTTCATGTGCATGTGCGGTGGATTCTTTGGCTTGCAATAGCAGTTCTTTTGCTAGCTCAATTTGCAAAGCATGCAATTCCTTGCGTTGTGAAGTTTCGTCTTCAATTTTCCGTCTACGCTCAGACATTACCTCACATTTTGTTGTCGCCTTCCTGGGTAGTCTCCTCAGTTCACATAGCAAATTCTTCGATGAAGATCGGACAACTAGTGTAGAACTGGATGGCTCAGCAGCTGTGGCATTTCTGTCAACAACCATCGCATTTGGGATGTCAATATTTATTTCAGCTTCGACAGGACTTGTAGATGGAGGACTGAGATACAAAATATCGTTAAAGTTGGCAGTGGGAGTGAGTGGGGCCGGCAAAACGCTATCACTTACTTACTTAGCTACAGCTCGAGGTGAACCTGGGCCTGCTTCTCGCAACCATTTGTGTGTGCGTGTTATATTTTTGCACGAATGGAAGGCACCTACAGTTTTTTGCCTATTCCGAACGGCGAGTTGAGAAGCTCAATCGTGACAAATGATACTCTTTGATGCTTGTCAAACATTCGAAAGAGGTGGCACCGTGAAAAAACGCTATCACTATCAATAAATATAGTTTCTTCCTGCAACTGCTCGGCTATCATGGCCTGAATTAGAAATTCCGAAGCATCCGTTTCTGGAACGGACACGTTTCCCCGTTGCTCTTATTTCCTTTTGGGTAGCAATTTTAGCCATCTTAGCAGATAATTTCATGCGTGTCCATTGCTGCCTTATTTTGTCTGTACTCCTGTAACATCCGCCTGAAATCATCCCTGATGTGATGGATTCCCAACCCGCTTTCTTTCTCTTGAATCGTTGCCCTTATCTTCCACTATACTGCAATATTCTGCTCCACTAACTGTCGCAGCAATTCTTTTTCACCCCGGTCCCATTTCTGCTGTCGATCTCGTTTAGTCTAATTAGGAAATATATTTTATAAAATAGTTGAAATTCGCCTGGCTTATTTAACAGCTACATACCTTTTCCACGAGTACTTCCAGAATTGAAAATATAAAAAAATTAAAAACTTTTCAAATTCAAATTCAATATTCAATATTGTCCGTTAAACTGTGTTTTTGTTCTCAAACTTTAAATTTTTGGGCTTGTTTGACTTAAATTAGCTGTAAGTCAGTTCATAGATCGATAATAGTTGTAGTGAGTTAAAAAATTGTTTATAGTTCAATGCAAAGTTAAGTACCGGCTTTAAAGTTAAAGGACTGTTAGTTAGTGGCTACTAACATTCTTTAAAATCAGACGACTACACTTTTGCGCCATTGTTTATAATTATTCACAATAGTAATAGTTATTATTCTATATATATAATAGTTCAGAATAGTAATATATATAACAGTCCTCCCCACCGACTTTAAGCTTGGTATGAAACAACCGGATAACGAATTTTACCAGAACGCCTTGGTTCCATCCTCCCTCCTTCGTGGTCGCGAGGGACTGTTGATTCGTGTTTGTCAACAATCACAGTAGCACCTGCAGGTTCAAACTTTTCAGCAGTATTCGCAACATTATCATCAACAGTCAGTTTAGCAGCATCAGCAGTCCCAGTCTCAGGAAGCACCTCAATGTCTCCAGTCGTCGTGTCTCCAATCGGTTGATGTAAATAAATGTTGTCAGGAGGATTGCTCTCGACAAGTGTACGTCTCATTTGGTCGACGTGTCTTCGACATGATTTTCCATCCACATCCACGATGTAGTGTAAATGCCCGTCACACCGAATGATCTTACCAAACTTCCATTTTGTGTCTTGGTTCTGATAAAATCGTACCTGAACTGTGTCTCCTGTCACACATTTTTGGCTGCATTCCTGTTTGAAGCTATAATCTTCCTGTTGGCCTTTCATGAGATCGAGTCTGGTTCGAAGATTAAACCTGAATATCATTTCAGCTGGACCCCTCCCAATCGATGATGATTGTGTTTTCCTGTACTGTAATAGAAGTCTATGTAGTTTGGTCTGGAAATCTCCTGAGTCGTTTGAAGATGAGCGAAGCCCATTCTTCAGAATCTGCACAAATCGCTCTGCTTGTCCATTTGTAGAGGGATGCGTGGGTGATGTAAGTTTATGGCGCATATTGTTAGACTTGAAGCTCGTACCGTTATCTGAAACGAAACCATTTGGTTTTTGCATCGACAATAATCAAAAAGTAGCTATTCATTAAAGGTCCGGCAAAATCCACATTTATCCTTTGCCATCGTTGAGCTGGAATTTCCCGAGGATATACAATTACCTTATTTGGGTCTTTAAGAACCTTGGCGCACCCCACACAGCTGTTTGCCAAATCTTCGATGTCACGATCGATCCCAGGCCAATTCTGGCTAATGATTTCATCTTGGTAATACCTAACCTATATGCGCAGAGTGTAACTCACTTAGTACCTGTCATCGAAGTGAAGATGGTACAATGATTCGGACTCCGCGGTAAACACATCCATCCTGCGACATGAGTTCACTCTCCATCAAAGCGTACGGTGTATTTTTCAGACTTCCTCCAATCTGCAGTTAAATAACTAAAGATGACAGTCCCCCTTGAGTTCTTTCCGTATCTGCTGAAATGTGACGGGCAAGGCTTCGCTCCAGATTTGGTGAATTTCGAGTGAACTAACTTCAACTTCTTTATTTGTTGGGTGCCTGCGTTAGTACTTTCCTTTGAATTACTATACTTGATGGTGTATTTGAATCCGCTTAGGAACTGGGCATAATGCAATAAATGTTTAGCGGTAAGTAGTGATAAATTCTTCTGAGGATTAAGTATTGATGTAAGTGGCTTGTTGTCTATAATCAGCGTAAGCTCCCTGCCATAACAGTAATTGAACAACTTATGTAGCCTCCAAAATATAGCTGTTGCTTCTTTGTCGAGTTGACTGTAGTTTGCTTCCGCTTTGGACAAGTTGCATGATGCAAAGGCTATAAGTCATTCTCCGTTGTTTGTTACATGGAACAACACTGCAGAAAGCCTAAAAGGTAGAGCATCCGTTGCTAAAATTAAAGGAAGTTTATCGTCAAAAGGTATGAGCACGTTTTCACTTGCAATTTCTTTTTTCAGCAGTTCGAATGATTTCTGAGAGTCAGATGTCCATATAAATTCAGTGTTTTTTTTCAATAATTTGTAGAGATGATGTAGTTTTGCAGACACGCCCGGAATAAATTTATGATAGTAATTGATCAATCCCAAGAATTGTCTCAGTTTTATAACGTCAGTTGGGGGTTTTATACCGAAGATTGCTTCAATCTTTTCACGAGTCTTGTGTAACCCTCTTTGTCACTTCGGTGTCCTAATCATGTCACACTTTTTCCAACAACTTACACTTATTTTTGTTCAGATGAAGATTAAACTTGCGCAACTTATCAAGCAAGAGTGTTCATCGTCTGACAGCTTAATTTAAAGTTGAACCTTTTATAATAATATCGTCGAAAAAGCATGCAGTGCCCTCAAGATCATTCGTTATGTGTTGGTCCACAAACTTTTGCCATGTACGAGTATTAGGCGCAGTTTTGACACCGAACATCAATCTATTTACCCTGAATGTTTCTTTTGTAGTACTTAGTGTCTGTAGAAGGGCGGTGTCTTCCGTCATAGTCAAGTGTTAATAGGCTTTATATATATCGAAAACGCAATAAACCTTACCACTTTTCAGCTTCTGATAAAGATTTTCAACCCCTGGTATTGGATATTTGCCGTTGACGATGCAGTTATACAACGTAACCTTGTAGTCGGCGCAGAGCTGGGTTGCAAAAGTCGATACAATTGTACTGTTTTCGATACAATTGACATTGCTTCAGTACAGAAATACACTTTTATAAAATTCGATACATCTGCATCTACATCTGCTGCTGCTAATTTAGTAGATATTTTCTTCAACAAAATATGTTTTAAAAAACCTAAACATCGCATAGTTTGCTTTTGCTACTTAAAATCGAAATTACCTATATCAATTTCACTGAACATACCCATTTGTTGTCAGTTCACAATCACTGTTTTTTACCCGACTACGCAGAGGAAGGGTTATGATTTTAACAGGCTAGGCTTGTTTTTATGTAAGGATGTCACCTTGATTTCATCAAATGAGGTGTCGTTGGATTTGTCTTGATGCGGAGAGTGTCCTAGGCTATGTGCCGTCACAGGAAAATTCAATATAGCGGACGCCCCCAAGATGGCCGATTTCCGTTATCTTTACTACATCCTTAATACGGGATCTATTACATCCTTCCTTAATATGGGTAGAATACGATAAGCTAAGTGACATCATATAAAATTCAATATGGCGGAGGTACCAAGATTGTGGATTAGTGTTATCTTTACTACCTCCTTAATATGGGTATCAAATGAAAGGGTTTGACAAGTAGAACACGACATTGGTTACTTATACATACATATACACTACATATTTTGTGCAACTAAAAACTTGGAAATAAAAAATTAAGTTTAAAAAACAAAATCCTGACTATGGGGAAAACTAACTAAAAGTACGAAACAAGATGAAACAAAACGATGATTTTCAGAGTTTAGCCGTGGTCGGCACCGGGAAAACATTGTTTGTTTTTAACATTACCGTCGTAGGAATCAGTTTTGCATGTGGCCAGTTCTTTGTAAATGTATTCATGTTCATCACCGAAACCGCCTCTCCAGTATCTAGTTCCATTTTGGTAGGCTGGCCGTCGAATCTAACCTCAATGTAATACTTGCCTTCTTTATACGTTGTCAAAGCTGAACTTAAAGTGTTTATTTCGTAAAAAGCCTCTTCTGACATTTCCACTTTGTCTAATGTATTCGTCTCTTTCGACGATTTCATTCATACCGCCGCGCCGGCCGCCACCATGTGTCCTTTCATTCGGCTGAACTTGGAGAACAGATTCTTTTCTCGGCACATGTTTGCCATATGACTACTGTCACCGCACCTGTATAACATGCAAATTTTGTATCCTTTGTAGAGAAGTTGCTTGTCGCTCTGTTCCTGGACGTTGAAGATTTTGACCGCCATGATTTCTTTTTAGTGGGCACCGTAGCGCAAGTGGTTAGTGCGTCGGACTACTGAGCCAGCGGTCTTGGGTTCGAATCCCGCCGCAAACACCTAGAAAGTTTTTCATAGTGCCCACCTCTTCCGAATGCCTGACAAGCGTTCAAGAGTATCATTTGTCATGTAAAGCTTCCCAACTCGCCGTTCGGAGTCGGCAGAAAACTGTAGGTCCCTTCCATTCGTGCAAAAATATAACACGCACACACAAATGGTTGCGGGAAGCTAGGCTTGGTTCTACCTAGGACTGCTGAAGCCAAATATTGATTAATTTTTTATTTGATAAAGAAAATAGTCAGTTCTGAAAAAAAAATTCTCAGTCACTATTACATCCATTAAAAATGACAGTATGGTGTGTTAGTTGTGCGACCTGGCCTTTACTTTAAAGGGATCCTGCCCCATATGGAAATACGAAACCATGTTAAGTTCGCTCTAAATGTGTGTCTCGAGCATTTAACTCAGAAACCAGGCAATCGATTTCGAAAGGCCCAGGTTCACCTCGAGCTGTAGCGCCAACTAAGTAAGTAAATCTGTTGCACCGGGAAAGATATAATATCACACAGCATTTAAATATATTCGCAGCACTTATGGTTCACACAGGGGAACTCTTCTTTCAGAACTCGACATTCTACGAAACGTGGTGTTCGTTTATGAGCCCTGTTGTATCCAATGACTGATGTGTTGTCGGAGACGGGTGTTGAAGGTGACATAAGGTGGATATGCGCTATCACCCAGGATAACAGTGTTTTCGAAAGGGCTCCATCCAGTTTCCATTTTATGATACAGAGAACTACATATTACGCAACACCCTCGCATCATGTATACTGTCTGGCCAGTTGTCACTTATGTAGGTCTGGCCCACACACTGCCATACAGTTTAATGAGGGCCATGGCGATCAACAAAAGCGACTTCATTAACAGAAGGGGTATCAATTCATATGCCATCAACTGTACCACGAACCTCCGGCATTCCATCTTTTTCAAACAAAAAAACTGAATTACTGGAAGCGTATCCTCTGGCCAACACGCTTAGCTGTTGAATTCAATTTCAATTACTGCTTGAGTAATCTCTAGAATGCAGCGACACTGTCATTTCGCTAACCCCGTGCTGTGTATGGTACTGTGAACCCGAACCGAACTAATGTAGAGAAATGAAAAGTTTTTGGTAAATGGTCAATGAATAACTTCTATTGGTAGTCAATTGTATTTTACTGCTAAGTCTTGCAGCAAGATTATGTGCAATTGATTTTGATAAGCGAAATATTTCAATAAACAGATGATCGCTTACATCAAAATTAATTCGTAGCTTGAAAACTTTTAATCTTTGCCGAGGTTTACTGTTATCATTATCACCATCACCGTCACTATCAAACTCAGAATCAAAAAAGGACATATTAAATTACATATATACATATTATTTTATTTCTATACAGTAACTCGCGGTAACGTTAATACGTACCTTTCGATAACGTCAGACTGCGAATGTAATTTTTTTCACAAAAAAATGTGTCTCACCAAGAAAAAAAGGTAACTGTAACTGTTTAGCCAATGATTTACATTGTGTATAGTGTGTTAGTGCGTTTTTTCTCTCTAAAAATATTCATTTTTCAATAGAACAGAGAAATTATACAAGACTTACAAATAATAAAACCAACTGGTGTGCATTTAGAGAATTAATCGAAGGATTTATCGATCTTAGATCTCCGCTGACTTCAAGAGAACATATTGACCATGAGGTGGAACAATACATAGCTGACATACAACAAGTAGCCGAAGATAGTACACTGACGTATCAACAGAAAAGACAAGCCCCTGTAAAGTATACACCAGAAATTAAAGAACTAATACTAAAAAGATAAAAAAATATTTTTAAAAACAAGCTTTAGGTAATGAACTAAAAAGTAAAAAAAATAATTTTATTCCGAGTCACCAAAATGTGACTATTAATTGTTCCTGTTCTAGTTAGTCTTACTAACTTACATGAACTCCTAGATAAATCTAAACCTCGGTACCTATTACAATTCCCCTAGGTGCAACAATTCTTACAAAAAGTTAATTTAAGGTCAAGCCCCATTTTATTTGCATTTAGATGAGTTATGGGTAAAATTTCATTTTATTATTCACTCTAAACGCTAAATAAATATTATATTCCCAACCATAAATCCCTCTGCTCGTTAAAGTTCGTCGAACACAGACACATTTTCGACGGTCCACGAAAAATAATGAAAATATCCCGCAAAATAACTTTATTTTGGTCTTTTCTTTGACTGTGGCCAATTATTATAGTATAGTCAATTTATTGCGAATACTTTAAAATTATTGAGTCGCCTGAGTGGTCATTAATTTTGATTTATATCTTCTTATAGCACGAAATTTAGCAATAAAGTTTTGAAGAACATATCAACTGGGACTCAATCAGTTTTAACCCACGAAACCTGCACATAGATCCACAATCCAACCACCCACCTCAATACAATAAAATGAAAAATAAGAATAAATCACAGCACCACTGTCACTAAAATTGAAAATTTCGAATGCGAGTATGTACAACCACATAGATAGACGATTGCTCAAGTTTTTGATTTATATTCTAGGACCATTATCCTTGAAGAGGACAATTTTGTTGCCATCGCTATCGCCAACGTATACGTGCACGCGAGAATAAGAAGTCCTGAAGTGGGATGAAAGGCGATTAAGACCGAAACAAATTTTAATGACCTCTATTATCAAACGACGAATGAATCAAATTAAAATCGTCTAATGTCAACGCTTTGCGAGGGTTGGCGTGGTGGTCCTGCCTGCCTGTCAAGCCTGATGGCCACACAACTAATCGTATAAACCAACCGCGTGGAAACTTCCTAAACATTGTACACCACAGTCCCAGTGACTATACGCCCACCATACAATTAACAAAAAAAAAACAGAAACAGGGAGCCAGCAGCATGAGCAAAGAATAATATAATACGAATTCAAAAAGGACGATTTCCTATGCGCCTCATCAATTCCGGTGCTAATAACGTTTACAACGGAACATAAAACTCAGCCAAGCAGTGTCTGGAATTAACCGGCCTACCACATCAATTATTCTGTAACAGTATCAACGAAGACCACGACAAACGCAGAAGATCAAAGTACGAAGTCCGGGTCATCCTACCCAAGGAGAACTACTACTCTGGAATCGGCACCGCCTATACGTAACCGAGGACTACTTTTTTTTATTGTCACGTTGACAATTTAAAGGACCCGCGAAATGACGTGAATATGACCTATTAAAAAAATCGGCCACCACCCATAAAACAAGAAAAAAGAACCACCGAGACCGACTCTGTACATAATTATTTCATGAGATCCTCCGCCAACCTCTTATAGCAGAGTGGAGGGCGAGTCCTTTGAGAGGTAGCCACGCGGTGGTGGGTAGCCCCAAATGCGGCTCGCGATTTCACCCACAATTCGTGACCGTAAGTCAAAGTTTAAGTATGAAAAAATTGCAAGAAAACCTTCGGAATTTGCCAAAAGGAGACAAACGGCAGTAGGTAGTAGGTCCTGACGTTGCCTAAGTGTAACGTTAAAAAAAAAATATTTTTTTGGGGGTATTATTTGGATGGAAAAAGGGAAATGAAGGCCTATCAACACACTGTGCGGCTTAATCAATTGCACGGAAATGAAAAAGTACACAACAGCGTTGCGTTGCCTTATTTTGCTGTGCTTTAATATTATATATGTAGCTTCCGTCCACCCCTTCACCCCGCACCCTATATAGTTAATGGAGCTATGAGGAGTGCGCGAGTTTGCCCTGGTATCCCATTTCCCACATTGTAGATTTTCATTCTTAACCTAGCCCAACGAAAATTCTGTACACTACTGAAAATCAATGGGGATAAAATGTTTCGCTTAAAATGAAAATACTTTTTGAGAGAGAGAAAGAGAGAGAGATTCTTTCTTTTACTGTCCGTGGCTCTCATTTGAAGGGGAAAGCCTCCATCCTTTTAGTGGTACTAGCGCCACTATTTCCATGAACATTTCGAAATGGAAGCTTGGTTGAGTAAAACCTGCGCATTATGGTTGTGCTTTTTCATTTCCCCAATTTCGAATAATGGGAAATTTTTGGAATTGTTTTGATTCGGATAACGTGGAAATGATGGTTACATTACACGTATGTAGGAGATGATGAGAAGGTTTCTGGTTTGTGTATCTACAAGTGCACAAATACTGTTGAAGTGGCATACCAATGGAATTATTTGACATTTCGATGTAAGCAGTGGCAGTTAGTTTAATGAACTTTCGAATATACCCATTTAATAGTCTAAGAGCCCGCTACAATTTTTTGGTGTAAGATAGGTATACGGTATACGGTTTACCAAAAGATTCGCACATGAATAGCTTTAATATAGGTAAAATTAAATATGAACATCTGGCAGCATTTTTTTGGTGCTGTAGTTAGAATTTAATGTTCAAAACCTGGATCGTTGATATAACCACTTGAATTTAGTATCAAACAAGAAGAGAATGGTTCGAATACAAATACATTATGTAGATCCCAGACGATTCACATGCTGCTACATATGTAGATATTTACAAGACGCACTATTAGTAGGCAGGTACGTCAAATATCTAATTTTAAAATAATTGGTATAACCACGAATATATGTATATGTATGTACATACATACATTAAATACATAATATGTAAGTATTCGACGATTTATAATTTATATGATGCTATCTCTTTGCCAGACGCACCAAATGTTTTCTGTAACTACAATAAATTATATGTGTGAACATATGTATCGTACTAGAGGTCTGCAATGAATGTCTTGAAACCAGTTTCAAGACATTCATTTTATTTCAAATACAATACAGTATTGCACTCACAGCTTGAAAAGTGAAACGAATGAATCACGTGATATTTGTTTACTGAGTGAGTACTTCACCCATTGATAGCAAAACATTCAGTTCAGTGTACTCACATAGAATGGATACATGAGTGCATTCATTATACACTGAGTACACCGAGTACTTATGATTGCTGTAGAATTGACATGAAGTAATTGTGTAGGACTTCGGTAGTGGAAAGGGGGTATTATACTTATAAATAAAATTAAATATGTATAATTTATTTAAATTTTTATTTTTTTCATATAGTTTAAGTTTTCTTCAAGATCGTTATAAATATCACTTTCGTTAATATTTGAGTGTGAAGACATTAGCATTTGATTTACAAAAATTGGGTCCGAACCAATAAAACTTAGTTTTTCAGATATTAATTGCCTAGCTGAAGAAAATATTTTTTGTTGAGCAGCTCTACTTGCTAAAGGAGAAACAATTTTGCAGCCAACCTTTTATTAAAGTAAATATTCTTCTTGATACAAATCTTCTTTCCTTAGGTGGCGCTACCGTTCGGGATTACTAGGGCTTGCTTCTCACAACCATTTGTGTGTGCATTCTATTTTCGAACGAATGGAGGGAGTCGACAGTTTTTTGTCAGCTCCGAACGGCGAGTTGGGAAGCTCACCGTGATAAATGATACTCTTGAATGCTTGTTAGACATTCGGAAGAGATGGCCAATTTTTAACTGTTTGCGGGGGTTGGATACGGACAGCATGCAACTTACTAACCACTACGACATGGCTCGCGCTACAAACAAAATGTTTTAATACTGATAAATATTTTACTAAATATTGGGAATAACGTGCATATAGAAGACAATGTCAGCTAAATGTCCACTCTTCGGCTGAAAACACACCGGAGCAGTCCAAATGTTTTTTTGTGACTAACGAAATATCAGTACATTGATTCCTATGAGACAACACACACCAAAGAGGGCAAAACGAAACCCATGTTTTTGCTTCGATGCGCTTTATGACTGCTTCATGAATGAATCAAAAACGTTTCGAACCAGCGTCGTTGTCGATTTTTGCACATTTGCTTATGGCGCAATACACACCGCATACGGCAAAATAAAATAAAAAAAACAAGGCGAAACAGAAAATCATGTTTCGTTGTCAATAGCTGGACATTTGTTTTTCAGAAACAAAATTCTCAACGCACACCAAACGAAGTAGAAAATTAAAATGATTTGTTTTGTTACATTGTGTTTCAGTTGGTGTGGTATTATCAAAAACGTTTTCTTGTCTTATGAATCAAAAACGTTTTGACTACTCCGGTATGTTTTCACAAATGCGGGCTCTTCATGTAACATTTTTCAATTAATTTGCACACATTTCATAAATTAAGTCACGAATATTTTGGTTAAGTTGCTCAAGTGTTTCTAGTTCGTTGCCATATACATATGTATGTACCTTAATCTTTTGATATCCTCATCAAAAGAAGCCCGAAGCTGTTAAATCCGATGACCGTAGAGGCCAATCGACATCACCAACTCCAAATAATTTGTTCTAAAAACAAAGTTCTCAGTAATTCCATTGTAACATTGGCTGTATGTGAAGGTCCACCGTCTTGGTGGAACCACAAGTTTTCCAAGCCTAAAGCATCCACTTTTGGACTCAAAAAGTTATTAATTATGTTACCATGACGTTTTACAGTAACAGTTACCTAACGTGGCGTCATCTTGAAAAAAAAAACCGGCCAAGTGCGTATCAGACTCGCCCACGAAGAGTTCCATTATTTTTACCTAAAGAAGTAAATAATAGTTTTGCTTCATCCAAATTTGTTTGTGATATTTAAAAATGGTGTGAATTAAATCATATTGTATCGGGATGTTGGTAAATACAAACGTATAATACATTACAATAATTTGGAACAGAAACAGATTAAACAATTCATTGCATACAAGGCTTTTGAAATCGATTGCCTGGCTTCTGAGATAAATGCTCGAGACACACATTAAGAGCGAACTTAAAATGGTTTCGTATTTCCACATGGGGCAGGACCCCTTTAAAGTTAAGGCCAGATCGCACAACATAACGCCCCATACTGTCATTTTTAATGGATGTAATAGTGACTGAGGATTTTTTATTACCCAGAACTGACTATTTTCTTTATTAATGTGTTCATTTATGTGAACATGATGTAATTTTACAATCAAACACTCGAGCCAACGACGACGACGTAGACGACGAGCGACGCAGCTGTATTAAATTTATTTCAATATTTAACTAATAATTCTTTAAGTTACATTTGTATAACGTTTCGTTCTTAGTTAATATTCCTTTTAATTTTATAATTCATTTCAATAAACATTAAACTTAAAATATAACAAAGATACTGTTTACATTTATTAATTGATGTTTACCAAAATGGCGACAAAAACAAAGAAATAAACCTACCCAACGAACACCAGCCGGACACACAATCGACTGATTATGCGTGGCCGCCATCAACCATAGTTGTGTGTATGAAAATACCACATCAATAAATATATTAATAACAGTGTTACCATTATTAAGTCGAAGCAAATCTTTACAGATTTTTCTGTAGTTTTTGTCAAAGAGCTTTGGGATTTTGTGCTTGTAGTTTAACAATGAGGCGTTTTTTTTTTTTCAAAACTTATATAGGCTTAACATGTTTCCGCAACATGTTTTCAATGTTAAATACAACAAAACCTTAGCCTGGATAATTATCCAGTCTTATTTTTGTATGGAAAGCTTTTTCGAAATCTATATAGGTTTGAAAAAAAAACGTGGGTTTTGTTTGCGCAGTAGTAATTTTTTTTTTAGTTTTTATAGTAATTTTTTTTTTAGTTTTAGCTTATATCTCGTAAACTAATCGTTTTCGGTATGTTACATTCATACATAAAAATATTCGAAAAAATGCTTTCTACATCATACTAAAATTTCATTGAAATCGAGGTGGTATCCACTTTATACACAATTATCTTTATTATGTTCAATAACTTGTGTTGTTTTTGAATCAGCAAACGGTAACCCTACAGGCATTAATCTCCGAATTGCGGCGATTTCTTGTGCATATTACGGTAACCCAGTCAGAGCTGAAAAAAGAGACAAGTTTATGCAAGTTATTGCAACCAGACTGAGAGGCAAACATCCTATCTTCCCCGTATTGACAATTCTATTGGAACAGAGTAAAGCTGTCCCGCCCGGCTTCGCCCGCGCCCAAAACCAGTCGCGTTACTTACTAGGCAAAACGCTGCTCTAGTAATGTGGTTCTGGGTAGAAATAAGAACCGCCAAGTCTGACAAACCTTGTTGAATCACACCAAATTTTCAAAGTGTGAATAAGCGGCATAATTTTTCTACTATTATTTGGTTGTACCACATGAAATGTTTGATTTAGTAGCACACATTTAAAAGTTAATAATATTTTTTTATACATTTATCTTTAATCAAAATATGAAGCGTGAGCATCTACAACGCTCTTCTGACGTCAAACGTCAAGTATTAATTTACTTTAGAATTTCTGAATTTTCAACGCAATGATATCTTTAAAGGTTTTTATGGCATTTTGCTTGGTATCGGAAGACTATCTGGTGCCTAAATGACTTCAGACTGACTGAAATATAAGGGCAGTACCGTTGATGGGGTAGAATTTCCAATTCCAAGTCGCACTGGTGGATGAGCTATTGACAAGCGGCAAGGCGGTGATGAACAAATATAACAGCACTGAGGGGTTGAGGCCAAACTGTCACAGATGGTGATATATCATCTATTAGTAAAAAAAGACGGCCCATAACCATGTTTCGACTGAGCTGAAGTCGTTAGAGGGTACAGGGTGATCAAATGCGCTGACCGTTACTCTGAAGATTTTCTCAGCCAATGTGTTGCCAAGATCAGCAATGCATGGGATGGCTTGAAGCTCAAGCTCATCCATGCCGGAGATATCCCCACGAGACCAAAATGCCCGCACCTGGCTACCCGTCATGCCTATAGACAGTGGAACGCGCATCCAGTGTCTTAAATTTCACCATCCTGCGATGAGGAGTGCCTAGTGGCACTGAAAAAGGTAGACCATAAGCTTAGGTTTGGTATCAGGCACGCCAAACTTGGCGCGTCGAAGTGTAGTCAGATACCTGGGACTGTGGCTGGACCAGTATCTGTATTTTAAAAAACATATAGATACTGCTCTAGCCAGAGCCAAATTTGCTTTTGCCCTTGCAAAGAGACTGTTTTATAGCAGCCATCTCGATGCAAGGGTGAAGGTAATATGCTATACGGCCCTCATCCGGTCAATGCTCGCTTTTGGTTGTCCCGTGTGGTTCAACGTGGGAGCTAGCTTAATAGAAAAGATTCGAGTTTTTGAGAGGGCATGCCTTAGGGCGTGTCTTCGCCTATATAGAACACCCGAGTCTGAGTACATTAAATTCTATTCCAATGAGGTTCTATACAACACTGCGAACCTGATCAGAATGGATAATTTCCTGGTAAAGGTAATTCGGGGTCACATTTCGAAAAATAACCTGATCTCTGGGGCATACTACCCCAATCAAAGATACCACGAGAGCATGCGCCTTAACGGCTTTGTCCCTCCAGAGGCATTTCTTTATTTCGACGAAGAAGGTCTGATCCAGGATAGATTAGCGGAGCCGTTAATCTTCCACATTGCCCGGACAGCTGCGGATAGGCGACTCAACTATGAGCGAGACGTCGTCCACATCAATGTAGAACGTCTCCGGTTTAGTAGAGCGGTGTCAGATCGCGACCGGAGGGACGTAGATCGGCAGCACCAGAAATTCTGGTGGCTGTCACTTGGGAGGGAGCTCCTTCGCCGATTCCCTTCGATCCGGGGTAGCCTTTAATAGAGCATAGGTGGTCCGCATAGCTTTGGCCGGCTTACATAGGTTAGGTTAGGTTAGGTTAAGATAGGTTTAGGTATTAAGATTGTATGACTGGGATTGTGTGAATGCTTAAAAAAAAAAAAATAAAATATAAAAAAAAATACAAAAAAAAAATGAAAATAAAAAAAAGCAAAAAAAGGCTTAAAAAAATACGTATTAGTACGTAACTAGATTAAGTTAGGTTAAGGCCAATGGTATCTTAAGGTAAATTTAGGTAGATTTTAAGTTTTATAAATATATAAGCCAAAAGCTCAGTTACTAAGTTCTTAAATTTCAAACTTTTTCTTAGTTGTTAGAATTGTTATTCAATATTGAATTAAAATAAAGTTTTAAAGTTATGTCGAAAGACATAGGTTAAGTGTTATGTTTAGCTTAGAGTGCCCGTGTGGCTAGTAAGTTAGTTAAGTTACGTTAAGTTACGTTAAGTTAATTAAGATTGTTTTAAGCGTTTTTTTTTTGTCTAGCATGTAAGGTATAATGAAGTAAAAGAATAAAATAAAATGCATTAAAAATGAAAATGAAAAAAGGCACGCCAAACTTAAATATTCCGATTTTCAAGCCGGGCGACGACTTAGACGAAGTCGACGACGCCAACAAGCTGTTGGAAGGTATGGGTATCGACAACGAACTAGAGCTGTGTCAATCGTGATTGATTCGATTATTTTGACCCGTTCACCAAAAACTATTAATGATTGCAATCACACAACACAAGTCAATCGTTCATAACACCCATACCTTTCTCGCTCATATGACCGATTCGGTTCTCTCTGTTAAAAAAGAACGAAGGAGAATTACAATATTATACAGCCAAACCAGAAGAATATCTTCTACTGCGTTTAAGAGGATGAATGGGGTAGAAAACTAATACGTGCACTACTATTAAAATATTAGGTCCACAAAAATACTAGCACACTGAAAGCGATTTTAGTAAGTAAAGTACACATCAGAAACAATTTCTTGTGCGCTCGAAGAGTCGAACCGGTTTTCTCCAAATAAAATTGATCTCGTGTGCGCTCCCAAACTCTCTATCTCTATCCAATACTAAAATGAACGAATGTATTCAGATGATTGAGATTTGTGGTTGTATTGAAATGAAGTGGACCAATACAATATCATTCTATCTCTATCATTGAATGATTGAATGATTGATTCAAAAGACCGAATCATTTTTGAAACCAATACTTGAACGATTCGATCTTCAAATTTGAACGATTGACACAGCTCTACAATGAACCCACAAATAACAATAACGTTGAAAGTCTTGCAGAATAATCTGAAGCACTCGAAATGTGCAAGTTAACACATTATAAGTTGCAACAAAATACGATGACCTCCAGCGCAAATATATTCACACGAAACCATCGCATCGTCATCATCCGACACCTGCATGCACTTGAACATGCTACAGCAATAAGACGCTGACTAATCGTCTGCCGTCCATCCGACACCTTCCCAATCCCACATTGCATGCTCCCACATTCCCGCATTCCTGCACGTAAGTTAGGTGATAAGTTTTCATATTGTTAGTTCTAAGTTAGTTCATTTTTAATCGTAAATAAAAGAGGTTCTCCTCAACGGAACTAAGAATTTGTTTTTTTTATGTTAAGTAAATAATAAAAAGTTTAATTGGCGCCCAACGTGGGGCCCAGGTACTAAAAAATAAGTCGACCTAAAGTAGCTCGCGCACTCTTCACGAAAAAAAAACCGGTATAAGACCTCAAGTAGCTCGCGCCGTAAAGTTCCGCGCTTACGACAAAAAAGACCTCAAGTAGATCGCGTCGAAAGTGCTTAATAAAAATCAGTGAAAGTGCTAAAATTAGTGTGAAAATCCTGGGTCCCCAAAGAACTCAAAAAGTGAACATCCAGAATTAAATATAAAAAAGTTCACCAACGAGGAAGTGCAGAGAAAGGCGCCGCAGTAACCTACAAAGGACGAACCGGATCGATGCCCCTCTGCCAGCGTTGGACGATGTTCACCATTTTATTGTAAGATAAGATTAAGTTTAGTTAAGCAATTCATTTTTAAACAAAAAAAAAAAAAAAAAATGATACATACTATTAAGAATAGAAAAGTGAAATTTGAATATAATAACTACAAAAGTAACGACAAGAAAAGTGAAAATTAGATTTAAAAATACAAATAAATAAGCCTACGAAAATATTAAGAAAAATAAAGATTAACGACAAAAAAAAGTGACAACCGAATAGAATAACCGTAGAAAATATTGAAAAAAAAAGTAACGATAAAACAGTGAGTCAATTTTTAACTAAACAAAAATATTTTGAACCTTATTAAAAACTTATTAAAAATGACGCACCTACGCTCCGGTGTAACTACCGATCCTTCTACTTCTAATCCCGCTCCTACAAATCCCCCGTACCGACCTATTATAACAGATACACTTAATAATCCTAATATTCCTTCTGGATCAGGCCAATCAGGCGAAAACGCCAATAGTTCCTTTCAGTCAACCACTTCAAACTCCGAACAATTGCAAAATTCAAATCAAAGGGTCCAAACGACCCCAGAACTCCACTCTTTAATATCATCAATTGTTACTAACATTCTTGAAACCGAAGGTCGAGTTATAATTCAAAATGCGATTAACCCAAATCGTGATCAGGGTCAGGAAATGGATCAAACCATTGACCAAGAACATAGAAGAGATTTATCCGATATGGATAGAATCCCTGATATTGTGCGTTGCTTGAAAAACTTCTCTGGCGAACCAGCTGAGCGTTGAAAGGGTGCTAGGCATCTATCAACAAATTAGAGGTACTCCAAAGTATTACGCTATATTGAGCGTAATACGAAATAAAATTGTCGGCAATGCTGATATTGCCTTGGAGGCATATAATACTCCGCTGAATTGAGATTCGATCTCGAAATGCTTAATCATGCATTACCCAGATAAGCGAGATACAAACACTCTAGAATACCAAATGTCGTCCCTGGTACAAGGGAACCAAACCATTCACGAGTTTTACCAGTTGGTATACTCGCATCTTTCTCAAATTTTAAATAAAGTGTCCTGTATGGATATTAGCTCCGAAGCAAGAGGTGTACTCACCCAAACATACCGGTCAAAAGCCCTCGACACGTTCATAAGAGGACTTAGAGGCGATTTGCCAAGACTACTTGGCATGAAAGAGCCAACCGACCTGCCCCATGCATTAAACTTATGCATGAAACTTCAAAACCAAAATTTTAGATCTAATCACATTCATAATCAGATGGTTACAAGGAAACCTTTACCTTCACATCCTGTCGTAACACCCCAAAGACAGTATCAACCTGCGAATAAAAACTTTTCTAATTTCATACCAAGGCCCACATATCCATTATATCCTTCATACCCTACTCCAGTTTATCCAAACCAGAATTATAATTTCCAACATAAGCTAACGCAACCACAATATCCGTCACTTCCTAACTCAAGCAATCAAAATCAGAATTTTGGTTATCCACCAAGGCCAGTACAACCACAATATCCCCAATACTCCAAACAAACTAACCAACATCATCAGAATAATCCGGTAAGGCCAATTCAGACTCAACAACAGAGTTTTCCAGCGAATAGACAATTTAATCAAAACCCTCAAGTAAAAACAGAACCGCATCCTAGTTTTCATACTAGTCGAACTAATTACCCAGCCGCAAAAATCTTTTCAACGTAACTTCCATATAGAAAGAGAACAGGAAGATACTGACCAATATTATCACGCAATGAATGAAGCTGATAATTTACAGGAGCAAACTCTACATGAATACATAGACCAATCTCAAGAACACGAACAGGACCAATCTGAAGAACATGAGCAATCTGATTTTTCCGATATACATTTTTTAGGATAAGCGACTCTTCGCTGCCTTATGTAGAATTCAAAGCGGAGAGCGGAAAATTTTTTAAAATATTAATAGACACCGGTTCCAATAGGAACTACATTCAACCCGCACTGGTTGTGAAACCACTTCCAAATTCCCAATCCTTTTTTGCTAGTTCTATTGGTGGTAATGTCGAAATTACACACCATACTTTCACCAACCTTTTCGGAATTAAAGAAAAGAAAATTAAATTTTTCTTACTCCCTACACTTAAGTCCTTCCACGGCATACTCGGCAATGATAGTCTTAAGGAACTGTCAGCCGTTATTTACACAAAAGAAAGTTACATGGTTATCAATAATAAAAAAAATTAAACTCAAACAGCAAGCTTCTAATTCGATCAACAACGTGACTATTAGAAATGATCACATGTCACAAGACCAAAAAAACAAATTACAAACACTAACTGAAAGCTTTCCTAATCTATTTCTCGACTCCGATGAGAAACTTACATTCACCACTACAGTCAAAGGCAAAATAAGAACAAAAAACGAAGAACCTATATATTCCAAATGTTATCCCTACCCGATGAGCCTGAAAGAGGAGGTGGAAACCCAAATGAACCAACTTCTCCACGATGGTATCGTCAGACCTTCTCGGTCCCCATATAATGCACCCGTTTGGGTCGTGCCGAAGAAAGCCGACGCCTCGGGAGAAAAAAAATATAGATTAGTAATCGATTATAGAAAGCTAAACGCTGTTACTATTCCCGATCGCTACCCAATACCGGAGATTAATGAGGTATTATCTCAACTCGGACAGAATAAATACTTTTCGGTCATTGACCTTAAAAGCGGATTTCATCAAATCAAATCCCACTACACGAGAATGATATAGAGAAGACAGCCTTCTCAGTGAATAACGGGAAGTATGAATTTGTTAGACTCCCGTTTGGCCTTAAGAATGCGCCGTCCATTTTCCAAAGAGCGCTGGACGACATTCTACGCGAACACATGGGCAAACTATGTTTGGTCTATATTGACGACATCGTCGTCTTCAGCAAAGATGTAGACACTCATTTCCAAAATCTGGCCAAAATCTTTAAAACATTACAAGACGCTAATTTAAAGGTCCAATTGGACAAATGTGAATTCTTAAAAACTAGTACAGAATTTCTTGGATTCGTTATCTCTGCTGAAGGGATAAAAACTAATCCGACCAAGGTAGAAGCAATAGCTAAATTTCCCTACCCAAATACTCTCAAAGATTTGCGATCCTTCTTAGGTCTGTCATGATTTTACCACAGATTTATCAAGGACTACGCTAAACTGGCCAAACCCCTGACAGCCCTTTCAAGAGTTGAGGACGGCCGAATTTCTAAACAATCCTCAAGCAAAAAACTCATCCATTTAAACGACGAAGCTATAGAGGCTTTCAACAAAATAAAAAATTCCCTTGTATCCGAAGACGTAGTTCTCATTTATCCAAACGTTAATAAAGAATTCCACCTTACCACCGATGCGTCCGATTACGCTTTAGGCGCTGTGCTATCCCAAGATGGCAAGCCTATAACATTTATTTCTCGTACACTCAATAAAAGTGAAGAGCACTATGCAGCCAATGAGAAAGAAATGCTGGCCATAGTATGGGCTCTAAGTACACTTAGAAATTAATTGTATGGTCCCATAACTTTAAAAATTTTTACCGATCACCAGCCACATACGCGCTTAGCAACAAAAATACTAACAATAAGATGAAGCGATGGAAGGCAATACTTGAGGAGTATAATTACGAATTAAAGTATAAGCCCGACAAAGCCAATGTCGTCGCAGACGCCTTGTCAAGACCACCTAAAATTACCCAAATTAATTCCCTTACAATAACCCAACACAGCGACGAAAGCTCCGGCCAAAACCTAATCCAGATTGCAGAAGAACCAATTAACGTATTCAAAAATCAAATAATTTTAAACCTAGGAAATACATCGTCTCACAATTTTGAAATCATATTCCCAACATATCATAGACACACAATAACAGAACCAAAATACACTGACGAAAAACTCATCGACATTTTTAAACGCTATCTCAGTCCATCCGTAACTAACGGGTTAAAAACAGAAGAAGGAATTCTAGGAAAAATTCAGGAAATCTACCCCATCTATTTTAGCCAATACAGAGTTCGCTTTGCTAGGAAGCTAGTAACAGACTTATTAGACCAAAACGATCAAGAATCCGAAATCATCAAAGAACACAATCGTGCACACCGAAATAGTAAAAGAAAACAAAAACTCCACCGTCATAACTACATCCGGAAAAACCGTACACAAGAGTCTAATTAAAAATTGAAATATCTCTCCCATTAGGTTATTGTTGCCTTTGTGCGCAGCGAACACCCAAATTTTGGATTATTCAAACTCACAACTGATTAAAATAGACGCAGAAACTGCCAAACTGCAAAATGGGTCTTTTAAAATAATTCACATCATTGATATAGAGGCGTATGAAGAACTAACAAACACTATAGAGAAGACACTAAAATCATATTCCAATTCCAACCATCTCCTTCACCCCTTCCTATCCTACGAGATCCTCCAAATTAAAAACTATATATCAAGACTTAAAGTAAATAGAAAAAAATAAGAGGTCATTAGACTTTATCGGAAGTGCGTGGTTGCTGGAAGCCCAGACCACCACGACCATGAAATTTTGACAGAAAAAATGAATAACGTTCTTGAAAGTAATAACAAACAGGCAATCATTAATCGATTAACAATAGGGAAAATTTATGAAATAACAAATATGACTAATAACATTTCAAGAATAATTAACGAAGAAAAGAAAGATAAAGACAAAGCAATATTTAAAATAAAATACGAACTAGAAATAATTAAAGACGAAATAACTAATATCGCCTACGCTATTCATTGGGCAAAGGCTAATATAATAAACTCCTTTATCTTATCAAATACAGAGATTAATATTACAGAACAATTAGTTAAGTCAGAAAATATTCCTTTTGTTAACATCGACGAACCGCTCGAATTTGCGAGTATTAAAATTGCTTCAGATGGTAGAGATATAATTTATATAATAAGTTTGCCAACAACTAGTTTAGAAATATGTAATAAGTTTATAATTAAAGCTGTTAAAATTGAAACAAAAATAAATAAGATCCCTTTCGATACAATTTTAAAATGTAAGAACAACATATACGCAATCAACCAAGATTGCGGAACATTTAATGAGCATTCTATTTGTAGCAGTAGAAATATTCTAGACATAAGTAATACTACGTGCATCCCAAATCTCCTGAAAAGCGAAATCCCAAGCTGCACCTCCATTAACAACCAACACATCCCATCAGTTGAAGAAATTTCTCCCGGCATACTATTCCTTAACCAATTTAACGGCTCCATGACTATCGACAACGAAACCCTCAGCTTAAAGGGCACATACATCATCAAACACTTTAACGTCACAATTCAGGTGAATGGGAAATCATTCAAATCAAGCGAGATCACCAAACATCAACCACTACCCGCAATGCTGCAACCGAGATCAGTATTTGGAAGCATAGAAGAAGAAATATCCCTTGAAATGATAAGAGAACTACAGGTCAACGGTACAGAGCAAATTAAACTACTCAAGGCCAGAAATAAAGTAAATTTGGCAATCAACATCATACTAGCAATATCATCCGCCACCACAATAATAATTTACTTTGCTTACCAACTAACGAAAAGAAACAAAGTTCGAATCAATAATAACAATAATGAAGAACAAATACCTAAGCCCAGATACTCAGCATCCAGAAATGTAGTAATAGGAATAGAGGATATCCCACATCTCGTGAAATCAGTGCCATTGAAAAAGGACGTCCAAATTTAAGCATGGAGGAGTTAACACATTATAAGTTGCAACAAAATACGATGACCTCCAGCGCAAATATATTCACACGAAACCATCGCATCGTCATCATCCGACACCTGCATGCACTTGAACATGCTACAGCAATAAGACGCTGACTAATCGTCTGCCGTCCATCCGACACCTTCCCAATCCCACATTGCATGCTCCCACATTCCCGCATTCCTGCACGTAAGTTAGGTGATAAGTTTTCATATTGTTAGTTTCTAAGTTAGTTCATTTTTAATCTTAAATAAAAGAGGTTCTCCTCAACGGAACTAAAAATTTGTTTTTTTTATGTTAAGTAAATAATAAAAAGTTTAATTTGCATCAGATAACCCTTTGTTCACTTCAGTGAGGAAAACATTGACGTCAGCATTATCCAAGAGAAATTGATCAAATATACGAACAGCAAGGGTCTCCAAGACAGTCTATACAATCTTTACTACGACATAAAAAAATAATAACGGTAGGCCCAGAACTTGTACTTTAGCTAGGAAACATATTAAAGCTTTTTTAACAGTTGTTAAACTGGATACAGTAAGGAAATGTCTATACTTTGCTTCAGCCTACATGGCTCACAACCGACAAGCACCGCCGGAAGAGGTCTTAGCACTAACATCCTTCATCAACATCAAAAAAGCCAACCTACCTTTGGGCTGCGATGCAAATGCCAGACAAACGCTTTGGGGCAGTTCAGAAGAAAACGAAAGAGGTGAGTCTATCTTTGATTTTATTATTATTATTTATTACAAATAACCTCTGTATATGTAACACGGATAACACTCAAACCTTTATCTTTCCGAGTACGGATAGTTTCAACGGTTGGGAAAAAGTTATTGGCATTACCCTTACCACCAAAAATAACAACCTAAAGAAAGGTACACAAATGGAGAGTGTTAACATCCATGTCTAGCCAGCCAAAACCAACGAAGACGTAATGTGTAATTTGTTAAAAAAAAAAACACTGAATAAATTTAGCTGAGTTTTTACTTTACTTACTTACTTACTTAGGTGGCGCTACAGTCCGGGGTGGACTAAGGCCTCAACCAACAACCTCTTCCAGTTAGCCCGGTCCTTAGCTAACCGCTTCCAGTTGCGCACTCCAAGTTGGTTGAGGTCTTGTTCTACTTGGTCGCGCCACCTTAGGCGAGGTCGTCCTCTGCTGCGCTGACCCTCCGGGTTAGAGTTGAATATTCTCCGAGCCGGAGCGCTGATGTCCATGCGCTCCACATGTCCTAGCCATCTTAAACGCCCAATGTGCAGTTTTTTGACCAGGCTGATGTCGCTGTATAGCTCGTACAGTTCGTCGTTGAATCTTCTCCTCCAAAACCCGTCAATGCAAACGGGACCGAATATCCTACGAAGGATTTTTCTCTCAAAGCGACCAAGGACATCTTCATCCGCTTTCGATAAAGTCCATGCTTCAGCTCCATATAGCAAGACTGGGATGATAAGGGTCTTATATAGAGTCTCCTTAGTCGATCGGGAAAGGACTTTACTGCTCAGTTGCCTTCTTAGCCCAAAGAAACAGCGGTTGGCAAGAGTAATCCTTCGTTTGATTTCCGACGAGATGTCATTTTTCGATGTTATGGCAGAGCCGAGGTAGACAAAGTCCTTTACTACCTCAAAGTTGTAGCTGTCTATTGTGACGTTCTGTCCAATTCGTCGATGTTGGTTGTCCCTTTTTGTTGACAGCATATACTTAGTTTTGCCCTCGTTTACCGCTAAACCCATTTTGGCCGCTTCCATTTCTATACTCGCGAACGCGCCGGTGACAGCTCGCTGTGTTCTACCAATGATGTCAATATCGTCGGCGTATGCAAGTAGTTGAACGGACTTTTGAAATATCATTCCTTGTGTGTTGGCTTGTGAGTTTCGAACAATTCTTTCAAGTATGATATTGAAGAAGTCGCAAGACAGCGCATCACCTTGTCTGAATCCTTTTTTGACGTCGAAGGTCTCGGTGAGGTCATTACCGACCTTGATGGAGCAGCGAGCTTTCTCCATCGTCATCCTGCACAGACGGATGAGTTTGGCAGGGATGTCAAAACTAGACATGGCTCTATACAGTTCATCCCTCCAGATGCTGTCATAGGCGGCCTTGAAATCGATGAACAGGTGGTGGGTATCGATTTGGACTTCTTGGGTTTTTTCCAGGATCTGCCTGAGTGTGAAAATTTGGTCTACGGTGGACTTTCCTGGCCTGAAACCGCACTGATAGGGCCCAATCAGGTTGTTGACGAAAGGCTTCAAGCGTTCACACAATATGGCAGATAGGATCTTGTAGGCGATGTTCAGGAGACTGATGCCTCTGTAATTGGAGCAGTTGAGAGGGTCTCCTTTCTTATGAACCGGGCAAACGATGCTGAGATTCCATTCATCTGGCATACTTTCATCTGACCAAATCTTAGAGATGAGTTGGTGTATGCTCACTACCAAGTCATCTCCAGCTGCTTTAAATAGCTCTGCGGGTAAACCGTCAGGTCCAGCAGCCTTGTTGGACTTAAGTTTGGATATTACTATCCGCACTTCGTTTTGATCAGGTGGATGGGAGTTTTGGCTATCATCATCTAAGTTGAATGGTTCATTCTGCCTGACAGCGGAATTTTGGTCGTCATCGCCATTGTACAGTCTGCAGAAGTAGTCTTTCCAAATTCTCAGCACCGACTGTGTTTCTACTACGATGTTTCCATCTGCGTCTCTACAGGTTTCTGTACGGGATTTGTTTTGCTGGCACATTCTTTTTACCCTCTGGTAAAACTTCCGTACATTGTTCCTGGAGTAGCATCTCTCAATATCCTCGAATGCACGCTTCTCGTGCTCTTTCTTTTTCCTTCTAAGAAGCCGATGTTCTTCCCGTCTATTTTGCTCGTAGAGCATGCGAGCAGATCTAGTCCTTCTTTGCAGCGCCGCTTTATACGCTTGTTGTTTTTCCGCGTTAGCTAGTCTGCACTCTTCATCAAACCAGGGGTTTCGTGGTGGTGGTCGTGTGAAACCCAGCACATCATTCGCGGCACTTATGATGGCTTGCTGGCACTGTTGCCACTGGTCTTCTGTACTAGCTGTTGCTGCGGTAGGACTCGTAGCAAAAGATCGGGATATGCGTTCTCTGTAGGCTCTGGCGGTGTCTTGCGATTGTAGCTTTTCGACATTGTACTTTCTCACAGTATTTCGTTGTTGTGGCGCTGTGGATATCCGCATTCGTACCTTGGCTACAACAAGGTAGTGGTCCGAGCCAATGTTGGCCGCCCGGAAGGTTCGGACATCCATAATACTGGAGGCATGTCTGGTGTCGATCGCAATGTGGTCGATTTGGTTGACGGTTATTCGATCCGGAGACCGCCATGTCCCCTTATGGATATTGAGATGTGGAAACTGTGTGCTTGCTATACTGACACTTCGCCCCGCAGCAAAGTCAATCAGCCTTAGTCCGTTTTCGGACGTGGTGTCGTGTAGGCTGTGCCTTCCAACCGTCCTACCAAAGATGTCCTCTCTTCCTATCTTGGCGTTAAAGTCGCCCAGTACGATTTTAACGTCATGTCTAGGGCATTGCTCGTATGTTTGGTCGAGGAGCTCGTAGAAACTATCTTTGGTAGCGTCGTATTTTTCTTCTGTGGGGGCGTGAGCACATATAAGGCTTATGTTGGCGAATTTTGCCTTGACACGGATTGTCATAAAACGCTCGATCACGTGCCGAAAGCTCAAGACTTCTTGCCTAAGTCTGCCGCGTATGACAAATCCGCATCCGAATAAGCGCTGTTTATTTTCTGTATAGCAGTCACCGTAGTAGATATCACAGTTTTCCATCCTTTTTCTGCCTGGCCCATTCCATCGCACTTCCTGGATGGCGGTTATATCTGCCTTGTAGCAGTTTAGGGCCTCTGCCAGTTGTTCGGATGCACCGTCGCCGTTCATTGAACGAACATTCCAGGTACATATCCGAACGTCGTTGTCCTTATTTCGTTTAGCGTGGTTGTCAACAGTAGATCCGTCCTTTTCCGAGGCTTTTGGTTGTTTCGGAACAAATTTTTTTTTTACGTGGTTAGGTAGTTAGCCTCACGCACAACCCCCAACCTGGAGGGCCAGATCCTTGTATACCCCTAGGACAAGGGGCCGGGTACACCGGTGTCAGTAACCCACTACGGGGGTGTGAGCGCTGCCGTTGGCCCACTAGGGGCTCATCCGCCACCAACTCTTTTCCAAGACCCTGACTAGTACTTGGAAATCCTTATCGACCTAAGCTCCGAATATGTCGGAGTAGCTCAGATAAGGTTTTGTTTCCGTTCTGGAAATGTTAGCGCCACCGTTGGTTCCATTGATGGAATTCATCCGCTGACGTGAATTATAGTGCTGCTATTTTCCCTTGCTCAGCACTCGCGCTTATAAGTTTAGCAAGTCGTGCCCGGATGGGCAGCGACCAGTACCCGATGGTTACCACTTGGAGGTAAAATAAGCACAATTGATGTGTAGTAACAGTTACAACACTGGGCTTAGCCAAATTAAAGCCAATCAGTGCCTACCCTATTTCTACAACATCCAACCATCGAGTTTTTACTTTACAAATTATTAATTTATATAGATCACAGGTACATATTTTTTGAAGTAGTAATAAATTATAATATCAATTTAGAGTGAAAAAATCATTCAATCGAAGAGCAACTGCCTTGTTTCTATTCGGCATTGGTCTTGGTGAGATTAGAACCTAACTTGAATATATTAAAAAAAAACTTAAATTAATCAAAACTGTAAAAGAAGTATTTAAAAGTATGTATATGTATCGGAAATTAATATTCTTAAACCTTATGAATTATATTTTAACAGGAATTTTGTAACAAACAAAAGACAAATAAATGCTATTGAATTTTTATGAAATTGAGCTTGTGTCTCAATATTCTCTCGTTAACAGAAACTGAAGTTCGTTGCCCAACTACAACAACATTTTACAAAATTCTTTTATTGGTCGTATCTAACCAAAATGCCAGAAACGCCTGCAGAGTGTATACCAATAAATTCGCTTCCAAGGTCCCCGACCTGTACTAAAGCACACCAATCTGCCCCTGTCGAATCAAATACCGAAGAGCGCGATGCAAGGGAGTATAACTGCAAAGCATGTAGTACATCTGATTTGGTACAAAATATGGTCTTGTGTGACAATCCGACATGCGGCTCTTGGTATCACTACGGTTGCGTTGGCGTCGACAGCTTTATAGCGGATCATCCGTGGAAGTGCGCTACTTGCATCGCAATGGACACCGAACCAAGGGCAGGGTGCTCATGGGCACTCGCAAATGTTGCCATAAGACGACCAACATCAGTCGCATCCCAACGCTCCAAATCTTCGAAAGCATCGACCGCCAGACATCTACAACTGGAACTGCAGAAATTTGATGAGGAGAGACATCTGATCGGGGAAAGGAAACAGAAAGAGCGCGAGAAGAACTTAAAACGTGATCAAGACTACCAAGAAGTACAAGATTTTGAGTTTGCTCGAAGATGCGCAGGAAGAATCGGAAGAAGAAGATGTGCATTCGTCCGTCTCTGCAAAAGGAAGAACACACAATTGGGTTCAAGATGTTAAGCGAGATTCTAAGGGGAATGCAGAAGCTTCCTTCATTTAGCCATCTTGCCCAGACCCTGATGAACAGCAATCAAAAGAAATCCCAAATCAAGCCAGTCGGTCACCAAGACCAGCCTCGCCAGTTCCATACGCGGTTAATGCAAACTGCATGCATCCAAATCGAACTGGGCTTCGAGCTACTGTTGAAAATAAACAAAATACACAAACCATCAATTTACTACGTGAGCAACACCAACCAACGCAAGTACAACATTGTGCGCAGGTAGAGTTCCGACAACAAACGCAATCAATTCGCCCGCAACAGCATACCACCTCCCTTTTGCACTTCAAGCTTTGATACAGGTTATCATATCATCACCAGAAACAACATAGCTGCCCGTCATTCATTCTCTAAAGAGCTACAGAGTTTTAGTGGAGAGCCAGACGAACGGCCTCTCTTCATTTCAAACTTCGAACGAACTACAGAGTTATGCGGCTTTTTTCGGGTGAAGAAATCCTCAGGCGCCTTCAGCGTGCTCTTAAAGGTAAGGCGTTGGATTCAGTAAGAAGTATGCTTATTCATCCAAACTGCGTCCCTCGTATTATATCTACGTTAGAAATGCTATAAGGGAGACCTGAACTTATTATCCACACATTACTGCAAAGAATCCACGCCACTCCATCACCGAACTCTGAAAAAGTAGAGAGTATTGTCAGTTTTGCGATTGTCGTTCAAAATCTTTGTGCAACTATAGAAGCTTCCGGCCTTGACACACACTTGAGCAACCCAATTTTGTTGCAGGAGCTTGTGGATAAGCTGCCCCCTGCAATTCGCTTAAATTGCACAATCCATACTCAGATACTTTTAGTTGGAGCCCGCACTCTCTCACACTTTAGTACATGGCTCTACCAGGTAGCTGAAGTCGCAAACAGTGTCAGTTTTCCCAGATCGCTGAAAACTGATAATTCGGACACGAACAATAGGCAGACCAAAGATAAGGGCTCCCTGCATGCACATTCAGAAGACATCCAAGAAAATAAGAACTATACATATAAACAAACGCCACAGAAGTGTTGTATTTGTAGCGATCAGAGTATACAAAGTTTAAACAACCGTGCCACAACTCAAAGTGGAACGCTGTGCGAGAGCACCGACTAAGACGTTGTCTTGGTAGGCATGGGAGGCAGCACTTAGTTGGCGCTACAGCTCGAGGTGAACCTGCGCCTGCTTCTCGCAACCATTTGTGTGTGCGTGTTATATTTTTGCACGAATGGAAGGGACCTACAGTTTTTTGCCGACTCCGAACGGCGAGTTGAGAAGCTCAATCCTGACAAATGATACTCTTTGATGCTTGTCAGACATTCGAAAGAGGTGGGCACTGTGAAAAACTTTTAGGTGTTTGCGGCGGTATTCGAACCCAAGACCGCTGGCTCAGTAGTCCGACGCACTAACCACTTGCGCTACGGTGCCCACGGGAGGCAGCAGTGTAAGGTAAAATCAGCATGCGGTAGAAACGGTGTGTTTAAGCACCACCGCATGCTCCACAACGACGAGAAGGACGTGCAAGAGCAGAAAGAGGATGGAGTATTGGCCCATCATGACGAACCACTTCTGCGCTTTTTTGGACGAGGGCTCCTCTTTAATTTTGATAGATGAAGAAGTGGCTCCACAGTTGAATGTCAAAGGTCAGGCGTTACCACTGCATTTGAAGTGGACAGCTAATAATTGTCGGTATGAGAATGATTCCGCCATGATGGATCTCAAAATATCAGGCATCCATAAACAAAGTAAGGAGTACACACTCAGAAATGTTCGCACGGTCAAAAGTCTTCAACTACCCCCCCAGTCACTGAACTATGAACAACTATAAGAAGAGTATGGTTACTTGAGAGGTTTGCCAGTAAGTTCGTATACCAGTCAAAGGCCAAGGATACTCATCGTCATCAATAAGTGGAAGCTGGGGCTACTACTGAAGTTTAAAGAAGGCAATACCGGAAGCCTTGTAGCCACTAGGACTCGACTCGGATGGACTTTTTTTTTTTTTTTTTTTTTATTTGTATTTATTCTTCATGAAAACACGTTATAATAGTAATGTTACCTGCGAAGCATATTGCTTGTCTGCAGGTGGTTAGTTATTAATTACATTGTTTTTTGTTTTGTATAAAGTTTGGAAGATATATAATTCATTTTAATTCAAATTCAAAATATAGGACAAAAAAGAGAACGGCCATTAAGTCTGTATAAAATGTATATTTAG
The DNA here is from genome assembly GCA_949775065.1 of Brachyopa scutellaris. Taxonomy (NCBI): domain Eukaryota; kingdom Metazoa; phylum Arthropoda; class Insecta; order Diptera; family Syrphidae; genus Brachyopa; species Brachyopa scutellaris. The sequence goes on along the minus strand of OX459113.1, from coordinate 42,364,194 downwards.
AAAATGAGCTTTAAGCTTTTTTTCCGTTTTTTGTAGAGCTGTGTCAATCGTTCAAATTTGAAGATCGAATCGTTCAAGTATTGGTTTCAAAAATGATTCGATCTTTTCAATCAATCATTCAATCATTCAATGATAGAGATAGAATGATATTGTATTGGGTCATTTCATTTCAATACCACCAAGAATCTCAATCATCCAGAATACATTCGTTAATTTTAGTATTGGATAGAGATAGAGAGTTTGGGAGCGCACACGAGATCAATTCTGTTTGGAGAAAACCGGTTTCATATCATACTTCGACTCTTCGAGCGCACAAGGGATGATATCTGATGTGTACTTACTGAATTCCTTTTCACTCTGCTAGTATGCTAGTATTTTTGTGTATCTAATATTTTAATAGTAGTGCACGTATTAGTTTTCTACCCCATTCATCCTCTTAAACACAGTAGAAGATATTCCTCTGATTTGGCTGTACAAGTGTACAATATTGTAATTCTCTTTCGTTCATTTTTAACCGAGAGAACCGAACCAATCATATGAGCGAGAGAAGTATTGGTTTTTGTGAACGATTGACTTGTGGTTGTGTGAATGCAATTATCAATACTTTTTGGTGAACGGGTCAAAATGATCGAATCAATCACGATTGACACAGCTCTAGTTTTTTGGTAATTTAGGATGAACTTAAGATTTGCTGGTATATCATTCATCATTGTTGGTATTCTAAAGCTGAGTTGTCTTCTGCTATATACATTAAATGTGTCAGGAATTTCCAAGAGTCCTTGTGCTCGTCTTCGTGTGTTCAAGTTATGTTGTATTGGTTGTTGAAAACGAGCATCACAGTAGTATTCTAGAATCGCCGACATTTTGTAAATACCTTTGACATTCAAAACCTTGAAATAGACATTATTAGTATTAATTACCCCATGCATTACCCCATGCTAAAATCCCATACCTTAATCGGGATTTCAGAAGTGAGTAATAAACTTGCTTTTGAACTTCGATAGAAGTGTATCTTTTTAGATATACCATTGCAAACATAGCGCTTCTTAGATTTGACCTAAGTTTGTTGATGTGATCTTGCCATAAGAAACGGTCGTCAACAATAATTCCTAGGTATTTTATAGATTTCACCACTTCTACACTTGTCTTCTTCCTGCTGCTGGACGCATTACCCCATGCTAAAATCCCATACCTTAATCGGGATTTCACTAGTGAGTAATAAACTTGCTTTTGAACTTCGATAGAAGTGTATCTTTTTAGATATACCATTGCAAACATAGCGCTTTTTAGATTTGACCTAAGTTTGTTGATGTGATCTTGCCATAAGAAACGGTCGTCAACAATAATTCCTAGGTATTTTATAGATTTCACCACTTCTAACACTTGTCTTCTTCCTGCTGCTGGACAATCATCGTTTTGTAATATTAAATTTATGTTGCTACGATCACGCTGGAAAGGTGTGCGAATATGCATAACTTTAGTTTTGTCTGCATTACCAAACCGTTGTCATGGCACCATCTCGAGAGTTTGTCGAGCTCCTGTTGCATCATAGTCATTGCAGTTATGAGGCACTCATGCTTGACAACGATTGCTATGTCGTCTGCATAAGCAAAAACTGTACTCTTTTTGAATACGCGAAGAAGTTCATTTGAATACAAAATAAATAAGAGAGGCCCTAACTTTGAACCCTGTTGTACACCAAAGAGATTATCTTCTTCTTCGCTGATGGTATTAAGTATTTTCACCTTTGTTGCTCTTCCCGATAGGTAGTTCTGCATCCATCTCGATAAATTTCCTCTAACTCCAATTTTATTAAGAGCTTCTATTAGTTTGTTGTGACTAAGTGTGTCGAATGCCTTACTAAAATCGACGAATGTTATTAGGACGTGATGATTTTTGCTTTGGCTCATGTTCACCGTATTTGCAAGTTCCCCGAGTAGTCTTCCCGTGCTTTTTCCTTTTTGAAAGCCATACTGGTTATCCTGTGTAATTGAGTGTTTTTCGCAAAAACTTGTTAGCCGGCGCACAACAATTTCTTCGATGCATTTGTCAATTACTGATAGTATTACAATAGGTCGGTGATTTTCGTAGTTCTTTTTGTTTCCGCTTTTGTAGATTGGTCGTATTATCGCTGTTTTAAGCAATGTAGGTACGTAACACTGATTTATGCTTTGATTGATAATTGTTTGTATAACTGGAGCCAGTAATGACGCATTTAACTTTAAATCGAATGCTCTTATGTTATCTGCTCCTGGACTTTTGTTGGTCTTTAGATTAAGTAACATATTCAAAACTTCAACTTCACTGGCTTCTTCTACAAAAATCGTTGGTGTAATGTACTGTTTTTCATTGTTTAGTGTTATGATGTTGCAGCTATGCACAATTTTTGTGGCTTGACTTGTATATTGCTTAGCAAATTCGTCCGCTATTATCTTTGTGCTAATATTTGAGGGAACATTTTTGATAATAACTTCATCTATCGACCTTTTCTTTTTTCCTAATATTTCGTTTAAAATATTCCATGTCCTTTTTGTATAATTTTTAGCGTTTAAAAATTGTGTTTTGTAGAACTTGGATTTTGTCGTTTTTATATTTTTGTTCACTATGTTTCGAAATTGATTGTATTCTTGTTTATAGGTGATGTTTCTAGGATTATTCTTCCATCTTCTATATAGCTCATCTCTCCTTTTACACATTCTAATGATTTCAGGTATTACCCATGGTTTCTGTTGACGATTTGTGACTGCGCGTATATATCATTCATTTTTTTAACGAATGAGTTGTAGATGTTCTCAACATTGCCCCCTTCGCACATTTCTTGCCAGTTTGTTTCCTGAATCAGTTGGTTAATTTTTTGTTGATTGATTTTAGTAGACATTTCATCTATAACAATCTCATCAGTGGGACCAGTTATAACATACAAAGTAGCAAAATTATCTGTTATATCAGTCTCTACTACAGCAGATTTAATATTTTGCTTAGACATTGTTACTAAAATATGATCTATAAGTGTAGAAGATCCTCCGCTTACATCAATTCGAGTGGGCTGTAAAATAATATTAGTTAGTCCCTTAGATGCAATAACTTCCATATAATTCTGTACTTGTAGATTACTTGAATCGATTAAGTCGATATTAATATCACCCAGAACGATCAGATACTTTTCATTTTGTACATTTCTATCGAATTCATCAATGAATTGAGGTATGCTAATTTTTGGCGGTCTGTATATAGTATGGATAGACTTTTTTCCTTCTTTAAGTCCTATTTCTATTTGTATGCTTTCATAAAAAATTGGTAGTTTTCCACAAATCCTTTCATAGCGAATATTATTTTTAATAAAAATGGCTATTCCTCCTCCTTTTCTTTCTTTTCTATTCAAAAATTCAGCATTATATCCATTGATTTGGTATAAAACATTTTCATGGTCTTTTATATTAGTTTCAACAAGACATATAACATCTATATAACATAAGACCCGCTGCATTTCTGCTAAGAAGTTATCCCAATGTTTTCTCATTGATCTTATGTTATAACAAACACAACAAAAAATGCCTTTATTAAAAAAATCAGTTCCAATGCCAGTAAATCCGTGCATTACCCTTAATTCGACGTCAGCTTCACAATATTGGTTTTGCATCATCATTTTGCTTAACCCTCATTCTCCTTTTTTTTTAAGACATTGTCCCATCAGTTCACTTCGCTTCACTCACAAACAGTAAATACAAATAAAATGAGCAAACTATCACTGGTTTTTGGCTATTGGTTACTAGGGAACGGTTTCCAATGAATTAAAAAGATTTCAAACATTTTTCGAATATAGCCTACTAACATAACAAACAATGAAAAGCAGAGGTGTCCCACATATGGGACAGTAGGAGAATCTGGGTTAATTTATTTTGATCTTCTTCTTCGGTCATTGAACTTCATGTTATATCTGGGTGCACGGTAGTGAACCGCCAAGTTCCACGCGGCACTACCAGTGCTCTTTACCCGAAGCGCTTCGCGGCTATTTACCTACCCTTATAATTCAGCTTCCTAAGTCACTGGGAGCCTCATTTTCTGGCTGCTAGTAGAAGAGCGCTATGCTAGATCATATTCCAAGTTTCAAGTCTGTACCTATTATAATTTAAGAAATATTGAGCTCCGAAAATCGTAATTTTCGTAGCTGACACAACGATCATCAAAATGTATATGGTACTTCCAGCAGACCTAGAGACTTGAAATTTGGGATCTAAGTAGCATTTATAGTGTGTATAAAGGAAAAAATAAAAAAAACTCTTATTTATTAACTTGCAAATCGTTTAAATTAATAAAAACAAACCACCGTGTATTATACATTATATATACACTACAAAAGTGTAAAACCTACCCACAAATACATACACAAATGCACATTTTAGTGAGAGCTAACTATAAACGTGGTGAATTCTCTCACCAAATGTATTTTATACGACAAGGACAACCTCCCCTTCAAGTAAATATATAGACGTGCTACTTCTTATCCTCCTTACATAGTATAAAGCAAAGTCCCGATCGGTGTCATATTACCTTTGTAGTAAATGATCTCAAGAACCGCTGAATAGATTTTAACGATTCTTTTGGTATTAGATTACTAATTTCTTGGAGAAGGTTTATCAATTAGCTTTGAATTAGATACATTTTCGGTTTCAGAGTTTAAGGGACTTCAAATGAGAAAACGAAAATTCAGTTTAGAATAATCGCCTATTACTTTAGAACAGCTTCTCCCATGTGATTGATATTCATTCTCAGCTTAACTACATTCAATACACAGATTTTAAGACCAAAATCATATCTGTGCAATTACTAGAAGCTGATTAATAGTACAAAATGCATTCCAAAGTCGTTTTTTTTTAAATTTTTTTTTCACGCAGAAGCTGAATCACAGCACGTATTTCTAGCATTTTTTTTTTGATTTTTTTTTTTCAAAACATACTGAGTGACTTTTTATGTGTACCACTCAGTGGCAATCGTGTGGAGTTGATGACGAGGCTTTTTTTTTTTGTTATTCTCTCATTGCATTCATTTTCGTATTTCTAACATGCGTACGCGTAGTGGGTTTTTGATTTTTTTTTTTTCAAAGCATACTGAGGTACTTGTGTATCACAGTCGCAGCACACAGTGGCACGGCAATCGTGTGGAGTTGATGATGATTTTTTTTGTAAGTCGCGCTCCTCCGAAACGACTCGACCGATTTTCATGAAATTTTTTGTGTATACATATTTGGTAGGTAAGGTTGCAAAGTAGGTTGTTAAGTATATTTCATCTCGCTAGGTGACGCTCGAGTCAAGTTATTAATGACTTCTAAATTTATGGACCTAAAATGCTCATATTCACAATATATGTATGTTGGTTCAGTGCCAAAAGAGAAAATTGTAAAATCTGGACCCGATAGGTGGCGCTGGAGTCAAGTTATTATTAACTTCTATATTTATGGACCAAAAAGCCTCATATTCACAATGTATGTTGGTTCAGAGCCAAAAGAGAAAATTATATAATTAAATTTGGACCCGATAGGTGGCGCTGGAGTCAAGTTATTACTAACATCTATATTTTTGGACCAAAAAGGCTCATATTCACAATATATGTTGGTTCAGTGCCAAAAGAGAAAATTATATAATAAAATCTGGACCCGATAGTTGGCGCTGGAGTTAAGTTATTAGATCTTTATGTATATATAAAAATGAATGTATACACGATGTACATATTTATGTTTGCCTTTTATAGACTCGGAAACTACTCAACCGATTTTGGTAAAAATGTCAGAGCACGTTTTTCTTAATATAGAATACAACATGGCATCAGTGCGGTTACTCAACAACCGGTGGTTCTGCTACCTGTCATACAAAATTTCGTAATTTTATGTGTAATGTGAATATGAAACATTTTGTCAATTAATATAGACAGACAGACAGACAGACAGACAGCCAGAGAGATAGATAGATAGATTAACAGACAGACGGATATATAGATTGACAGACAGACAGGCAAACAGACAGACAGACCGATTCTTTGAACTAAATAACAATGTATGTATTGAAAGTAACACTATATTTTTTGGACACGGGCGAAGCCGGGCGGAACAGCTAGTATTATATATACAATGAAAATGATACTCAAAAATGTGACGATGAACGCAGTATGTATATGTATATTATATAAATTATGTATATGTATATGTATATTCTCTCACAAAACGTATTAATTTTCATATGGATTGGTTGGTATTGGTATAATTGATATTTGGCAAATGGCAAATCGCAAATGGCAAACTGAGTGTGAGAGTGAGTCTCTCGATCACAGTGATGCCTTTTGCACCGTCATCGTGTCGTCCTACTCTAGCTCAATAAGATTGGAGAGGTGCTCTGCTCTTTTCATTTTCATTTCATATTCGTCCGGGTGCGCTTGCGCTACCCCTCTGCATGAAATGAACCCAATTTACTCTCCTTCTCCTTCTCCTTCCCCTGCCTATGCAAAGAAAATAATTTCAGATTTCATTCAGTTTCAGTTAAATAAATAACTTTGAGCTAATAAGACGCGTGAGTGTAATCTGCTGAATAAAATGGGTGAAAAATATGAAATTTTAGATGTCGGAGATGGGCAGATGTGTACTCATCGAATAGTTTGTATGCCTGGCGATGGATCATGTTTATCTTTCAAAAACTCAACAAAAAGAAGTGAGATCCCATCAAAAACATTACTGTAAAAAAGGCCAAGTTCCTATTAAAAATGTAGGCCAAAAAAAGTGTTGAGATAACAGTGGCCAAGTTCTTGCAGAACTTTATTACATAAGTTAAATAAATGAGTAAGTTGAGCTTTAAGGTTAGAGCTGATTAAAAGTATCTATAGAAACTTCAAACTTGGCCGCGTTTCATAGTTTCAGAAATTTGTAACAACTCAACTACTAGACCTGCGGTGTTTTATTTTGTGCATAAAGCACAATAATAGCGTTTACCTATGATGTATAATTGCATAATAGCAATGAATTCCTTGAATTCAAGTTTTATTTCAACGCGGCCAAGTTTAAAGTTTCTATAGATACTTTTAATCAGCTCTAACCTTAAGGCTCAACTTACTCATTTATTTAACTTATGTAATAAAGTTCTGCAAGAACTTGGCCACTGTTATCTCAACACTTTTTTTGGCCTACATTTTTAATAGGAACTTGGCCTTTTTTACAGTAATGTTTTTGATGGGATTGATATTTTACTAATATCACTAATAGATCCAATCTGTATAGCTTCACCGTTTTCCACTTTCCTTGCAAGTATTTTACCGGACGATTCCCACACAAATCTCCAATTGCATTCTCCGGCTTTATTTTTGGCTAGCCAAAGCAAGTGTTTGTTTGTAGGAGTAAGCTAGCTGTTTACAAAAACAATTCTATCATTTTCGGCTTCCACGTTGTGATTCTCTCCCATGTGTTCTCTTATTTTTTTTAGCTCTAGTTTGCGGAATGATTTTGACGTTTTTATAAATGCAGTTCTACGGGTGTGGCTTGCGAAAGAAACAACGATTTTCGATTTTTTCGGTTCTCTTGGTTTGGTTCTGTATATGTCAACAATATCAGCTGTGCTTATTTGGCAATTTATTGTTTTGCCTATAGCTTCAACAGTTCCGATTAAATTTCAATTATCATTATGAGGAAGAGCGTGCTCTGGCATTATTAAAAGAATTAACTTCTCGAATGGACGGACGCTTCGTAGCTGGACTTCTGTGGAAGTACGATGATATTCAGATGTCGGACAGTTTTGCAATGGCCCTTAAGCGTTTTAAGAGTCTACAAAGCCGATCCTGAATTGGCCCAGGCTCTTTAGCAAAAAATTCAAGATTATCTCTTAAAGGGCTATGCTCGTAAGCTGTCTCCACAAGAAGCTGAAAAAAGACATCGGCGTTGATTGTATCTCCCGATCTTTCCTGTTTCGAACCCGAACAAGCCTGGAAAATTGCGAATAGTATGGGATGCCGCAGCAAAAGTTCAAAGTATATCGCTTAGTTCTGCTTTAGTTAAGGGTCCGGATCAGCTTACTGACTTGGTGGTAGTGCTTAACAAGTTTAGGCAAAAAACTGTTGCCGTCTGTGGAGACATCATGGAGATGTTCCACCAGGTTAATGTCAGAGAAGAAGATCAGCATTCCCAACGTTTTCTGTGGTGCGACAATGTAAACCAATTCCCCGATACTTACGTTATGACTGTAATCACATTCGGGGCGACCAGCTCCCCCGCTTGTGCGCAATACGTACAGAACGAAAATGCTAAAGAGTTTGCAGAAATCTATCCCGCGGCTGTAAGAGCAATCCTCAACAATCACTACGTCGATGATCTACTTGTGAGCGTCGATTCCCCGCAAGAGGCTATTGACATAGCAAAAAATATTCGCTTCGCTCATGGTCAAGGCGGATTTTATATCAGAAACTGGGTGTCCAATTCTGCAGAGGTTTTGAAAGCACTTCAATCAAGCAACACCGACGTAGTGAACTTAAACATGGATCCTGAGATGCCCTCGGAAAAGGTGCTGGGGATGTGGTGGCAGACCTCTACTGATATGTTCGTCTTTAAACTGACTACCAAGCCCAAGCTGTCCGAAATACTTTTGGGTAACCGGCGCCCTACCAAACGAGAAGTGCTGCGGGTTTTGATGACGATTTTCGATCCGTTGGGGCTGATTGCGCATTTTCTAATGTATTTGAAAGTCATCCTTCAAGAAATTTGGCGATCGGGCGTAGGATGGGATGAGCAACACAACAACAAATGGCTGAATTGGATTCGTATTTTACCTGCTATCGAAAAGATAAGATTACCAAGGTGCTACATCACTAGGAAATTCGAAAGCTATACTGATATGCAACTTCACTTGTTTGCGGATGCAAGCGAGAATGGTTATGCAGCCCTTGCGTATCTGCGGTGCTCAGATGGAAACTCGACTGAGATGGCTTTGATAGGAGCGAAGACTCGAGTAGCGCCCTTAAAGAGTCTGTCAATTCCCAGGCTGGAACTGCAAGCAGCGACTCTAGGTGCCCGTTTAGCCAAACCGATAATAACATCTCACGATATCTCGTTCACCAACAAAGTGTTCTAGTCTGACTCCAAGAATGTACTATTCTGGCTGCGATCGGACCATCGCAAATACAAACAATTTGTAACATTTAGAGTCGGTGAAATCCTGGGGTGCCAGCACGTAATTTGATACAATCGATTTAATTCGATACAATCGAGCTGTAGCAGTACCTAAATTGTTTCAGTCGAGTGTTCTCGATTGTATCGTCATATTTGGCGGCACACAACCTTGAATGTGACGTTTGAAACAAAAACATTTACTCGACAGAAAATACTTATCGTCATCGGTATTTTTATTCGAAAAAAGTATGGAGGTTAAACAAAATATGTCGATTAACAAAAAACAAACAGAGATTTTGACCAATTTTATGAGCGAACATCAAGACTTAGCAAGAGGAATACTTAAAACTGCCCAAGGAACAAAAAATAGCAACTTACTATGGGAAAATCTTGGTAGCTCTCCACAAAAAGATGTGCGAGATTGGAAAAAGGTAATTGTTAATATACATATATGCTAATTTATTTACATTTTTCTCAAACAACTTTTTTTAGAGTTGGAGCGACCTAAAATATAAAGTAAAAAATAAGATAAGAACCAATAAGGTTTATTTAAAAGGCACGGGCGGAGGTCCTTACATACAAAAACACATTGATGAATTGGAAAACAAAATTATTGAGTGTGCCGGGCTCGAAGCAGCAGTTGATGGAATTTCAACAGCAAAATTATTTGGGGCCGTAGCAATAATTTCGTGGAAAACAATAATAAAAATAACAGCAAAAACAATGAACAACAAACAAAACACTTCTAACAGAAACATACTACAGGAAAACCCAGAATTTCGGGAAGATTTAGTTGAAAACTTTAAAAATGATGAAAACGTTCCTGAAAAAGACTCAGCCGAATATGAAGGTAATTGTTTTGAATTCTTATTATTGTTAAAATTTTAATGTGAAATATATTTAAGGTTGCTCAAATCAAAGAAGAAATATGCGTTCCAATAAAAACGAAAAAGAAAATCTAATGAAGCAATACGTAGTTGCCATAGACACAATCAACACTAAATTGGATGCAATTTATGAAATGCTTTACAGTAGCATTTTCCAAAAACGTAGACTTGAAGTGGAAGAAAAACAGTATAGACTAAAAAAGAAGTTTGAACTTTACGAAAAAAACAAAATACAAAGATAACGATTACAAGAAGCAATGTTGAATACTAAAATAGAAGAAAATGAAATACGAATTCGAGAGCTAGAAACTCAAAAGTTATAAGTTTTTTTTAAGGAGTACCTACCGAGTACCACCCTGCAATGTTTGTAGTCGGATTTTGAATAGAACCCACCAATGAAGTATTTTTATTTTTAATTTTTTTAAGTTTTTTTTATTTATGAATGTTATTTTTTATGTTATTTTTATTTTACAATGAAATGTTATTATATGGTTAGTTCAAAGAAATTAAATGAAATATGGTACGAAGTTAATTTATACATAATAATACCACCATTGCATTCAAGCTGTGAAACCCTTTCCGATTGAAATAGATGTGCTCATTATCTTTGGGTCTTAAGATGGGGATATGTGTACCATCAACACAGCCAACTATTCCCGGCAGCTTGAATTTCCTATAATAATACTCTTTGCTTGCTTGGAATCCAACTTAAAATCTTTATTGAACCATAACAGTTGCGACTCTAGAACCCTTTAGAAAACCCAAAAGAATAGACTGGGCCAAGTTCAGTCAGGTCCTGTGATCAAAACTTGGCAATGCTTCAACACAAAACATCGTATCAGCCTCAGAACTGGATGCACAGATTACGACTTTCGAAAAGGCAATGTATACCGCTTCACTTACAAGGTCTCAAACTTCAGGAGGATGACAAGAGCGATTTTAAGCATATGTTACAACCACAATTTCTGGCAGCCGTACAAAGACTGTCTTAGACTTTACGAAAAAATCCATGAGGAAGGCTAAAAAGCAATCCCGGATGAACTACTGCCAATCCATTGACATCATCAAGGAGTCTGCTCGACTGTGTAAAATCCTCTCTAATGAACACCCTTCCCCGTCTCCCCTCACAAAGACGGACGGTTGATGGATAGACTCAATGGCGGAGTCCCTTACTTTCCTGGCTGTAAAGACTTCAGTACTGAAGCTACCCATGACTGCGGTTGCTCCGCACCATGGGAAACTATTAAAACCATCATTATGTTACAGAAGGTGCATGACCTAGCAATTTCGTGGCTTGTCCCTTTATTTGGAGGATGTATATTCCTCAATTTTGTCCCACAGTCGTGGAGGCGTATTCGTGTGGTTTTTATCCCAGAAGTTGGCAGATGAGGTCATGAATCTGCGAAGGATTTCAGGCCTATCAGCCCCGTCTCTTTTGTGCTAAAAACCCTGGAACGCATCGTTGATACCCATATACTTCTCCATCTAACTCCCAGCACGCATATCGTACAATAGCACATACAATTCATTATAAAGATTACACTCTCGATACCTTCTTGGAGCGTTTAACAACGTACACACTGAATCAATTGATTAATCTCTAGCTGAACTAGGCGTAGATGGGTTCATAAGTAAATGGATAGTATCTATGCTAAAAACCAGAATTATTCAGTCATCTCTAGGAAACAGCAACCTAATCAAATTCGTAAGCAGTGGAACGCCTCAGGGTGGTTTTATCTCGCCTCCAGTATGGTTGAAGGTCATGAACAAAATCTTAGTGGACAGCGTACGCGGATGACGTGGTAATATTAGAATCAGGAAAGTTTTTCTCTGTGATTAGCGAAATCATGGAGAATGCTTTGGATAAAGTTAGCTCTTGGGCGGCGAGCTGCGGCCTTGGTGTTAAATCAAGCAAAACCAAAATGATACTTTTTTCAAAATCACAGCGCTGTGCAGTGCAATCCGACTCAAGGAATCTGAGTACTGGACTGCTATAAAAAATAAAAGAGTACTTCCAGTCATTAGTTTAACTGTTCAAAATAATAAGAGTGCTCATAAAAAATATAAATATTGGCGCAAATTTATAGTCAACCCCACTTTATCAGTCTAACCCCGTACTAGTTATACGCAACTTTAAACTTAACAGCATACTTTAAGTTTTGTTCAATAATAGACACTTTTTAGTTTGCCGCTAAATAATTTCTACTTCACAACGTTCCTATGAGAAATTTCATTCGAACACACATAAAAGTGACAGTGTGAATAAAAAAAACTTATAAGTCTAATTCCATATTAAATATTTAGGGGCTTATTGCGAGAATATATTCCCAATAGAATTAAAATCAAATAGAAATAAAATCTATTGACGGTATTGCGGAATTCGATTCGTAATAGAATTAATTTTGAATAGAAATAAAATCTATTACCGGCGTATTGCGAGTCTCTATTGCTATGGATATTTTTCTATTTTATAGAAATGACAGTTCTATCAGAAAATTACGGTAGAATTTTATTTGAAATTTCTTTATTCTTTGTAAAAATCGGTTTTAATATGCAAATTTATTAAATTATATACAAAATAGGAAACAATTTACAAACAAGCGCCAGATGGAGAAATTAGTGTGCCCTTTTATTTTAACATGCGTTTCGTCGATGCAAACGACAGGAAATCCAGTTTTCTCGTAAAAGAACAATTTAGGTTCCTGTTCTTCCTCCTGTGAGTAGTGAAACTTGATCCACTTAAGACAAACATGTTCTTCAACTTTATCTATGAGATCGCCTAGGACAATTGAAACTGTTGACTGACCAAGTGCGAGGTTGTAGTCATTACCAAAACAGTCAATATAAAGTTCCTTCTAAACCTAAATAAAACAACTATAAAAAATTACTTTTTTAAGGGGAAATGTATTTCCTTACATATTTTCGTCCACGTCCAGCGGATTAGAATGCACTTCTAATTTTTTTCTGTTTCGAAGAGTTGAAAAATCTGCGGCACGATGAGCCTCGTCTAATTCGTCCTCAAAAATATCAAACCAAATAAAACTTATTTTTGAATAAAACCAACAATTCTTTGCAAGACAATGAACAAAACTGAATTTAATTTGACATTTGAGTTGAAAGTTCACCAATAGCTTTATCGATAGCTTTTCATTTTCTATTTCGAAATTCGGTTCTATTAAATCATTTCTATTGCGTTACGCGATACCACGAATTTGTTTAATAGAATCGAATAAAGTCGAATAGACTTTTTGCGAATAGACTCTCGCAATAAGCCCCTTAATACGAAGTTCTTGTGATTTTAACTTTGATACGAGGCGATACCGATAAAGTGGGCTTTATGATAACTATAAATATGAAAACGCTTAGCTCCGTGCTAAAATAATCTTAAAGTGTACTTTAAGTGACTATAATTTTGCGCCATTGTATTTATATAATAAGATTTATAATTTCAAAATTAGTGAATTGTTATATTTAGGCAGGTTAATAATTTATTCTTTAAGAAAACCTACACCGACATGGCATAGAGACCACAGGATTTTGACAATGAATGGCAATTATTTTAAGCCAGGCTTCCTCAACAATCCTCCAAAACTGTTGGTTGTTTACTGGTTTCGTACCTGCAACACATTTTTTGACATCACACCACAAGTTTTCTATCGGATTCAGTTCGGAGGACTGTGGTGTCAACTCGACAACCCGAATACCTTTAACCCGAAATGACTTGTTTGTCTTTTTACTTGTGTACTGCTGGAACACTCATTTTAGCGGCAATTCGTATTCGGCTTACGAGATCATAACCTCATCAAGGATTCATACCTATACGTTTTGATCCATTTTACCATTTATCAGATGTATTAGCCAACTTCGTACAACGAAAAACATGCTCAAACGGTGACCTTCGCACCACCATGTTTAACAGTTCTTAACGTGTACTGAGGCATACTTTAAGGGCGTCTGATGATAAAATTGATATACCAATTATCTGGGCTTTCGAAAAAACTGCATTTTTGATGTAGTATTACTCACAATTGCCCCCACTAGACCCCGCAAGACGACCACATTTAGAAATAGAAAATCAAGAACTATCCAATGGTACCAAACATTTTTTGTTATCATTCACATCCAAAAATTACTGTGGGCTCTTGGTCTAATGGTATTTGACTTCCAGCACAGGAGTAATGATTGTTCCTGAGAAGGTACTAGTCTTCATAATGTAGAAGCTTTTTCTTTCTTGTGAAGGGTACTAGCGTTGCCTTGGCCGGATTGATGTTAAGTCCCGATATGTTGCACCATACTTTTGTTACTCTAAGCCCTTTTTTATTATATCGTATAAGGTATCCTCGTATTTCCCTCTGGCGATTAAGACAATGTCATCAGCGCAAGCTAGACAGTCAATGCCGAGGTTGCTCAGTTTTTCCAGAAGTTCGTCCAGACGTCCACGACGAGACTCCAGAGTAGTGGTTGTAGTACTCCCCCCTGCAGGCAGCCCTTGGTGGTGTTAATTTTAATGGTATGAAGTATCATGCAGGTTTTCCCCGATTCAGCAGCTCACCCATCTTATAATAGTGTCATCAACGCCTTTTCTACACAGGGAGCATCCAACAGCTTCGCGCGATGTGTTATCAAAGGCTCACTCAGTGTCTAAAAAGGTGCAGAGAACAGTCTCCTTAGTGTCCAGTGTACTTTGGATTATGGTGTTTAGTTGACGTAGAGCAGTCTCTGTTGATCTGCCCGCTCTATACGCGAGCTGACAGTAATGTAAGGGGGATCTGCAGAGAATCCCCTCCCTTATATACATAGTTGTCGATTACCTTTTCCATAGTCTTCAGAAGAAAAGATGTGAGACTGATTGGATGATAGGACTTAGGCTGCATTGGGATCTTTTCTTCACTTTTGGTATAAAGACCACCTTTGCCCTACTCCACTGACTCGGTACATAGCCCAATGCAAGGCTACTTTTAGTTATTTTTCCTATGAGTGGCAGGAGCTCCTCTTTTCCCTCCTGAAGAAGTGCTGGGAAGACTCCATCTGCACCAGGTGGTTTGAATGGTTGAAAGGATTTCATGGCCCACTCCAACCTGCTTTTAGAGCAAATTGTCGAAGCGAGTGCCCAGTCAAATCTACGTGGTCTAAAGACGTGGTCAACTCCCACATTTTTAACACAGAGTGAGCTTCTAGGGAAGTGGGTGTGCAAGAGAAGTGCCCTTTGTTCTTCATTCTCCGTGAAGCTGCCTTCTGGGTTTTTTAGGGACGTTGAAATCCTGCCTGTTTTAGAAAGTGCTTTATGAAGTCTGGCAGCTGCCGGAGTATTTGTGACTGTTTCACAGCACCCTTTAAAGCTGTCTCTTCTTGCCTTTCTTATTTGTTATTGTAATTAGTGAGTGCCGTCTTGTAGCTTTGCCAGTCTCCGTTCCGTTTAGCTAAATTAAATAGCTTGCGGGTGTCGGATCTTAATCTTGACAGTTTGTTGCTCCACCATGACACTGATCTGTTACCCCTGGTCGTACGAATGGGGCAGCTCGTTTCGTACACGTCGATGAGCGCCCCTGTCATGGCCTTAACCGTGTTCTCAATTTCTAGGGGGTGTGCTGGAGCTCTTCCTACATTTGTTTGTTCCAGATTGGCACCTAGACTTTCCCTAAAGCTATCCCAGTTTGTTTTCCAGTTCTTCAGACTGCCAATTTAAGCCATTCCGCTGAGCGAGTTGTCTCGCATTCAATTAGCTGCATTGCATTCCATGACGAAAGTGGATAACGAGGAATTTAAGTTTGCAATCCCATCTACGCACCATTTCCGCTAGTATAGCGTTCTCCGGGATCTTAGGGTCCTCGGCCCCAAGCATCTCCTGCGGGTACTAGTTGAGCCGGGTTTGGCCCATGCTCTTCCGCCTTCTGTCTTGCTACCTCAGGTGCAAAGGGCTTTTCAAGGTATAGCAAGTACCATCTATTACCGGCATCACTCAATCCTTTCCTTAGTGGATTATCTTTATAACCCGGTTGGCCTGGTGGCGGCATTTGTGGAGCGTTGCGTTTCCTGATGGGGTGGGTGGAGCTTGTTGAATTGAGGGTTTGAGCCGAGCTCGTATCCTCCCTTCTGGGCTCCACTGTGGTTTCCGCGAGTGATGGGTTACCTGCGAGTTCGTTGACTAGAGCTTGGCCCCCGTCCTCTTTACCCGAAACTGCGACCGACCCGGTATGTGGTTGTTTTGGCTAGAGTTCCAGCATATTTTTTTGGGTTTGCCAGTTTCCGGTTGGTTTCACGCACCCACCTTGAGCTCCCCCCGCCACTACTGCTGGATTTCTCACCCAGAGTGCTCTTCAGCACAGAGCCGTCGCTCTATTATAATGGCGATTTCAATTACGGGTAAATCGCGCATATTGTTTGGTATTTTTTGTTTTGATTTTTATTAGTGCATGTACGGTCTTCTATTTCACCGGCTCGACAGCACACGCACAATCCACACAGTAGCTCAGCCAAACCCCAACTGACCTTCAACTCTCTTGATTGTAGATAAGCACGAGACAGTGTAAGTGCAATATCCAAACAGATTACACTGTTTGGTTCTCGCAGCATCACAACCTATACTCACCTTGCTGAGTATATATTTGCATACACTACAGTGCACATAAGATCCCACGAGTAACGCGGGAAAGAAGATTCTGCCACGCCAGAGCCCCGTATGACGTGGTAAGCCTATAGTTACTCCTTAAGGCGACCAGGTATTTAGGAGGCTCCGTACGAATGCAGCTGGTATACCCCATGGCAGATATTTTCACAGCGTACATAGAACATGATGTGTTAATATTCTTATTGATACAAATATTGGTTGCCACCTACAATCGGGGAATCTCAAAATAATAATTCATAACGCGGTTTTGTCGTTTTTTCCGCATCAGAATCCTCGATTCCATATGGCAATGACTTTCCTAATTTTCATAAAAATCAGTTCTGATTAGGAAACCTGTCATTTATGTAGCCTTTGTAAAGTACATCCCTAGAACCACAGCACATTCTTCTCATAATCGATGGTGAGTTTATAAGAATTTAAAAAACACAGTAATATCAACACTATTTCAAACAAGCTTATTCCATAAAATTTGTCCTACCAACGCCCCATCATCATTTTCCTAAAAAAAATTTCCTCTGATGTTGAGAGTTTTGCCTCCTTTTTGCACTGCTGAAAATTCAATTTAGCTTAAAAAGCATTTGGCAACATCAATTAATGGCTTAGCCAAGTTAATATGTTTCGAAAAGTGAAAAAATAAAATAAAAATCAATAGAACCACCCTTCATCTAAAGAGTTTTCCGAGAAAAGCTGTTTACTTCGTTTCCGCCCGTGTTATCCTTATTTTTTACTGCAGACACATTAAGGGTTAACTTTTTTATCTTATTTCTTACGCCAACGTTTTATTTTTTGATTTTTTGTTAGTTCTCCCTGGACAAATGGTTTTTTTTTAATTTCCATTCGTCAATAAATTTCCCATTTGATTGTGAAAACAAAGGCACATTTTAATTCTCCCATAGTGCTAGTCTATATACGAGTACAAGTGAGTATATAGGAGCAAAAGAGCCCCCTGTGGTCGTTTCCTTTACTATTGCCATTTCGGAAATCAAAGATATCCATTTGGGTGAAAAGATCCATTGTCAGTTTTTTTTTCATATGATTTCAATTGCGGGGGTTAGGTCCTTCTAACGATTATGGGGAGGCTTGAGTGGTCCCATACTACTTTCCTATCGTTAACGATTAGCGCAGCGTCCTTGCTTTTTGTTTTCAACTAATTGCCACAATGAAGAATTTTTCAATGTTTACTCAAAAAAATACACCCGACAGGACGAAAGCGACTTACTTTTCTTTCATCAGCGACTGCTTTGCTAAGCACAACTCGAAGTCTGAAGTAATTAAAATAAGAAAATAGCAAAAACAATATTCTTCCGTTCTCATGGTTAAGTTTAAGTATGATTTTCTCCATCAATTTTCCTGCATTAATGGTTTGACATAGAGTTCAGTGCGGGCGGGTGAGTAGATGCATTTTCTTAATTGTCTTTACTGAAAGGATTATGGGATCGTTTTTGATTTTCCATTATCATTTTCGTTTTCTTTTTTTTTGTGTCATCTATCTTCTCAACTAGTAAATTGAAATTGAATTTACTGACGTACGATTTTTATTCACTTTTCGGATGGAAGAACATTGAGTAGAAGAAGAAAATCAAGACGATGCGATGCGGCGGATGAAGGGAATGCACTTGTTCGAGGAAACATACAGAATCCTTGGAATTGTGTTCGAGCATAAAAAAATTTATTATTCATAATTTTATTTTAAGTCAAGTAAAATGCAATATATAATGGCTGTACTAAAAAAAAAACAGCTATCCTTTAATGGTTGTAAAATAAAAAAGCGCTTCTGGAACGGATCTTGTGTAATATATGTACATACATAGGTATGAACATATACCAAAACCATTTATTCGAAAAAAAAACCTATTAAAACAAACGTGGCATTTAGAAGAAATTTTTCATTTTAAAATGATAATAAAAAGTTGGCACTTAACAACGAATTGAATTATTTATTGAATTTTAAAGAAGTATTTTAAAAGATTTTTTTTTTTAATTCCAAGCTTGGCGATAGTAAAATCAATTCAAATTCTTTCAAATACCTACTTGGAAAGCCCACCAACATTGTCTAGTGCGATTCTTAAGCCAGAACCGTACTTATCTCGTGTGGTGTGTTGTGACACACGTTGGGTGTCTGTATAACTCATGCAGGGTTTATTCTATTGTAGATATATGAAAACGACGCGACGGTTTAATTTATTTTTCCATTTAAAAAAACCAGAAGTGGGCGTGATCATCTATTAATATATTCGCTGATTTTTCAAGTTTCCTTAATTAAACTAAAAAAAACTTCGATAAAAAAATTTAATCGATTTAGCTCCAAATTTAAGTCAATATGGCCATATTTTACGGTATGGCCTTATTTCGCTTTCAGAAAGCGACATATTATGTAAGGCCATTATGGCTTTATGTCACTTTCAAATGGATTTTGTTTACTTACCAGATTCAATCTCAAACGACCCACTAACCATCTGTAAAAGTTAAAAATTATAAAAAAGAAGGCAGGATACCTCTGTAAATATTTATTTTTAAATAAGTACAATTACGTCCATATATGAGAGAGAAGAAAGTTAATTAATTTTGAACACCTCTAACAAAATATAGTTAGAAAATCGTTGATTGAAATAAGTTTTTTGTTTAGTTTTTCCAAGGCTATTTCAATTTGAGCTTCTCTGTCTTTAAATGTATTTTTTGGAGGTTCAAAGATGTGAAATGTCCCATCTAAGGACATTATAAATTCTCTTGATTTAACTCGATCTTCGTCCAGCAAGACATCAAGAAACTTGAACAAATTGTCATGTTTAGAAAGCCTCCCGCTGAGACGGCTATTAAAGCTTTCAAGTGCACTTGTAGTTCTCGTCGGTGCACTAAAGACAGAGAAAAATAAAGGAGTTTCCTGAAGTAAATATGTAGTCTATATGTATGTATGCATTAGATCAGGGGTGGCCAAACTTTTCAGCAGGTGGGCCAAATTTCAGGAAAAACATTTTCTGCCGGGCCACGTACCAAGTTTATTTTTCGTTAATTAAAGTAACCTAGCCAGCGTGCTACATGTTCGAGCACATCGTCGTTTCCCAGTAATGAGATGTGTGTAATGAGTGCAGTGGTCGAAGGTTTGCCTGGTTTAATGTACTAATAGCCCAGTCGAATTAGATCAAAAGAGGGGCTGACACGGAAATTTTTTTTCAATTTTTCCCTAGGAGCGATATTTTTCGATTTAGACCCGAAAAGAGGGGGGGGGGGGGGGGTGAGTTTTTGTTTATTGAAGAACTCGTTTATTTTCAATTTTACACGAAAAATGGTTATTACCGAAGTTGTAATTTTTTCGGGTCGGTTCGGGTCTAAACAAACAACTTCGATAATTAGCATTTTCGTGTAAAATTGAAGATAAATGAGTTATTCAATAAACAAAAATTCACCCTCAAATTCAAGATGGCGGATGACGCAACAGGATTGAAGTCCCGAAAACCGAAATGTTGACTGCCAGTGAGCCCCCCCCCCAACGAGTTCCGAAGTTCCGAATTGCTGCGCGGAATTTTTTCCGTGTCCAAAAACATAGCGTGTCAAATTCTAATTCGACTGGGCTATAAAATACATAATGTATTTATTATACAAAAAAAAAATAAAACAACTGAGAATCAAATAATTTAAAAATATTTAAAATTGAGACAGAGCAGAACTAAATGCATCAAAATTGATCTCGACTGATGTTGTCGCTATACGCAAACACTTTTCCAAATGAACATCAGTAATTCGCGTTCTCACTTGTGATTTGATGTACTTCATGCATTTAAAAATCTGTTCACACGCATAAGTGTTTCCAAATAGCGAAAAAGAGCATGTTTGTAAAACGCAGGAAATTTTTTTATAGAACTCTTCCAAGCTCTTCCAAAATATGTTTTTTAAACGTCGGACGATCGCAAAATCTCTCAAGATGCAGTGGCGACAATAGCACAAAACTACAAAATAACACGGAACTTTGGCAAGCTGGACTGAAAGTAGTTATAAGTATGAGCCCGATAGAGTTGCGAGCTTCCCGAAGACACCGATTTTATCAACACCAAATCAAATAGCGGGATATGTTGGTATTAGTTAAAATCGATGAATTTTTCCAAAAATGCAGGATATTTTAAAATATTTATTTTATTTTTTTTAGAATACGAGATTTTTTCCAAGAATACCTACGAGATATTTCAAAATTTCTCTGAGCTATAATTTAAAAATATATGATACAAATAACTCATGATGTAATGTTCTTTTGGTGAAATGTACAATGAAGTTAACATTTAGATTCATTTAACTTAGATCCGCGGGCCAGAACATAACTCTAACATAACGGCCCACCGGCCTCGGCTTGGCCACCCATGCTATATAGATAGTATATAAAATATTTCCTTAAAAAAAAAAAAAAAAAAATATATGTTTACCTTGTCCATCCATTGACTTTTGAAATACATCACCAAGCCCTTAAAAATATACTCTCCATGGTATGCCATTCGCTTCTGCATTAAGCAACTCAAAGCAGATTGTACATACATATGTATATCTTCAGGGCTCAAGAGCAAAAGTACTAAAAATTTGCGAAAAAGCCTATTCGCTGCTTAGTTTTTATGCAAAGAAGTCACAAAAAATGTTAACTTTGATGCTTTTCTCCTAACGGCTTGACAGTAGTGAAACCAACATGTTGTACACTTCAACCTTAGAAAAACGTTTTGTAAGCTGTTTCTTAACGTTTTCTCGTAATCCGTTACAAACGAATTCGGTTGAAATTTGAACAAATTTGCTTCAATGTATTGAAAAACATGAAGATAAGCAGCCTCCAACTTGTGACTCATGAGCACATAAATAAATAGATAAACCTGGAATTGAAATATCATATATTTTTCGCACAACACTGAAAGTGCCATCCAAAAGGTAGTTTCGGGGAGGATTCTGCAGGTAAACTTTGAATTGCGGCTGCAATTGTTGGCAATAGAAACACTGTATAACAAAAGCCCTTTTCAATGACAGTGTTCCTATAAAAAGGTTCCGTATTTTTGTACTGCGACATACCAAAGCTACCCATTACAGTTTCGGTTTTAAAGAAGTCCGATACCTCTTTTGCATTTACGGGAGCTTTTGGAAATAATTCATTTCGTATACGCAAGACCTGCTTCCGTAATTTACTAAATGGAACCTAATTATAAATTAACCGCATTTTAGGAATAGTTTTCAAGAAAATTTGCATTAAACAACATTTGTATCTAAACGGACTATTGAAACTATTGAAATTTGCATTAAACAACATTTGTATCTAAACGGACTATTGAAACGTCGAAAGATTTACATTGCGAATTTTACCTGTGGAGGATTTTCATTATCCTTTGCGCACACTTCATTAAAAACTTCTCGAATGTCACTTCTTTTAACGGAGACATTCATGCACTCTTTTTTTTATTTCAGATATGTCTTTCATTTTTTTTCCTTAAAATTTCATTACTTGTGTGGTTATGCGCGGTACAAGATTTTGAGATTCCGACCAAGTTTTGATTTTGAAAATCTACAACGGCACTGGCACTACACTACAAATAATAATTTTGTTTTCCTTAAATCCACATACTGTTACACATTTAAAGATTACTGTATCTACGTGTTAACATTGTTAAATAAATAAATTACAAATTACAATTACAATTACACTTTTTATCATAGCATACGTAACATACCATATGTAAATGTTTGATCTCTGGGATATAACGCAAATTTCTTCCTCTCCTAAAACCGTCGTAATATACACAACTGTAAACTAAATCACTGGAGTTATCCATCGTAGGAACCACGTTGTATTTGAGTCACGATATACGAATGAGAAGCGCGCAAATTTGTTTCCTGTAATTACCAGTGGTCAGCGTCACTCATAATCATATTTCGAACGGTTTTTGTTATTGGCAAAATAAGAAAAAAAACATGTGATCTCATGCCTCAAGTTGAAATGGCCTTATGACGCTTTCACAAAGCGACATAAGCCATATTTTGAAATTATATGGCCTTATGTCACGGCATCGTTTCGAACTGCTAACACATGCAGAACCAGACTTGTCTCGTGTGTCTGTGTCGCAAATTGAACCACGAGGGATGGCGTTATAACACACCTTACGAGACAAGTGTGGTTCTAGCCTTACGGTGTCGATAGCGAGGTCGCTCATGGTCATACTCATAAGCAATCAATCGATGACCTGAAGCTAAAAAGTGGTGCCAAATGTGTCAAACTTTATTTTTGCTGATATTACAGCGTTAATGTTATAAAAAAAAAAATTGTGCGCTAAAATGGTTTTTAACGGGTAAAAATTGTTGTCGTATGTTTGTACGACATATGCAATTCATTGAAAATAAATTTTAGGTTTTTATACATTCTTTTTAAGCACAACTATTTGAAACATCACTCCATTTGAATAGAATTTCTACGACATAACAAACTTGTTACCTACATTAGGTTGTTCGCATTGTTTCGATTCTCTGTAAATTTATTGGTAGTTTGACATTTTACTCGTTATTTATATTAATACATTAGGTACCAACAACTTTTATGAACCATACGCTGGATTGCAAAATGGAGCTCAAGATCATGGAGTCGCAACAATGCACGGAACAAGCAAAGCCACAGCTCAAGCTAAATAGCTGAGAGTTTGCCTCTGAAGGTAGCAAAATAACTCCACCGCTACCTGCTTCTGGCAAATTCAGTCGTTAAAGAGCAGGCGAATTAGTTTCTGTTACGTCGAGAATAGCCCCATCGGACAATATCTAAAACTAACTGTTCGTGTATAATTGTGCCTTTTAGCCTGAAAAAAAGAAACCATTTCATTTTTAAGTTAAAGATGCAATGTGCTTTATTAACATCCAACTTCTCCAGAAACCTTAAATATTATCTCTGTAAAAAGTCTAGTT
The DNA here is from genome assembly GCA_949775065.1 of Brachyopa scutellaris. Classification (NCBI taxonomy): domain Eukaryota; kingdom Metazoa; phylum Arthropoda; class Insecta; order Diptera; family Syrphidae; genus Brachyopa; species Brachyopa scutellaris. The sequence goes on along the minus strand of OX459113.1, from coordinate 42,340,631 downwards.
TCTAAGCTAAGGCCGATGCAAGAGCACAATATATGTACATAAATATGAGTTCAAAGGTTTTACTTTGCAACTTTTTTCGTTGGTGAAACGTTTACACTTTTCACTTTGGAAAAAGTTCTGAAAAATTGTAAAGTGCAATGTCATGAGAACTTTGCATTTTTAATAGAAGACTTAGCACTTTTACTTTGCAGGAAATTATTTCTGTGCAAAGTTTCAATGTGCAAAGTGAAAAGTGGTTGGTGAAATAGGCCCCTGGTCGGGTGCTCCAAAAACATCACTAGACCTGGTCGATAGAATACAAAAGCGCGCGCTAAAACTTATAGGGGATAGAAACATCACTGAACACTGAGTTAATTGACTCTCTTGAACACCGTCGTAATGTTTCATGTCTTTCCCTGTTTTATCGCTCCACAAACAGTGCTCCAGCGAAATAGCCATCTGCATTCCTTCCCTTCAACAATTTTCTCGCAACACACTTCGGACGTAGAGTAAAATATAGAGATTATTTCTTTAACCGCTCAACACGAATGTGGAATGCTTTACCAACCACGATAACTGGAAGCTGCGTGCCCGGGATCGAAGAGGGTGGAAGGCTGCCGTATCTCAGGCAGAGACTCTTCACGATTCGGGAGCCCGTGAAGTAAGTAAGTAACAGTTATGAGACTGAATATTCAAAGATCCTGAAGGAGATATTATTATCTCTTTTTTCTTATGAATATGCAGTAGATTCCGCTTTATTGGGACGGCGGATAATCGGGACAGCCGCTTAATTGGGACAAATGGTCAAAGCAGAACAGAACAGATTGGTTTTTTACTTGATTGTCACATCGCGTTATTGGGACAGCTGCTTAATTGGGACAAGATCGGTCTGGACCGAAGTGTCGCAAATAAGCGGAATCCACTGTATGTATGTACCTACTACGTTAGTAAAAATATTTTTGTGTGTTCCTTAATTGCGTGTATAATATTTTACGGATTTATTTTTAAGTCCTGATTTGTCCCGATTTTCGCATCATGTTGTCTCGATTTTAATACAATTTCATCTGACAGTCCTAGAGATATGCCGCGACCTTAGGTCTATTGTGTCGCCTACAAGTCCTAAACGAAGGACCATCCTTTTCGTCATTACTACTGCAGAAAGCTTAGCTCACACCTAGCCCAGGTGAGAATTGCATAGGTCCTTGAGAGATCGCAGTGGAAGATTAGGTGCTATGAGTAGCAAATTCTCTGCCATAAGTTGGTATTTACCCAAGCTCTTGAACAGTTTCTTGGTTAATGCCCCCCATTCCACCAGTAAGTGCTCTGCCCTATCTAGACTTGCATATCTCTGGCAACAAACCATAACCGCTAAAGTCGACTTTAGACGAAATAAGATTCAGCGTATTCGAATCTTTTTTGTAAATTTTTTCAGATTTTTATCTTTAAAAATGTAGCCACAAAACTACTGTTTGGTCTAATGTAATTTACAATAAAACAAAATTCATTACTCTTACATTTGATGAATACACAGAGTTGTTCGAAAAATGATGAGTATGTTGGTAAATCGCACTGGCAGCTATCAAGAGTAGATCTTACAGCAATTAAAACTCCTCCACCTCGTTGCATTCCAGATTCACTCGGACGATCGATACGATAGACGACGTAAAACGAATCAAACAATTCAGGCGACAGAAAGCTTTCATTTAACCAGGTCTCAGTTAAAATTATCACATCATACTCATGCAGCGAAGAGTTTATGAAAAGCTCGTTTATTTTGGTGCTTAATCCACCAGCATTTTGATAGTAAACATTTAATTGTGAAAGACAAACTGATGATGAAGTAGCACATTTTAACATTGCACCCCCTCCTCCACAACGGGGGGAAATTCGTTTTTTGGTTTGTTTAAAAATTTCTTAATTTGAACACCAATAGGCCACATAGATGGATTGAAAGCATCATCAAACGTATGAGCCGGAAGTCCGAGTTTGAAGTTGATGAAATGTAATGAAGAAAGATCGGTTTCTTTTTTAATTAGTTTTTTGCAATGAAGCACATTTTCTGGAAGAAAAAATTTACTTATGGCATACGAAATTATTTTATTCTCGCTTACACATTTGTCCAAACGAGAGAGATGTAAGAAACGAAGTCTAGGAATCGATGGCAGGGTAATTGTTGCAGCAGCAGTATCACTTGCGGTACCAAACAGTTTCGGAGTTCGTTGAACTTTGCGTTTCTTCTTTTGCACTACTTTCGCCCAGTCATTCTCGTCTGCGGGGAATTGCGTAACATCGTTGATGATTTGACGATCGCTTTCCGTCTCGGTTGAATGTTGTTGGTGGGATGATGTGGAAGCAATAGGTGCAATTAGCGGCATATTTGGTGACACACTCATATTTGCTGTGCTGCTTTCCTGATGACTTTGTTGTTTTTCCTTAGGAACCAGAACTTTTTCTTCTATTGTTTTGTTTTTTTTTTTATTTTTGGATAGAGAAACATGACTTTTTAAATTCCCAATGTCAATTTGATTGAATTTGGATTTAATTTCGGCAACATCAGTATTTAATTGCACTATTAGGGAGAGCAGAGAACCACTGATGGCAATACAATTGTTACATCGCCACAATAAATTGCGATCTGCCTGCAAGGCTTTAGCAGACTCTTCACAAAGTTGAGCGCACTTTTTATGAAACTGAGCGCCACAGAAGCCTTCACATTTAATAAAATTTTCGCGAAGTAGTCTATGGCTACAGCTTGCACAATTTTCCATCTTTTACGGATGTGAAATTTTAAGAATAAGAAATAGAACGTTCCCGTTAAAGAACACGGTAAATGTGGAGAGCGTTTTAAGAAACACGTCCGATTCAAATGTTTAGTTCTGACTTTCTGACTTAACAATTACAAATGTAATTTTTAAAAATTAGCGGCAGGAACATTCGTTTTTATTTCAAATTTGCACTTTTATTAATAGGTATCATTACACTTATCATAAAAACATGTAATTTCAATGGGTCCACTGGACCCACGACGTCAGTTAAGGGTTAACTTGACTTAAGTTGTTTTTCCACATTAAATTTATACAATTATTACATTTTTTGGTCGAGGGAAAATAGCTGAACTTGAGTTTAGCTTTTGACGTCACAAATTTGGTGAAATGCGATATCAACTTATTACGGTTCGCGAAAATTCAAACATTCGATTCAGGTGCACTAACCATAATAAAGCATAACATAGCATAATACATAAATAAAGATGAAAACAAAATAACCAAGGAAGTAAACAATAAGGCTAACATTTCCTTATTTCATCTTTAGGTTGTTCAAAATTCCCACAATATTCTTGTTGATCCTTAAAGGCTCTTTAAAACTCATAAATGAGTGTATGTACTTCATATTTCAAGCTGTTTGATTGATTATTTTCTCTCAATGTTATATAGAGTGAATTCTTTTTCCTAATTATATTCAAAAAATATATAAGGTCAAGTTAAATTAAATTAAATGATTACTAAACATCATCCCCATGTTGAAAGGGTCCACTTTCAAAGTCATCTTGTTCAATTCTTGGTAGAATGCATATTTTTGATATAGCACGTTTCACAAATCCATCTTCGGTTTTGATTCTTACAACTCTGACCAAGTAATCAGCTCCAGGAATGATTTCTGCAACTCGTCCCAGCGGCCATTTTAACGGTCGGTGGTAGGTTTTCGTCTTTGATTAGGACTATAGTGCCAACAGATATGTTTTTATCTGCAGATCTCCACTTGGGTCGATTTTAAAGACTGGATTAATACTCCTTGACCAATTCTGCTTAAAAATTTTGCTGCATACTTTAACCCTTTGTTGACCGACGGTACTTATAAGTACCAGCATATTTAACTTCAAATGAAATACCTATAGGATCATATTTAGACACTAAGACCAAACGAGACTTTTAAGTATCGTATAACCTCAATGAAATTTATTTTTATGTATGTTTACCTTATTTTAGCCACAGATATAACGGTTTTTCTGACAGCATATTAGACTTTGAAGAAATTAATTTAGTCGATTTCGGTACCAAGAAACTAAATTGTTATTTTTAACGAGTTTCGATCCTTAATTTTATTAAGTGCTTATGTATTCGAAAGCAAAAAATATCATTGTTAAATTAAAAAAAACTTAAACATTTTTTTTTCTTTTTATAACTTTAGTTATAGCCTTACGGTACTTTTGAGACTGACCTTCATATTTCGTCCCTATGAGTCATTGAAAAAATCAAAAATGAATTTTCCATCTTAAAATATCCACAACTAAAATATTCTTAAAAAAATGGAGATTATAATTTATTATAGATTCAATTTGACGTATCTGGGTGTGAAATTCGTCAAATCTTAAAGAATCATATCCAATAGCACGACGCAGGCGAGGAGGAATAAACTTCAAATCAATTCCTTCATATGGTGTCTTTTGAATGGAAACGAATGAATTTTGACAGTCGAAAAGCTTTAAACTTTCTCGATTCAATTAATTTTGAATTCGAGCCAACAAAATTGATGGCATTGTCGGTGAATATAACAGATGGTTTTCCTCTTCTTGAGACGAATCTGCGAAGAACTGACAGAAATGCAACACTCGACAAGTCCGTTGCCAGTTCCAGGTGAATGGCTTTGGTACTCACGCAGATGAAGATGCTGTCATAAATTTTGATGGGTCCCTTTCCACGAATTCCAGATTTTATGTAAAACGGTTCGCAAAAATCAACACCGCTTTGTAGGAATGGTCTCGATGGGTCACGCCATTTTCAGGTAAGTTCCCCATGAGCTGCTTCAACACCACCGCACGGGCTCTGAAGCAACGCACGCATTTGTTGATTATCCTCCAAATGTTATGCCTTAAGGCCAAAATCGTTCCCTTAGTATAGCGGTTAGAGTTCATCATGCATATGAGTTATATGAAAACTAGCTGATTTATCTGCTTCGCTGTGCATACAAAAATATTTCTATATATATAGACTAGCCAACCCAGCGAACTTCGTACCGCCTCAAAATTAATAAATTAATGTTGTGTCAACTTATAAGTTAAATTAAATTAACTTTTTTATTGAGGTGAAATAAATACTAAAAATGAATTAATTTCATTAATGTACAAAAATCAAAATGAAATGTCTATCTGTCTGTCTGTCTGTCTGTCTGTCTGTCTATCTATCTACCTATCTGTCTGTCTATCTGCCTGTCTATCTATCTGTCAATCTGTCTGTTTTTCTGCTTGTCTATCTGTCTGTCTGTCTGTCTGTCTGTCTATCTGTCTTTCTGTCCATCTGTCTGTCTGTCTGGCCATCTGTCTGTCTATCTATCTATCTATCTACCTATCTGTCTGTCTATCTATCTATCTATCTACCTATCTGTCTGTCTATCTGTCTATCTTTCTGCTGTGCATTGTTTGACTTTTAATTCAATACATAAAAAAAAATTTAAAAAAATTCTAAATTCCCATAGAAAACTCAAATTACGATTTTTTCGATTTCCCGCTTTTCCTTTTGGTTTTTCTAAACTTTCTTTTTTCCTAAATCTTCGCGTAGAAACTACGAACAAACTCGCAGAAGGAAGTATCCAATTTGTTTCAGTCATTTTCAAGTTTTAAGCATCTGAACAAACCAAGATTCATTTCTATATATATAGATAGCTGATCCGCCCGGCTTCGCCCGTGTACGCAAGCAGTCACTTTACTCACGTGACAGGCGATTGCCAACGCGACCTGTGGGAAGTTTTTGTGACTACACCAAACTATATTATTCCATTTAAATTTTATATTGTTGATATCAAAATTCTATACGGGGAAAACAACATTTTCGTAAATATCCCCAGCGCCACCTCTCGGGTCCAAATTTTTATTTAACGACTTTTTTTTATTTAGATGTGTGAATTTGTGTGTGAATTTGAGCCAAATCGGTCCATAAATAAGAATTTTTAAAAAGCGACCTCAACGCCACCTAGGGGGCTCTAACATAAAAAAAAAAACCATCCGGAGCACCACACGAACATATGGTGTGAATATAAGGTGGATAGCTTCAGTGGTTCAGCCGTGAAAGTCGGGCGTATGTACATACGCACAAACGTTTTTATATATTAAGATATGCGTATTTGTAATAAGTTATCTACTGGAAGGTGACTTCCAGCTAAATGCTACACTTGTCCTTGCACCTTAAAAGTTGACATAAATACTTGCTTCACAATTTGCTTTGGACCAAATGACTGAATGAATTGCTTGGATAAAGGATTTTCCATAGACTATTAAAGAAAAAACTGACGCAGGTGGGTTAGCAATGTCTTCCAATCTAACTCTTTCACTTTCTTCAATATTACACCACGGTCTTACCGCCAAAACGTCAAAACATAATACATACATTCATATCTGTATCTGTTTCAAGCCCTGCATCTACTTTTCATAAAATAAATTGCAACAAAATTTATCCAGTTATTGGATTAGAGTTGATCGAACAATAATTACAATACATATACGTTAGCACGAAGCAATCCCAATCACTTAAACTACACGCATGTGTCGCATACACGCATACCCTCTGCCACTGGTGCATTGATCGTCATCGGAAAGCATCCAAATAATATTTCTTAATGTTATTACTTTTCTCAAAGAAAATTTACAAAGAAGATATACATACATACTTACATATATCAAAATCTTTGTTGTGAAATAATCTAAACAAATATGTAATCTTTGTTGTGAAATAATCTAAACAAATATGTAAATTTTATTTTAATACGTTATTTAAGAACTTAGAGCGAGATAAATGCCCAAAAGTAAAATAAAAACTTTTCTTTTTCCCATTTAGAAGCTTTTTATTGAAATATATTGTTTTTTTTTTTGTTCCATTTTATAGATTTAATCCAACCAGAATCGATTGCAAAAAACCGCATTCAAATCCATTCAGTAGTTTTTTTTCGTTTTCGCGGCATACATACAGACATATTTTTTTTAAACTTTGTTTTATAAAAGTAGTGATGATGCTTCGGTGAATTGGTAATACCTTGGAAAAATTATCTGATGCTTCGAATCAAAATGCGCGAAATGCAAATAACGAATTTTTTAGTCTACCTCCCACGCGCAGTAAACCAAAGTCATCAGTGAATGGATTGAGATTGAGACCCTTTAAAATACTATTTCCTGTTACTTCTGCTCTTTCCTGCATTGTTTTGTATTCATGTTGAAATGATATTGTATTGTTTTTATGATGATCCTTAGGGCTTTATCTAGTTCTGGCATCGTAGACTCTATTTTCTAATGCTGATAAAGAGTTTGCTATGAAACGTTTAATGAGCGCAAACGTTCGAATTAAACTGTTGACGTTGTAAGGTTTTGAATCTTTGTCACTCTATTCGCCACGGAAGACGTCCACGTGTAAGCTGGATAATTAAGCCAAGCCTGTACCACTTTAGAATCAGACCAACCAGGGATCGTACATACGAGCGATAGTAGAAAGTACTGAGCGCTTTGCTATCCGTATTAGTGATTTCGGCTCCCAAATTGGTCCCAGAGCTTTGGTTACATTTCCATTGTTTATTTGTAGAAACTCTTCCCTTTCGGTTATTGGAATCGGCTCCAAAAATGCTGCGGAGTTTGAACACCACTTGCGAAGGCGATTCTTGATCCCAGCGTATCTGCATCTGTGAGTAAGTCATAAACATAGAAATTCAACCTCACTATTTTTGAACCTAATGGGAACTTATGCTGTTCGTCCAATGCAAGTTGCGTAAGGCTGTGAATCGCGAGAAAGCAAGCTGCTGCAGTACCGTAAGTTACAGTGTTAAGTTTATATATTTTCAGCTCCTCAGAACTGTGATTACGCCATAATATGCACTGCATGTTGTCATCAGGGCTCTGCACCTTAACACAGCGATACATTTTTGCGATATCTGCTGTTACAGCTAGGCGATGGATGCGGAATTTCAGAGCGGTGCAGATTAAATTAAATTGAATGGTAGGTCCGACCATGAGAATAGCATTTAACGACATGCCGTTTGTGGTTTTGGCCGATCCATCGAATACCACTCTAAGTTTTGTTGTTGTACTTTCTTTCTTTAGGTCACAATGATGGGGTCAAAAATGGTGGTTCATTCGAAGAACATCTGCAGGTGCGAACCTCATGTGATTAAGTCGCTTATATTCCGCCATAAAGTCAAGATACTGCTGTTTGATAGGCGGATTACGATTCAATCTAGCTTCTAGGTTGTAAAACCTTTTCTTGGCCGGGTCAAAAGATGATCCTAAGTTGGATGGCAGGTGCCTAAGTGGTAGCTTAACTGCATATTATCCTGATGGACATCGGGTATGTGATTGGACGAAATGATTTTGGCAATCCATTTATTCGGGCGACTTTGTTTGACTGGGATTATTCTGTGAATCGACTTCCCAGAAACCCTTTAAGAGATTGTCCAGGCAATCATCTGGGAAACCCTGTTTGGAGGTAACTGTGAGACACACTGCATTTGGGCTTGCTAAATTATAATCACCGGAAACTATCCAGCCTAAACGTGTATTTTGCAGAGTTGGTCTGTTGACGCCCAGATGCCCAATGCAGAGTAAATACAAAAACAATGTCTAAGGCTGCGGCCACGCAGTAAGCGACTGAGCGACGAGCGATGCAAAAAAATTAAAACATATGAAATCAACGTTAAATTAAAACAAAATTGAATGTAGAGCGACGTCGCTCAGTCGCTCACTGCGTGGCCGCAGCCTAAGCCTGTCTATTTTTCGCTTCATAAAGGACAGGGTCAGCGAGTTCGATATTTTTTGAATATTAAGAGAATCGTAGTTTATCCAACGTTTTGGTTGACAATTAGTTATTGAGGAAAGAATGTGGCACTCAATAGTGTCGCTAAACTCATTGATTCGAGAGCAAAAGGTGATGCTGGTGACAGCTATAGTGTGTTATCGATTCCACTAACTGACATATCTGTGTTGATACGATTGACTGCTAAAAGTTGAGCAAAACGACGAGTTACGAAATGAAACTGAGAAGCAGAGTCGAGAAGTGCTCTGCCTGGTACGAAGTTGAAGTAAAGAGTTGTGCTGTGCACCGCAATCATGAGATCTGCATGAACTTAAGAAATGTCTCTTGTGAAGGCAAATTAAACAAAGTGCTAATCGTTTGGTTTCAGATAGGCGCTTAGTTATAAATTAATTAATTAATTAATTATTAATCCTATCCTATCATATCCTATCCTATCCTATCCTATCCTATCCTATCCTATCCTATCCTATCCTTTCCTATCCTATCCTATCCTATCCTATCCTATCCTATCCTATCATATCATATCCTATCCTATCCTATCCTATCCTATCCTATCCTATGCTATCCTATCCTATCCTATCCTATCCTACCCTATCCTATGCTATCCTATGCTATCCTATCCTATCCTATCCTATCCTATCCTATCATATCCTCTCCTATCCTATCATATCCTATCCTTCCTACTATCCTATCCTATCATTCCTACTATCCTATCCTATCCTTCCTACTATCCTATCCTATCATTCCTACTATCCTATCCTATCCTTCCTACTATCCTACTATCCTACTATCCTATCCTACTATAATATAAATGTGAAAGTTTGGATGTTTGGATGTTTGGATGTTTGTTGCTCAATAACACTTTAACGGTTTAACAGATATGAATGAAACTTTCAATAATAAATAATCTACTTCCTGGATTAGAGATTAGGTTACTTTTTATACAAAAAAAAAACAATTCCTTGATTCCATAATTCACATTATTCCAATTTTCGCTTTTATTATTTGCTCATTATTTTTGGGTAAACCATTGCCATTGATCGTCATTCTGTTGGGAGAGGGTTGTTCGTATAGACATTATGCTCTTCTCTTCGCCACAAATCCATCGCTATTGCTTATTCTTTAATTTTCTTTCTACCTATACGCGCATTGAATGATGGGATATGGGAAACCATTGTCATTGATTGATCGTCATTTGTGGGACAAAGTAGAGGAGGGATGATTTTGCTGATATTTGCTACCGAGTTCTGTTTCTGCTACATCAGCGTTCGGATCTAGATCGACGGAATGGGGGAAATGTACGATTCTTTTTACCTTCTTTCTTTTTTGTCACTTTACAGCGGTATTTGGTTAGCTTAAGGTTAAGTCAGTGGATACCTAAGAATAAAGTTTTACCATTTATTTCAATTTACAAATACATATATTGTAGTAGGGGTAGGTAGGCGTTGTTGAGTTTTAAAATCAGTAAACAGTTGGTGATTTCAGACAAACCTTACCAGTTACTCCACGATTTATGCTTACATCTTCGGCGTTTACATAATGTTACTTTAACTATGAACATTAAGTACAACTCCTAGATATAAGAAACCAGAAAGTACCATTATTTGATGCTCATAAAATACATATTATGTACATACATATGTGCGTAGATGTGTTTGTACACAGGTATACTACATTTCCATCAATTTTTTATGCAATCGTTTTATCTAATAGGGAACAACCACTAAGTTCAGACTATAATGTATTGACTTCAGAATTCTTTAGAAACTTAATTTAAATAATATTGCTTCCTACTACTTCCATTCTATTATACTACAATCAAACAACGCGACTGATTCAAAGCACGGGCAACGCCGGGCAGGCAACAGCTAGTTATAAATAAAGTGTTCATCTGATTTGCAAAATAGGCATGCAAAATTATAGCTTGCCTAAGACCCTGGGTTTTTGTCCAGTGTTCTCCAGTGATTAAAGCTTCTTTTTAGTAGTGTGTCCCCCTATGAAGGTAATGAAGAAAAGAAAAGGGGCTGCTCCACCTTTCCTGAGCAATTCTTTGGTATAGGGGAGCATACAACAAAAGAGGAGCTCTGAAACCTATGGAAGACTAACAAGACTAAGACTATGCCCCAGGATCTAAGATAGGCGAATAAACTTTTGGGTAACTACCAAAGGGTGTGCTCCGTTTTTATTCTAGGGTGCCCAGTTATAATTTATTGTAGGCTCCCTGAAATTACGCCAAAAAAAAAAAGAAATGGAAAAAAAGCCCGAAAATCTCCATACAAAGTCGTGGCGTTTTTTCCTAGGAAAAATCACCCAAATAGTTTGGCGTAAATCCTGAGAATTTTGGCATTTTTTTCATAATTTTTTAGACATTTTTTCCATTTATGAAATATGAAAAAATTGTTTGGAAAAAACGCCACAACATTTTTTAACCTTTCCATTTTCCAAATTGAAAGAGGAAAAAACCCCAAAAAAGTGGTTGGCTTTTTTTTTCCAAATAGAAAAGAAAAAAAGGCCCATCACCTATCTATCCCACATCTAACAATTCTCTGTCCCAACGACAAAGCATTTGTCTTCCCATTTTCAGAATCAAGACTACGAATAAAGATATTCAAAAGAATTTATTCACAACCAAGTTCCGAAAAATAAATATTGTCCTAACCCAGTTTGCAACACAAACCCGAACACACATTTGGAATGATTTACCTTTTTAAAAAAAAATACACAGAAGCCATGCAAATATTCATCTCTCACGGTTTTGGCAAAAGAAGATGATAATTGTAGATCCCACGTCAGTAACAAAACCAAAATAAAAAAAAACCCGGATGCAAATGAACTATGGCAAAGGACTTCATTAAATTCAAATTCATGTACACCAAAGAGGACATACCTTCTCATTTTACTGTTGGCGGAGATTTCTGCCTCTACAAAGACGGAAGGAAGAAGTATTATTATAAGCTTGCATTCTGAATACCGCCAACCAAATAGCATAGTTTTCTCCTTTGCACAATGTCCTTGCTCATTGTACTTGAGCTTTACGCGGTTTCCTTTGGCGTTTCCTTACTTGGCGAGTGCAAAGTTATGAAACCGACGTCACATTGCAAATGCGGTGTAAATTACAGTAAATACACAAATAAGCACAAAAGATGGAACAGAGAAAACACTGATTTTAAATAAAAGAAATAAAAAATAAAAAAAAATACGAAAAATGTCCTTTGATGCCGGAACAGAGGAGTAAAAAAAATGCAATATTTGTGATACTGGCACTGCACTGGTGCTATTTCTAGAGTACCTGTGTGTATTGGTGTACGTGTAATAAATGGTAGAAGGTTAACAGGGTGACTTTCGACGAGGATACAGTTGGGTAACTGAAAGTTAGAAAAAACTGAAGAAATGAAAAGGAAAATGGAATATACTACATATACAAAGTTACCTACTCTTACCTTGCCGCTTTTTGTAATTTTAATTTTTATGACGTTAACAAGGTATGATGTTATAGGTATAAAAACTTTCAATAAGGTATATATTTCATTTTCTGTTTTACAGTTATAAGGAAACTTTACATGAGAATTCTGTGCAAAATGGAAAACACGAAACTCTTGTGTGCACTATGAAGAATTCTATGGATTATTTTGCAAAAATCGGAGAAAAACGACCAGTGAAATGTTTTTGCTAACATTGTGTAGGATATTTGGTTACTGTTTTAAATGAAAGCAGGTAAACAGCATTTTGAAAGAAGTATTGCTGACGACCGCAATATATGTAAATGCTGAAAACACCTTCACCACTTTCAGCTCAAGCTGATAACATTGGCCTTTCATTGTCGATGGATTGATTGGCTTATTTGAAAGAACTTTTGTCCAAAACGGAATGCAGACCCAGTACTAATCTAGAAATGATGAGACTGGAAGGCAATGTATCAAACCTAGATACGAGTATATACGTTACGTGTATTACTAGTATAGTTAGCTGATTGATTTTGGCAACTGAAGATGATTACATTTTAAGCCGGTGACTAAAAGGAGCCTGGCGATACTGCTGTTTGGCAAATGTATGAAATGGGTAACCGACAATTCGCTGTTTTCATTTCGCAAACTGTTATATCTCGCGATTGTCTAAATATATTTCTTTTATTTCGCAGAACTCCTATGGCAAATTGTCATTTCGTCTTGCGTTCATCTCGCTGGAAGATTAACTCGCATTACTTCTTTAGCATTTCTATGTTTGGCGCTTCTATCAACCGGCTTTTGTTTTTTTGCGTTTGTTTATCTGGCAAACCGTTAATTCGCGCAGTGCTATTCAGCCGCTTGTTTCCTTGTGTTTGAGTTTAATGTAAATTAGGATTATTTATTTTGAACATTTTATTTTTTTTGTTTCGTTAATAGAAATTAAATCAAAAACTATCGTTTATTATTTATTGTGTCCAGGTTTTTTTAAGCAGCATTCTTAAACGGTTTTGATATATTTTAGGTGGCAAAATATTATTTTGTATTTTTATATTGTTTTGCTTTCATTTTATCACATATTAAGAATTTAGAATTTCGAAATAAACAAAATGCGAGTTATTGATATGCGAAATAATAAACTACGAAATGATCGCAGCGAAATAACAAAATGCGAGAAAAAACCGCGAGTTATACCTTACCCGTATGAAATTAATATGTATGTAAGAAAATATTCAATGCTAGTACAATATGCTCTCGAGCCTTTGAATTTTCGGGATTTTGGTTTTCGGGATTGTGACCCCAACCCTCTACAAAGATATAAGAAAAAACCTAAGCGCCCCAAGCTTTAATTAATAAAATAAAATAAATATACGGCGTCAGCAGTCCTATACAGAACCAAGCCTAGCTTCTCGCAATCATTTGTGTGTGCGTGTTATTTTTTCCACGAATGGGAGGAACCTACAGTTTTTTTTGCCGACTCCGAACGGCGAGTTGAGAAGCTTCTCATGACAAATGATACTATTTGATTGCTTGTCAGACATTCGAAAGAGGTGGCAACCGTGAAAATCTCTTTTAGGTGATGAACCCGGGCTGGGATTGAACCCGAGCAGCATGCGTAGTAGTCCAACGCACGAACCACCACGGCCACGACTTTAATTAATGGTCACATAGTATTGGTGACTCGGAAAAAACATAATTTTTTACTTTTCAGTTAATTAAAGCTTGTTTTAAAATTTGTATTTTATCTATATATGCATTTATTTTCTACTTTTTAGTATGTATCTAAATTTTTTTTCCAAATTTGCGTCGGTATGTACGCACCGTATATTCGCTTGGATGGTTTTGATATGAGAAATTTTACTGAGAATGTATGAGATTCTACTGGTTGAACCCCTTCATTTGGTACTTACATATGTCATGAGGGTTGTGAAGAAAGAAGGGATCCACCATCTTGGGGCGTTCACCATATTGAATTAAGAATGACGTCACTTAACTAACCTTACTCTACTTGTCAATCCCTTTCATTTGATGCCCATATTAAGGAGGTCGTGAAGATAGCGGTAATCCACCATCTTAGGGCCTCTGCCATATAAGATATACATCATAAAATATACGTCATAAAATATACTATATTGCATATATAAGTTAACACAATGGGTTCGCAACAGCCACATACCGCTGATCTAGCAACTCCATAAGCGGTCATCAACATCGAATATCCACATACAGCTGCCTTACACAACATCGGATTTCCTTACTCAGCTGCTTTGCAAACATTCGTCGTCGCCAACGACGATCAACGGAAGCGGGCAACTTAATATCTTGCACGAGCTGCATAGTCAGCACATCATTGAAGTGGGGAATCGTAGGGACTGAAGCTTAGGGTAATGAAATTGTATTTTAGTTTTTCATCGAACTCACTTAACAGCAGCACACGAACGGTGCTTAATAAAAATTAAATTAAAAAGGAATTTAAGTTCTTCTTACTTATTTTAAGTTAAAAGTTTTCAGTGGCGCCCAACGTGGGGCATTGTTGAATTAAAATAAATAAAAACCATTAAACATTTTTGTGTCACACGACAACTATAAGGAACCAGAACCCATTGGAAGCATCGCCATCAGAACAACGTAGACTACGACGAAATTCACCGAAGCAATCGACACGGACTGTGGGCGACGCACACGACTACAAGCCTCAGCAATTGACACCAATAAGATATCAAGAAATAATCTAATCATTTTTGAAATGGAGAAATTGTAAGTGATTGCTCATTAATTATTTCTCATTATTAAATAAAATTACTTAAATAAGTTTTGTGCCAAGAATTGTCGTGTTATTCATTGCCCATTATTGATTCAAAATTAGAAAATATTGTTACTGTGAAATATTTTTGCAAGCTAAAGATAGACCCAAAGGTTGCGGTGTTCGTTAGCTGGGTAGTTTAAAGATTAATGAGTGATAGTGAATGTGAACTGAGTCGAGTGCTGGAAGACCTTAGGTACTTGAGTATTAGCGAGATAAACAACGAAAATAAAATAAAAATGAATGCTGTAGATTTGCAGGTTTTAGTAGAATCCGCGGTGCGCGGCGCACTCCAGACTCAAAGGTTAGAATTCGATAAGAAATTAGATGATGTAGCCAAAAAACTTTCAAGCGCAAGCTTGAACGAGCCAGTGGAAGTGGAAGTATATCAGGAAGCGAAAATAGTTGAAGGTGTTAAATGTGATGAGCCTCTCGACATAGTCAAGTCGTTACCGGAGTTTGATGGCAAGCAGGAAATCTATGTATCCTGGCGACAGGCAGCACACTCCGCCTACAAACTTTTCGAGAAATACGACGGTAGTTCAAAACACTATCAAGCAATAGCTATAGTGAGAAATAAGATTAGGGGTCCGGCCGACGCCGTTTTGGCCTCGTTCAATACAGTTTTAAATTTTAAGGCCATCATAGCTAGGTTAGATTTTACATATGCCGACAAGCGGCCAATATACCTGATCGAACAGGAATTAAGTACTCTGAGACAAGGCAACCTAACTATCATGCAGTACTATGACGAGATTGAGAGGAAGCTTACACTGCTAACAAACAAGACTATAATGACATTCGACACCACATTAGCCAGTTCTATTAACGAGAAATACAGAACAGATGCACTTCGTGTGTTTATATCTGGTTTAAAGAAATCATTAAGCGACGTCCTATTTTCAGCCGCTCTGGCATTGGCTCAAGAAGTTGAGTCTAACCACGAGAGGTACATGTTCGCAACGAACTATGCCAGGAATTCTGAGGAGAAAACACAGAGGTTTGAGTACCAGCGATCACAAAACCGACCGCAAAATAAAACCAATGTCAATATTAATAGGTATAATAGCCAAACTATCACCCCGGGCAATCAGGGAAAAAACCCCTATTATAGTAGACAACATGGTTACGACAACCAAACAAGAGGAAATGATTATCGTGGCCCTAACAGGCACGAGCCGGTTGAAAAAATGGATGTGGATCCCACATCGTCGCGTTTCCGACAGTCTACCGACCACCAACGCCAAAGCTACGGTAGTAATGCCTACAATCAGGGACAGGGGTATAGATTTAAGAGACCTAATAGCTCGGAAAGGCATTCGGGGCAAAGACGTCAAAGAATTAATCATATGTCGCAGGAAAATTCCTCACGAGATCAAGAAGGGTATAATGACTATGAAGTCTTGGCTGAGTCAGAAGCAGCCGAAGCTGAAGCAGACGCATCTGCCTCCGATTGCGTACATTTTTTAGGGGAAACTCCCTGCTTCCGTTCATACATCGAACTATAGCGGGGAGACCTATGAGACTTTTAATTGATACTGGGGCTTCAAAAAATTACATCAAACCGCTGCAAGAGATAGGAAATATCGTTCCTGTTGACGCCCCTTTCCTCGTTAAGTCAATTCATGGCTATAATAGTATTAGATACAAATGTTTTATAACTGTGTTCGGAAAGAACAGTCCTTTTTTCATACTTCCCGGTCTTACGACCTTTGATGGAATAATTGGCCTTGATCTGCTAACGCAAATCAATGCTACAATTTGTTTAAGACAAAATGTAATTCGCTTCGATTCTGGATCAGAAAGAATTCGATTCTACAAATGCGAGAACGTAAATTTTACAAGAATAGACGATATAGAGGTCCCCCCATCGGTAAGGGCTGATTTTCAAAAAATGATGAGTAATAGAGCTAAGGCATTTGCAGACTCTAACGAGTTGCTGCCATTTAACACAGGCATTGTCGCTACTATTCGCACCGAAAGTAACGATCCCATTTACTCAAAACTATACCCATACCCTATGGGTGTAGCTGATTTCGTTAATAATGAAGTAAAAGATCTTTTGAAAAATGGCATATTCAGACCATCTAAGTCCCCTTATAATAACCCCATCTGGGTTGTCGATAAAAAGGGTACTGACGAGTTGGGCAATAAAAAGAAACGTCTGGTAATAGACTTTCGTAAGCTCAACCAAAAAACAATAGACGACAAGTATCCCATTCCTAACGTTGTGGTGATTTGGTCAAATTTGGGTAAAGCAAGATATTTTACGACCCTAGACCTAAAGTCAGGGTTTCATCAAATCGAACTCGCAGAGCGAGATCGGGAAAAAACTGCGTTTTCCGTAAACGGCGGGAAATATGAATTCTGCCGACTCCCATTCGGGTTAAAAAATGCGCCCAGTATTTTTCAGAGGGCTATAGATGATGTTCTTCGCGAGCAGATCGGAAAGACCGGCTACGTTTACGTCGACGATGTAATCATCTTCTCTGAGACTGAGGCGGACCACGTCAAGCACATTGACTGGGTTTTACGAAGTTTGTACGAGGCCAACATGAGGGTCTCACGAGAAAAGTCAAACTTTTTCAAGGAAGATGTGGAATACCTTGGTTTCACAGTATCAAGAGGAGGTATCAAAACGAGTCCGACAAAAGTGGAGGCAATTCAAAATTACACAGAGCCTTCGACACTGTTCGAGGTGAGATCCTTTTTAGGCCTGGCCAGCTACTACAGGTGTTTCATAAAGGATTTCGCATCCATAGCTAGACCCCTGTCTGACATCTTGAAGGGTGAAAACGGCAAGGTAAGTGCCCACCAGTCAAAAAAAATTAAGATCAAATTTGATGACAAGCAACTACAAGCCTTTAACAAATTGAGGAACATCTTGATATCGGAAGATGTTACGTTATTATACCCAGACTTCAGGAAGCCTTTTGACCTAACCACGGATGCTTCGTCTCATGGGCTGGGAGCGGTCTTGTCCCAAGATGGGAAACCAATAACAATGATTTCGAGGACACTTAAAGACAGGGAATTGCATTTTGCGACCAACGAAAGGGAACTTTTGGCCATTGTGTGGGCCCTGAAAAATCTGCGTAACTACCTCTATGGAGTAAAAACTCTAAACATTTTCACTGATCATCAACCCCTCACATTTGCGGTTTCAGACCGAAACCCGAATGCAAAGATAAAGCGCTGGAAGGCATTTATTGACGAGCATAATGCTCACATATTCTATAAACCAGGAAAAGAGAATCATGTTGCTGACGCACTGTCACGACAAAACATTCATGCTCTAGAGGATCAAGCAGATTCCGACGTTGCTACAATCCATAGTGAACTATCCCTGACTTATACTATCGAGGCAACGGATAAACCAGTAAATTGTTTTAGAAACCAAATACTTATAGAAGAGGCAGCATTCGCCTCAACTCGCAGCTTCATAATCTTCGGGGAGAAAAGTAGGCACTTCGTGTATTTTTCAGACAGGGACACACTTACAGAAACAGTAAAAGATATGGTAAAACCAGATGTGGTCAACGCAATTCATTGTGAACTTCCAATTTTGGCCCATATTCAGCATAGGCTCGTCGAGTTGTTCCCAGCAACAAAGTTTCGATATTCTAGGGAATTCGTGGTAGATATTTTCGATAAAACTGAGCAAAAAGAAATCATAATTACAGAACATAATCGGGCACACAGAGCTGCCCAGGAAAATGTAAAGCAAGTTTTACGTGATTACTTTTTTCCAAAAATGATCAAATTAGCAAATGAGATTGTCGCGAACTGCAAAACATGCTCAAAGGCCAAGTATGACCGACACCCAAAGAAGCAACTAATCGGCGAGACGCCAATCCCATCATATGCAGGCGAAATGCTGCACATTGACATATTTTCCACAGACAAAAAATATTTCCTAACTTGCGTCGACAAGTTTTCCAAATTCGCTGTGGTCCAGCCGATATTGTCCCGTACGATTGAGGACATGAAAACACCAATTGTGCAGCTAATGAATTTTTTTCCTCAAACAAAAACAATTTTCTGTGACAACGAGGCATCATTAAATTCCGAGACTATAAGGTCAATTTTACTGAATCATTTTAATGTCCATATAGTCAACGCCCCACCTTTACACAGCACGTCTAATGGTCAAGTGGAGAGGCTGCACAGCACTCTACTAGAAATTGCAAGATGTCTTAAGCTAGAAAGAAAAATCGACGACACGGTTGACCTGATATTACAAGCTACTATAGAATACAATAGGACCATCCATTCAGTCACGGACCAAAAACCACTTGATATCATTCACTCGGCTCCAGCCGAGTTTAGAGAGGAAATAAAAAATAAGGTTCAAAAGGCACAGGAGGCATTATTGCAAAAGCACAATGAGTCAAGGCGAAACAGGATCTTCCGAGTTGGAGAAAAGGTATTGGTAAAGACCAACAGAAGGTTGGGCAATAAACTTACCCCACTGTACGTGGAAGAAAGAGTAAAAGCTGATTTGGGGACAACAGTTCTCATTAAAGGGAGGATGGTCCACAAGGACAACCTAAGGTAGGATAGGATAGAATAGAGTAAATCTAAGGTAGGATAGTATAGAGCAGGGAAATATCCCCATTTTTTATCATTTGTTAGACCCGCACAAGTATCGCATTAAGGGAAACAAAACATTTTTTTTCAGGATCCTACTCATGCTGCTTTCAATCTCGACGACAGTAACTGTAAGACTGACGGACTACACTCATTCGGACTATATTCCAATCTTGGACGGAGGTGTCATAATCTGGCAGGACCATGGCTACCTTAGGCACACAACTAACTTGACTGCGTACTCCGAAATTATGGACGAGACGATCAACATGACTGACCTTTTCCCGCAAACACACATGAGGAAAATTTTGGAAATAGACGCCAGACATTTGGGGACACTCTTTGCAGCTATAAACATACACCATAGGCACGCGAGAAGTTTAAACTTTTTAGGCACGGCTTTAAAGGTGATTGCCGGGACTCCCGACTTTGATGACTTTGAGAGGATAAAGTTCACACAGACTCAACTCACTGAATCAAACAATAGGCAGGTATTAATAAACACAAAAACTCAGGAGCAAATTAATAAGCTTACAGACACCGTAAATACCATACTGGCAAGCTCTAAAAAGGAGCACATCGATACTGCTCACCTTTACGAAATATTGTTGGCTAGAAATAGAATCATGATCACTGAAATAGAAAATTTAATGCTCTCAATAACACTTGCTAAAATTAACGTAATTAATCGGACAATTCTTGACGACAATGACTTAAAATCAATAATTAATGAGCAATTCACAAATATTAGTGTGACAGAATTAATGGAAGTAGCTAGTATTAAAATCTTACAAAATGATAATGTCTTGCATTTCCTTATAAAGTACCCTAAACCTAAGTTAGTATGTAAGAAAGTTAGCATTTTCCCCGTCTCGCATGGCGGAACGATTCTCCACCTCACAGATAACAACATAGTAGCAGAATGCGACAACCGGGTGCTTGCGGTTGACGATTGCAGCCCAACAACGACATCAACATTCTGCAAGGAGGCACCAAATAAGACCTGCGCCCAACAACTGTACTCTGGCGGCGTAGCACACTGCAACACTCAACCTAACCACCTGGATCCTGTAGTAGTGGTTGATGACGGTATCATCATAATCAACGACAGTCCAGCCAAAGTTAAGGAGATTAATGATGTTGAGAGAACTATCACCGGCACATACTTACTCACTTTCGACGATGAGGTCTGGGTCAATGGATCCAGATTTGTTAATCGCAACAACATTCAGAGGAGACGTCCAGGTACCACCTCAGTAGCTCTATTAAATATCACTGGTCACCAAGAAGTACTGAGCCTACCATTTCTGCATAAAATGAATATAGAAAACTTGCGCTACATTGACGAAATGAGGACGAAGATAACAACACAACCAGTTCTGGCCTGTTGCGTAACTCTCGCATTAATTGCGATCTGTTATGCCACCCTCAAACTAAAACAACATCGAAGGAAAAAACGACAACAGCTTGACCTTCAGAAGGTAGTCGAGGCCCTGGGAAAGACCGAGGACGGCCTTCACTTAAGCAAGGGAGGAGTTAACACAATGGGTTCGCAACAGCCACATACCGCTGATATAGCAACTCCATAAGCGGTCATCAACATCGAATATCCACATACAGCTGCCTTACACAACATCGGATTTCCTTACTCAGCTGCTTTGCAAACATTCGTCGTCGCCAACGACGATCAACGGAAGCGGGCAACTTAATATCTTGCACGAGCTGCATAGTCAGCACATCATTGAAGTGGGGAATCGTAGGGACTGAAGCTTAGGGTAATGAAATTGTATTTTAGTTTTTCATCGAACTCACTTAACAGCAGCACACGAACGGTGCTTAATAAAAATTAAATTAAAAAGGAATTTAAGTTCTTCTTACTTATTTTAAGTTAAAAGTTTTCAGTTATACACGTGTGCAAAATTTCAGCATATCTGGAAAAGGGTGTAAAATCGATTCCCAGATTTGGCCCTGACAGAAAGTGAACTTAATATAAAGCTTGTAATAATAAAAAAAAAAAACACGATAGCAAATGAAATAAGAATATGTATTCACGTTAACGATCGTCGACGTGAAGGTTAAATATTTATGGAGGCCATACCTGTAAAGCTGGCCAAAAAAAGATTCAAAATACTACTTCGAGTCAAATAAGCTCATGTTGCGTCAATAGGTGCTTTAGCAACGAGAAAATTGGCGAATCTGAAGTATGAATTGTTGGAATGATACAGATTTAGATATAGAAAATTGTGACTGGAAAACGTTTTTTGTGAAATAAAGAAGTGAAATAGCAGCCGAATAAGAGTAGATAGTTTGCAGAGCCTTCAGGAGCGCACTTCCGGGACGGAATCCATTTATTGGTAAAACGTTAGGCAAAGTCTATTGAACACAATAAGAAGAAAGGACTTTCTCATACTATTGTAAGCCAAATAAACTATTAACGCTTTGAGAAATCACGCTACTATCCTCAATTTCCCTTAATCCCTTGAGCTTACGAATGAATATTGGAACCAATAGTCTCTCATTCCATCTGTGGTTTATTAAAAATTTAAGTATTTAAAAATCCGAAATCAACCAGCTGTCAACTCTCAATATCCCACTGACCTTATTAGAATATCGACCGAAATAGAAAAAAAAAAGAAAAAAACAATTGAAGCACGGAGTATTTCCACATTAATGGACACACAAGCCGCGCCAGATACAGATAGTTGCAGCAAGGACTACGACAACGATGTGTGGCGACACTGCAAATGCAGGTCAGTAAGCAAACAAAATTTTAATTAAACGCTCGATTGATTATATTTCTCCTGGAACTA
The DNA here is from genome assembly GCA_949775065.1 of Brachyopa scutellaris. Lineage (NCBI taxonomy): Eukaryota > Metazoa > Arthropoda > Insecta > Diptera > Syrphidae > Brachyopa > Brachyopa scutellaris. The sequence continues at coordinate 42,318,220 of OX459113.1, read as the reverse complement.
TCCAACCTTCTCTCTGGAGAAGGACGTCAAGCAAAATTCTTTAGATTTTTTCATCCCTTCCTGTACATTTTAAAAAAAGTAGTAAAAATCACTGTTCTTCTGCATCCTTTTTAATGGTCACAGATTAGAGAACCAGCGAAGGCATTAGAAGGATGCCCATTACACTGTCCAAATGCAAAGTCCATTTAATGAAGTCAATTTCAAAGCCATTAACATTTCCGTCCTACCGATCGAATGATATTCAAGGGAGATTTCAATTTGGAATGTTTCCACCTTTAACAGTTTTTCGACATGGTAGTGGTAAATGACAGTTGGGTGGTTTCTGGTGGTTCGTGGATGGTGGGTGGGTCACACAAAAATCAATTGCTTATCTCTACGGATCACCAAATTTTATTACTGCACTTCGGTCAAGGTAATTCGCAAACAGAATACTCTTAGTGAAAATCGTAAAGAAGATTATTTTCTTTTTTACGCGTATATTCTGACGAACTTTATCGAAGCAGTTAAAATATTAAAGTTTTAGCAAAGACAATAGAATGGATAGAAAACAATGGGAAATTTTTCTTTTGCAATGAAAATCAAAGTTTTACGTAGAAAATTTCCATTTATGCTAAGTGGATTTTTATTTTTAATATGATTGAGATGATGTTGTGGAATCTATAATCTATAATGGAAATTTAACTTGAAAAAGTTCGATAGCTTACTGAAACGACTACAGGTACATACTTAATTATTTTATGAAGCTCTACAGAACATTATGATGATTCCCAAAAAGGTAAGTGCAATGGTGGCTATATTCATTGGTGCAGATTTAACCCTCACTCACCCATACAAATTTACACACTAAAGTGTCGATAGGTGGTACGGGGGTACTACCATATATTTCGGGCGATTTACATAGAAATCATTCGATCATGTTTGAAAATAACTAACTATGATAACATCTGTGTACTTTTTTCCACTTGATTTCCCTAATGACCACCGATCTCAGAGTAAGAGTCAGTGTCAAGTCTTTGTTTTGAATTATCAATCGTCAATTGTAGTGTCGCGTTGAGAGATTTTTTTATTTCATTCTATTGTGGCTCTTACACTCAACCAATCTTAACAAATGAAGAGAAAGAATTTTCTAGAGCAGTGAATTGCATTTTCAGTTTATAAATATTATTAACAAATTTTAAAAAATAATACCAAATACTAATATTCTACCCAAAATGAACTCCTGTTGTTTTAAGAGTTAATTTTGGCTCATATATTGCACTAATAATGCAAGACATAGGGGAGACTGGGTCACCTTTGAACAGCTTTTCCTTTGAAGGCTTCTTAACACCAATATACTTATTTGAAATATTGATCTTTAAGTAATTCACATTTTGAGAAGTGATACATATGTATTACACTTCAATTTATGCCAACATTTGTGTAAATTCAATAAAGGCTTAAAATTTATTCAATTTTTTTTTAAAGAATGAGTCCTAAAGTTCAAATGTGCCCCAACCGGGAGCAGCCTTGAACAGGCCTGGAGCACTTTTGAACTGTAGCTATTTTAATGGTTTGTGGCGCAAATTAGAGGCTGCGCGCTTGTTTTTAAATGAATCAAATATTTGTTTTTTAATAAAAACCATTTTTAATAAACAATTTATTTTTTATTTATAAAAAAATCAAACTTAAACGCCTTGAAGTTCCTGGAGTGTTGAGTTACCGCTAGAATGGCGCTCTTGTTGTAATTTGCGTTAAGATCGGTAGTTCTTTTTTGTGTTTTATTATTGGTTGTTAAAGAAATATAGGAAAGGTTAACTGTTGTACAGCCAGGCGAAAAAAATTAACATATGGTCTTTAATGACCGTTAATATGCATGGTATCAAATTTGATACTCTATGCATTTAAGGTTAAAAAATTCCAGTACATAATTAACGCTTGCTTCAAGCTACAATATGTCCCACACCATTGGAAATAGCTGAAGTAATCGTTATACCGAAACAAGGTAAGCCTCAAACAGAAGTAACATCTTATAGGTCAATATCACTTATACCAATAATGGCAAAAGTCTTTGAGAAACTATTACTCAAAAGGCTTAGCTTTCAATGATCTTGAAGAAAGACGACTGATCCCGAATCATCAATTCGGGCTTAGGAACAAACATTCCACAATTGACCAAGTGCACCGTATAACGAATGTAGTGGAGAAAGCACTTGAAGAAAAACAAGTTTGTTCGACACTATTTTTAGATGTAGCTCAGGCCTTTGACAAGGTTTGGCATAAAGGTCTAGAGTTTAAACTACATAAGGACTTACCTAGTCGATTCTATACAATTCTGAAGAGTTACATTTCGGATCGAATGTTCCGAGTTCGTTATGGACAAGACTAATGAATTAATGAAAACTGAAGCAGGTGTTCCACAAGGAAGTGTTCTTGGACCAACCCTGTATCTATTGTATACAAGAGATATACCGTTAGATAATAACGCGATGATAGCTACCTTCCCATAGAAAGATAAACAATCCTCCCATATTTATTAGCAACCAAATTATTCCATATGCTAATACAGCAAAGTACCTTGGAATGACCCTAGATGCTAAGTTGAAGTGGAAAGAACACATTAAAAAGAAAAAAGAAGAGTTGAACGTAAAATATAGAAAAATGTACTGGTTACCGGGACGCAGTTCAGAGCTGTCTACTGAGAACAAAATCTTGTTATATAAAACACTAAAATTGTATCCTTAATCAGACATATACACTCTTTATGCCTACATATGGGGTATCGAGATGCCCGCTTTCCTGACACACTTTTTTAAATTGACTTTTTTTTTTAACAAACTCCAGATTATTGGTTTTCTTTGTACTGTCAATTGGAAAATTTTAGTAGAAGTTGTTCTTCATTGGCGGTTAGTGAAGCACATATTTTCTCATTTAGCGATTTCTGCTAATTCTTTCACAGATGGAGAAAATGGCACTGCGTACTCTTACCCGCTGCGCACTCTTACCCGAAACGACTGTACACTTTCCCATCAGCGTCCGCTTTACGGTGACGATAAATAAGGCGCAGGGACAATCACTGTGTACCGCGGGCATGGACCTCACCACCTCTCACACGGTCAATTATACGTGTCTCTTTCCCATGTCAGCGCAAGTAAAATTGTATTTGTTTATGCACCAACAAATAGCAATTATTATGAATTATATTTATATTAGATGATGTTTAATAACACTTTAGAGCATGTTGGCTTTTGAGAACTATGGAATCTGCACTTAGGGGCTGAAACACATTGAAACGACTTGAACAAATACTCTGATGTCTCTTCGCTCCCACTGATATTTCATATTTTGTATGCATGAGAAAGCCTTTAGAGTGCGAATGCGCAGCAAGCCGAGCACGGGTTCAGGTAGTTAATTAATAAAATTGTTTGTTATTGTGGATACTTTAGCATAGGCCCGCAGAATCGGAGTCATGTGAAACGTACTCGGCTCAAAATCTCAAGTATGCCATGTCACTTCCACAACCAATCGAAGAACGAGATAGCACCGGCCGTTTGGAGGTGCAATGCATTTGCAAGAAATGCTATAACGATGACCGAATCAAGAGAAAGTGTCGGAAGCGTGGCCAAAATTGCTGCAATACTGTTTGCGGTCCGCATATTACACCTGCTCCGGTTATTTGCTTGAATTGTAAATACTAACAATATATATATATAAATATAATAAAACTGTGGGTGTTTTTTTGTTGGTTACCTAATGGCTTAAAAACCGCTGAACAGATTTCGATTAACCCTAATCAGCCCAGTTCAATTATTTCCTTAATGCACCCAGGTGGTGACTCAAAGTCACCATATTAAGAAAGTTAAAAACATTAAAATATATCTAATTATTTAAACTGATATATTTATTTATACTAATAGAAAGATTACTTTTGTTGTGCATTTGTATTTTGATTGACTTGCATTTAATTTTAAAAGTAATATGCTAGTGTGCCACATTATTTTGATTTTTCAGAGTGCTATCGTAACGAATATTCTGCTCGTATTTCAAACTATTTTTGTATACTTTTTCAACAAATAAAATTCACGAAAAAAATATATAGGCACCATGAATAAGATATTCACAAATACTTCAAAGGTATACCAATATCCTTCCTTGAATCACAACAAACTCAGAAAGATTATAATGGCACTATTTCTTCCTGTTTCTTGAAACTGACAGGTTTGGTGACTATGAGTGGATTAGGGAAACATTTAAAAATAGCCGTATATTTTTGATATGCCTTGTAAAGTATTTTTTCCATTTTTACATAGTATTTCGTCACGGAACCTGGGTGCAGTAACTTGTTAAACTTAAGTGAGAAGTTCTATTAAAACTGAAAGGGTGACTGAGGGTCACCGGTTGGGCGGATTAGGGTTAAACATTTTTTGAGATGTTTCTTAAGTATTCGAGAAGGGCATTATGTAGGCTATGTCGTTTATTGCTCAACCTACTGGTTCTTACATAATAGTAAAAAAAATGCATATCCGTCAGGAAAATTATGACTATACACAGCCATAACTCAATAACGGTTTATCGAATTGAAAAACAAAAAGAAAAACAGATGAAATTAGTAAATTTATCCCTAATTCATTTGAGATATAAAAAATTTTCGCAAATTTTGTATCTTGTATAATTTTTCGGGATCTTGGCTTTCGGGATTTTGGATTTTCGTGTTTTTGGATTTTCGGCATTCTGGTTTTTGGGATTGTGAAAAATTTGCGCAAATTTTTCATTTTGTATAATTTTTCGGGATTTTTTTTAAAAATAAAGTAGACAAATGTCCCGGCAAAAAACTGTAGGTCCCTTCCATTCGTGCAAAAATATAGCACGCACACACAAATGGTTGCGAGAAGCAGGCCCAGGTTCACCTCGAGCTGTAGCGCCAACTAAGTAAGTAAGTAAGACAAATGTCCCTAAGTCGAATTTTCACGGGATACCAAGATTTGTTCGAGTTAGAGAGAGATTTGGAAAAATTCGAGTAACAGAGAGAAACATTTATTTTTGTTTTAAAACGTTTGTTTAATAAAAAAAAAAATGTTAATGTACTTACAGACAAGTTTTATACTAAAATCTTGTTCAAATTTTCTGTTGAAGTCCGCAGTGCCTACATATCTACCTTAAAGCTAAAAACAATACATTTTAAAAAACGTTTGACTGTGAAGTAAACTGTGTTACTTCGCAATAATTCATGTAACTTACATTTTTTTTAATTGATTTAGCTACAAACATGCACATAAAGACCGCATCAGCTCTGTTGAACTGTCTAGAATCAACCGATTTTGAAGCTCCAGCTGGAATCTTACTTAAACAAGTTCTTTTTATATACATATGCAGATAGACCCATTGAAAAACCTATTTTGAATGCAACCAACAACACAAAAAAAAATGATACCAATGTTTTTTTTTTATTTTGCGTTGCAACTTTTCTAAAACTGCATCTTTTTATAGAGGCACCAAGAATATGAATAGGAAGACACACGACAAGCTGACGATGATGGCACACGCGATGCTACACATATTTAGGGTATTGAAGTGTGTAGGTACTTGATCAGGGTTACCTTTGGGGTCATATTATGACTTTCTTAATGGCAGGGACCCAAGGACCCACCCTTTTGAAAATAATCGAAAACTGACCCTTTTTGAAAAAAGGACTCTTTTGGACCCTTTCCGTAAATTGGAAACCAATCGAAACATTCAATTCATCTTTCAGCAGACATCGCCATCGACACGATCTCTCCGATTCACCAGATTTCTGTCCATGTATGTAATGTATGTAGGTGTATTGTGTATGTGTTTGCCAACGCCAAATAATGTAAATTTGTCCTCTAAATAGACACATTCACATACTAATTCAATTCTAACTAATTCAATTCATTTATTTAAAACATAATGGTTTGTACATTAAGACTTAGTCTTTTATAATACTTAGAGAGTAATGTTGACTTTAAACAATTTTAGATTTTTGATTAATTAACATAATAAATTAAAACTAGAGAAAGAGAAAGAAGGGAGAAAGAAATGATAGTAGAGAGAAGAATAAAAAAGATAGATAGATTTTTATTTCGTTATAAAATTACAAAGGCAAGTCACCACACAATTTTAAATAGATTTACAGAAAAGTAATGTAGCATTAATATATAAATAAATAAATAAACAAATAAATAAATAAATAATAAATTGATAGATAAATAAAAAAATAAATAAATTAACAAATAGGTAAATAGATACACAAATATGTACATAAGTTATTAGAAAAATTATGTAACAAATGAATAAATAAACAAATAATTGAATTAACAAAATAATAAATTAACACATAAATAGTACATAAATAAATAAGTGAGTTAACAGCTAAATATACTGAAATAAATATTTTAGATATCTTCAAACATGTGGAAATCATTATAATCTTTGATAGGTGGTTTTCAGTTCATTAATTAGTGGATTATCGGAGAAGTCACATCTGATCAAGAACGTCTCGATAAGTTTTTGAATTCTATCAGATATCAATTCAACATTGGCTCTATTATGTAGATTGGAGGTGGAGTGATGCCAAGGAAGGTTCAGCATCATTTTCAAAATTTTATTTTGCTGTGTTTGCAATTTTTTAATGTGGCAATCCACACATTTGCCCCACACTTGACAGCCGTACAGTAGCATTGCCTGGAAGATGACTTTATGTATTAATATCTTATTTTCGTTTGTCAGTGAAGAGTTTCTATTTATAAATGGATATAGCATCTTAATAGCAATACCTATTTTATGTAATGTCCTCGCAGTTTGTTCCCTGAAGGTAAGCTTCTTATCAAGATAAACGCCTAAGTATTTAACGACCGCCTCCCATTGTATGGAATTGCCATTTATTGTTAAATTGGTAGACGGTAAGAAACAAGACTTTCTTTTTCTAGTAAAAAAGATAGCTTGAATCTTTTCCGTATTCACTTTTATTTTCCACTTACTATAATACAATCTTAATATTTCTGCCGCATTTTGCAGATTCGTCTCAATATTGAGACCGAATTCATGCGACGAGTATATTGCAGTATCATCGGCATATACAGCAATTTCGCATTCCGGTAAGTTTGGGATATCTGATGTGTATAAATTATATAATATCGGCGCAAGGACTGAGCCTTGAGGAACGCCTGCGGGAATGTTGACTGAATTGGACGGACAATAATTGACATATACTCTGCAACAACGACTCGACAAAAAACTTTGGACAATTTTACATAAAAATATGGGGAAATCGAAACTAATCAATTTGAATAAAAGACCATTGTGCCAAACAGTGTCGAATGCCTTTTCAATGTCGAGAAGTATCAATCCCGTTGATTTTCCTATGGCACGATTTGTCTTTATAGAATTGCAAATTCTGAGAATTTGGTGGCAGGTACTATGGTGAGGCCTAAAACCAAATTGTTCGTTGGGTAAGAGATTTTTGTCATTAATAATATTTAACAATTTGTCCTTTAATATTTTTTCATAAATTTAGCTTAAACTACTTAGCAAACTAATAGGCCTATAACTATCCGGTCTATTAGCAGGTTTTCCTGCTTTCGGAATTGGCACTATTTTGGCTTCCTTCCAGGCATTTGGGAAATATTGCATTTTCAGGCACGCATTTATTATATAAGTAATAAATTTAGTACCAATTTTAGGAAGATGTTTTAAGTAAATATTTCTTATGTTGTCCAGCCCACCAGATTTTTTTAGAATCAGATTGTCTATTAAAAATTTTATATCTGCTTCACTTACAAACTCGCTCGCCGGTGTCTCCATTACTGCAGAGGTTAATGTGTGTATCGCGTTGGATACAAGGGAATCTGTATTTGCATCCCCTAGATGTTGAGCAACAGAATAATTTTGTGCGAATCTATCGCTGAGTACATTGGCTTTGTCAAAGTCGGTGTAGTATATGGTGCCACTACTTTCAAGACTTGGAATTTCCTTTTTTTTATTTTTAATAACTTTCACTATATTCCAGAAAGGTTTAGATGCTTTATCCAGTGAGCTAAGCTTGAAGTTCCATTCTTTATTGCGTCTATTATGAATGGACTTGGCTATTAGGTTGCTTAGGTATCGAACATGACTTTGAGAAGCAGGTTGTCTATACCTCTGCCAGTTCCGCCTATGCATGTTTCTCAGTCTTATGAGTTCTAGTATGTCACCCGGGAGCTTCATACAGAAATATTTTTTTTCAACTTTTGGTACACTACAATCAGCTGAACTTAGTAAATATTCGGTGAATTGGTGGACAATGTCATCAACATCTCCATTGCTATTTACACTTTCTAAGCTCGTAGGTATGTTTCGCAGTTTTCTTTTTATTTTAGTGCGAAAAGTTGTCCAGTTTGCGTTTTTGAAGTCTTGAACATAATGCGCTACTTTTTCACCCGACCATGGAAGCTGACAGAGGACTGGATTATGATCTGAGGACAGATCGCTTATGGATACTGGTTGAGAAATATGACTAGATATATTGGTAATAAATAAATCAAGTACAGAAGGACGACCACGAGAACCTGCTGGAATATAAGTAGGACTGGACGGAAATATGACATGTACTGGTAACATAGTAACAAGATTGGACAAGACATTTCCCCAAGAATTTGCGCGGTTGCAGCCCCAGTCCCGGTGTCTGCAGTTGAGGTCACCTCCTATTAGAAATTCACCATTCAGGCTAAAAAGTTTTCTCAGATCGGACTTCAATCCAGATCTTCTTTCAGTACTGGGGATTCCACCACCACCACCAGGAAAATACGCACAGAATATTTTCACTGCATTACCATTCCTAAGCTTTACTTCCACACCCAGGTTTTCAATAAACTGTGTTTGCACACTTCTCAAAAGCCTATGCTGAATTGATTTCCTTATTAAAATCGCGACTCCACCACCTCTTCTATCAATTCTATCAATTCTATAGCATTTGAAATCAGAAGTTGAAATTCGTATTGAAGACTTCAACCAAGTTTCCATGATTAGTGCTATGTCAATATTATTAGCGTTCAAGAAATTAATAAATTCGACATGTTTGTTTCTAATACCTCTGGCATTCCAGGTAACAATATTTATATTACTATCTATTAAATTACTTAACATTAGAATACAGAAACTTAGTGGCTAATTGTGTGATGACGTTAAATTGTTCTACTTTATTTTTACATGAACCTAACTTCGTTATCATTTCCATAACGAGCGTGTTTAATTCTTCCATTGAGAATAACTCACCGGCAACGGATGCGTTGTTGTTGCTGCTGCTGGACGGCGAAAACGCTGGTGTGGTATGATTATGATCCCATGCATTCGACCGAGAAACGCTGCTGCTCTCGACATTCACCCGCTTCACAGCAGCTCGACTTGGGAGAGATGGAAAATCGCTCATTGAGTGGAGAGAAATGTTGTTGTTGAAGTTGTGGACGTTGTGGTTAAGCTTCGACTTGTTGCTGAGAGAAGAACGACTAGTCTTCTCTGCAAGTTTTGCCCTAATTTCCAGGTATTGGTTTCTGCTAACGCATGCGCTGTCAGTGGATTTGTGGTCTCCCTTGCAGTTTGCGCATTTAACATTCGAGTTGTTGTCACATTCCTCAGTCTTGTGTGGGCCGGCACAGATAGCACAATATGTTTTAATATGGCAGTTTCTCTCACCATGACCAAACATTTGGCAGTTACGGCACTGCGTCAAGCGATTTTTTTGCTTGCGGTAAAAGCTCCAACTGACTTGAGTATGGAAAATAGATCTAATGTTTTTTTTAAGTTCATTCAGTTTAACACTGCCATTTTCAAAAAATATAATATAATTTGTGTCTGTGTAGTGATCGTATTTTTTGGTTATCATTTTAACGTCTTTACACTTTAAACCAAATCTAACCAATTCATTTTTTAGTGAGTTTGTGTCAAGTGGGCCTAACCCGTACAACACAGATTTAAATACTTTATCACTCCTGACATCATGAGTAAAGTACTGACAGTTATCTTTTTTTTAGTTTATTAAGAACAGAATTATAAGACTCCATTGTGTCACACATAATTTTGATGCCAATAGACATTTTTTTGATGGCATAATCGGATACACTTAGGGCTTTCAAAGCACTGTGCACATATTCACCAGTTTTTTGGATGACTTTAATTGGGGGAACAACTGTTTTAGGAGATTTAATTGGCGATATTATTTCGTCCATATTTTCACTCTCATTGTCACTATCAGGCAAACACTGCAGAGGGCTCCAATAATTGAACCGCGAGTCCTTATTATTAGTTGCCATTTTTGGCAGCGATTTGAGTTTCTTTTCAGAGGACAGTGACCCAACCTCTATATTAGGAGATCTAGCCCGTTTACTAATTTTGTTAAATTATTATCACCAAGAAAAAAAAAAATCAAATTACACTATGATGACGGATAGTCGATGCGTGTAGCTTTAAAGCTGGGGCTGAACTGAAGTAGGTAAAAAAGGAAAGAAATTTTCTACTGCTGCGCTGTAAAATGGTCAAAGAGTACAGTTTTGAAATTGGTGGCGTTTGAGATACCCTTGATATGCAAAGGTAAAGAATTCCATAGCCGGATAGCATGAACAAAAAATAGGCGAGACGAATTCAAATACTGAAAGTGACGTGTAATGATGTTAAATGTTCTTTTAGAATGTGAAAACTCTATTTTAGAAAATAAATATGGCGGTGACTTAGTAATTATAATTTTATGCAGAAATATCAAGTTCCTGAAATCCATATACCTAAGCAGTGACCAGCCCAAAAACCTTCTAGAGTACACTGAAATTCTGTCGAATCTACGAAGTGCATATACATATCTAAGAGCATCATTAAAAGCTACTTGAAGCTTATGAAACGATATTGAATCAAGGCTACTATAAACCACTTCAGAGTACGTTATTATAGGAATAATGAGTGTTCGTACTAGTCTTTGACGAGTCTCTAAAGGAGTAAAACTAGGCGACATCCAAAGTTTGCGTAAGCAACCATATATTCGACCTACTATAAGGTTTATATGATTGTAGCAAGACAAATTTCGATTTAGAACAAACCCAAGGCTGGTAGCAGACTCTACCAGTTTCATTTTAGTGTCATTTAACCATAAGATTAAGATGGAATGACCTATGGGAGATCGGAATTGCTTGGCATTTTATGGGATTAAGCACTAACCCATTATTTGATGCCCATTTATTTATTGCATCTAAATCTTCGTTAAAGTATGCAACCTGCTCATTTATATTTTTAAATGGCTTTGATAAGTAAAGCTGAACATCATCCGCGTAAAGGTGAATGGAAACATACTTACACACAGAAGGCAGGTCATTAATGTACAGGCAAAATAAGATGGGACCCAAGATTGATCCCTGAGGAACTCCTTGTGTGAGGGACTTTAGAGCCGAACATTTGTTATCAATGACAACTCTCTGTGATCTGTCACACAAGAAACTTCTAATAAGTTTTGTGGCTGTTTCGCTAAAACCGAATAAGTTTCGCATTTTCTAGCAGAGAATTGCATGGTTCACCTTATCAAAGGCCTTTGAGAAATCCAGAAGACATAGCAAAGTTAAGAAACCTTTATCAAATTCCTGTCTGATATCATCTAAGATCTTGACCATTGCAGATGAGCAGCTATGGCTTTTTCTAAAACCCGACTGAAGCGGGCTCAGCAAAGAATTCGAAAAAATATGGTTCTGTATTTGTTTTGCCAAGACTCTCTCAAAGACCTTGGATAGACAAGGTAAAATGCTAATAGGTCTGTAGTCACTAGCAATAGAAGCTTTTGGTTTTTTTGCAACTTCTGAGGAAAAGTTGAGCTCATAATACACGAGTTAATTATATGCGTTAGGTGACTTAATATTTTAGGCAAAATTAATTTTACAAACCTTATCGGAATACCGTCTTCTCCTATAGCATTCGACTTTATCGATTTTGTGATGTCTAGAACCTCACTCTCGGTAATTACCTCGAAATCAGCTTCACATTCGATGGGTGTAGCCGAGATTCTATTATAATCGAATCTATCAGTTTCGACACTTTGTGCCAGGAAACTATCATTCAAAATATCTAAATCAAAAACACATTTACCACTGTTTTTATTTTTTATACCTATTTGACGAATATTCCTCCATAAAATCTTAGGAGGCAAAGACGTGTTTAGCTAAGAGGAAAAGTAATGTCGCTTAGATGCACGAACAGTACATGTTGCGACATTGCGTGCTGCTTTATAAATATTCCAGTTTGTAGGAGATCGGTTTTGCTTCCATTTGCTGTAGAGCCGGTTTCTCATCTTGATCGCATTTACAACTTCTTCCGTGTACCATGGCAGGCTTTATTGCGGATAAAGACAGTTTTAGTAGGGACACATTCATTGTATAGATACCCAACGAGGGATTGGAAATGTCTTAATTTCTCGTTTGGATCAGCAATTAACCTGCAATATCCCCAAGGAACCGAACACGATGCAGTTTGAGAGCGTTATGATCGATTGCAGTGAAATCCTTATACTCAAACGTTATTGGAGTACTATTATAAGAAAAAGCGATATCAAAAGTACAAAAAAGAAGATCATGTTCAGAGATACCTTCAAATGAGAGTTGATCATAAAGGAGAAGTGCAGATGGATCAGAAACAATAAGAAGGTCAAGAAGGCTAGGTAGGGCATTTGGGCGAAAACAAGTTGTGTTTGAATTATTAACTATTGTCAGACCAGTAGATGAAGCAAAGTCAGAAATTTGATGGGCACTTAGATCCCTTTTCAATAAATCAGTATTGAAGTCCCCACAGATAATAATATTATTAAACTGAGACGTCACCTCTGCAAGGCTAGATAAAAAAGGTTCAGGAGAAATCCTTCGTTCGGGGTTATAGCAACATGCGACAATACATTTCTCACAATTATCAAATATCTGTACAACAATATATTCTACATCTGTATTATGTGATTTGTCAACGATCTTGCAATTCAGTGAAGCTTTACAATACACAGCGACTCCGCCCCCAGTAGTGTTCGTGATTCTGTCATTACGAAACAAATTGTAACTTTCTATCTTGTACAAGGCGTCTGGAATTTCTGGCTTAAACCATGTCTCATCCACGCAGATAACATCAATGCAGGATTCGCTAAATAGATAGTTCATGTAATCAAGTTTACGGGGATTAAGACTACGTGCGTTAATGTGACATATCCTGAGCCCATTTTGATTCTTCGACAGAACATTTAACATTGCACGAGTTAAATTTTCATTCATACTGCGGCTTCTGTTTCTTGTGGGAAAGCTATCCATATTCAAAAATAAATAAATATTTAACAAAAAGTACCACAGATTTCTTAACTGATTTGCGTGTAAAGTAAAAATCGCAGCAAGAAAGAAACACAAAAAACAACAAATAAAGAGTAGATGCAAAAATCATTACAGAGAAAAAGTCTAGGAGGAAGAAAAAATAAATAAAGAGACGGATAGACAATATAAGTGAAAGCAGGACAGAATTAAAGCAATACATTATAATAATTCTTTTATCAATAATTTAATTAAAAGTATTTACGGCAAAGTTGTACTTGAAGTTCATTAGTGCGTCGCAGCAGCAGCAAGTAAGTCTTCAGAGCTTTCAATTAGTAAGCTTTTTCCGATTGCAGTTTGTTTAATGTATATTGACCCATACTTTGTGAATGCAGAAAACAGCTGTTTTTTTCTCTTCATACCAATAGCGTTTTGAAGAAAATGGCGTGATTGCTTGGTTAAGCTCTCGTTCAAGTAACAGCTGCTGTTGTGTGTTGATTCAATGCCAATATCATCTAGTGTAAGTTCTCTTCGATTCAGCTTGCGGTAAATTGCTGCTGATTTGAGAACTTCATTTCTGTCGTGGCAGCTGAAGAATTTGATGATGATTGACGATGGAGCAGATGCTGACTCTGTTGCAGTTGGGCTGCGCTTTTTTGTGCGGAAGATGTTTTTTAAGAGCGGCGGCTTACAATCAATTGAATGGCAGAGTCGATTAAACATGGACTTTAAGTTCTCATCAAGCCCTTCCGGTACTCCAAAGAGAATGGCATCAGCGGCGATTTCTTTTTTCTCAAGTGTGTTAAACTGCCTTTGAAGAGCAAGTATATCAGCATTTAGGGCTGGAGACACTGCATTTGTATTTGTCTCCATTTTCTCAACACGCGCAGTTAAGGAGAATAGTGCATCGCCGATTGTGTCAAACCGTTGCTCCCAGCTTCGGTTGATGTCATCAATTTTTTGAATCATGTCGCTACGTAACTTTGCAATTTCATCCACTAGGCTAAGTCGGAGAAGCTCGGATTGTTTAGCTAATTGTTTCTCAAAAACCTTCAGCGTTAGCACAGTATTTTCATCTTTTGGCTGCTTAAGTGAAGGCGAATTCGAATTTGTTGGTGTAGAGAGACCAGTTTTTGTAGAGCGGAGATTCATTTGATTAGGGAGCGGCATAGTTTGTGATGGATAGATTTTGCAGTGGTGTTGATGATTTCGAAGTGGTGTTGGTGATTACAAGGTTGTGTTGGTGATTTCAAGGTGGTGACGGCACTGGCGGTGTGAGAAACTCAAAGATGAAATTTTCGCGAAATTAATTGAATGCAAAGATCAGCGTACACTGACTGTTTTAACACAAAGGAAAACTAGAAATCCAGAAAAAGGCTTAAACCGATTAGACTCGCGTATTTAAAGTATATTTTTGGATTGGAATTACTTGGTTTTTACTACTGACTGACGACAGAATCGAAAAACACGTCTATTTGTGTCTGACAGACATCACAACATAAACTTAAACATAAACTTAAAGATAATACCTGCCAATCCATGCTATCTGCATTCAATGTTTTGGAAGCGGAATGAATCAATAGAAGAGTGGATCCTTAAGTATGACCAAACCGTTTTCTTTTTTTTTCTTTTTGTTTTGTTACCCACGAACTTTTTTTAAATGAACTGAGAAAGGTTTTTTTGTATGAATTTCATAAGCAACTGAATTACATCTTCTATATATATAAAAATCAATTGCTGTGCGTTAGTCTCGCTAAAACTCGAGTACGGCTCGACCGATTTGGATGATTCTTTGTTTCCATTGTTCGTCTTAGTTCAGGGATGGTTTATGAGAAAAACCCCAAGGAAAAGCTATCTATCTATCTATCTGTCTGTCTGTCTTTATGTCTGTATGTCTGTATGTCTGTCTGTCTCTGTCTACATATCTGTCTGTCTCTGTCTACCTATCTATCTGTCTGTATGTCTGCCTGTCTCTATCTACATATCTATCTGTCTGTCTGGCTGTGTGTCAATCTGTCTGCCTGTCCAATGAATTGGAGTTGGAGCGTTGATTGGGATTCATAATCGCTTATGATTATTATTTCAATTACAATCAAATTAACTTTAGGTGGTACGAATTCACCGGATCAGTAATAGTTTAGTACTTAGATAAAAATAAATTCTGCATAAAATTATATTGTGAAAGCCGAAGTATGTTTTTGTACATCCTTTTACCCCAGTAATTCATCAATCAAGTAAAGATTAAGTACATATTGAACTCAAACTTATCGCGTAACATACGGGAAAGGGTTAAACAAGGTCTGGGAGTTAAAACTAAAAATTAAAATGTCGGATTTGGCACGCGTTATAATAATATATAAAAATAATACTTCACCCCCCCCCCCCCCCCCCCAACCTTTTTATTCTTTAATTTTATATGGAACCCCTTTTTTCGCCAAATACCCTTTTTAGTACCCTTTCCGGATATTTGTAGAGGTAACCCTGTACTTTTAAAGTAGTTATACTCAAATACGAATTCCGAAGGGATAATGTATTTTTATTTTGTTTTGTGCTAAACAAAATTCCTTAAGTCGAATTGAAAAAGATGCCAATAATCGAGAGAATGTGTTGGAGTTAGAGAGAGCTTCGACTTTGAGGGAGTTCGACTTAGAGAATGGTTTTTGTATAGAAAATTGAAGGGAATGATAAAATACGGCGAAAGAATTCGAGTTAGGAAGAAATTCGACTCAGAGAGAGTTCGACTTAGTGAGAGACCACTGTATTTGCAAAGAACGACATCACATTAGCTTTCCAACTAAATTAAAAATAAATAAAAAAAAAATCACTTGCATTCAACCTCCAAATAGAATAATCTTTATATAAATGAATATTAATATTACGTATTATTCTTTTATTAAACATTACAAGTTACGAGTGTAATCTAATTTCCATGTAATGTAACGTTCATTACCCACGTCTTCTTAGCAGCTGATGTGTTAAGAAAATAAGCACAGCTCCTTTAAACCACCTCTTTCTATCCGCATAAGAAAACCACTTAAAAAGTCCTGATTAAAATAACGGCACAAGCATAACCATATCAAAGGATAACCTGCTGAAAATGAACACTCACACGAAATACTTCTAGGTACCTACTCCAATCTACTTAAGCTTCTCCATTATCTAGTGAAAGACAATCTTCCAAATTGCGATAATGCAACAACTAGAAGTCAAAAAAGGGCAAATACGTACGTATGTACAATATAATGTATGTATGTACTTACCTATACAATCGTCGAGGACTGACTCGACTACCCTCTCGGCTAGGAGATATGTATAAGTACGTAAAAGTACGAAGGGCGTTGTATTACCTATGTAGCAATTTTTCGGCGGCTCATGTGAATAGCAGTATAGTAATTTCAAGCAAATCATATCCTCAACACACGTGCTTGCAGCAACATACTGGTAGAGTTGCATCCTCATGCACACGCTGCCAGAGCCACAGAAGGACTAGGAGGTGCAAGAACGAAGAAGACAAGATAATCTCCATATCTAGATGACGTTTGAAAAGTGGATTGTCGCGAATAATTGCGAAAGTCATTTTATGAAATCCAAATCGGCTCGTCAAGGAGCAAGCAGCGTAGGTACCTACCGGAATCTCGGTAGCCACGGAGCGGCGCGGCGTCGCGCTGGCCGGCTTTTCGTTGCATGACATTGGCACGGAGTTGCTGTCGAAATGTACCTACATTATGTACATATGCTCATATCGCCGTTGTGTGTCCTTGATACCACTTCAGTGTTGTGGTGGTGCCATGTAGCCATACTCGTTGGCGTTGTCGTCATCGTCACAATTGTGTATCTCTTTGAATTTGAGTACAATACCCGTAGCTACCACATTTCATTTAAATTTTCTGTTTTTTGCCAGCATTTTTTGTTGTTGCTCATAGATGCTTTGGTGCATAATATGTGGGGTCTCCTTTTGTTCATATGTATGAAGACTTGAAGAAAGCATTAAAATGTTTACCATAGCTGTCATGAATTCCATAAGGGCCTGCTCCAGAAAATCCTTCTCATTGAGCTGGGACACCGATGCACTGCTGCTGCTTGCTGTGTTGTTTTTCTTGTGCCACTGCTGCTGGCTGGCTCCTATACAGTACATACATATATAGATATGTATATACATATGTACATACATAGGTACTTCAACTTTAAAATACGCCATCTTCTTTTCAATTCCCAATGTGACTTTTCATCATTTGAAAGGATCTTTTGTGGTGAAATTAAAACGCTATCCACCAATGCATACGCAGACGAAGGACTATGACTGAAGCACCATATGTGAGTTAAACATTTCTCATATAATAGCCTTAGTGTGTATATGATGGGGGGCGGACTCCTTTTATTGTGCAAAGGATCAAAGGCATGCCATGAAATTAAACTGCACAAATGGTTACTTAAGTTGCAGGATTTTCTGCTGATGGTAGTGCTTATGAGCGCCATATATACTCGCACATACGTGGTGCGATGAGATGTATGGGGCATTAGCTCATGCTCATGCATTCATTTGTAAGGCTCCACTCAGACGCACGCAAGGATTATTGTACGTCTGTAACAAATGTTTTCAATGATTTAATTTTGTTTTGCCTTTGTCTTGTACTTCAGGAGGAGATTTGCCTTTTTTTCTTTCTTCGCTGCTGGATAATGTTAAAGATTGCTGTCTTTAGTATGAGGCTCTTTGTAAGAAGATGTTCGATTTTTTCTCATTTGAATGACGGTATTAGGGGAAAAACTTTTTTTAGTGTTGTGATTTCCGGTTTCCCATCAGACTAAGGATAGATACTTTTAACTTAACTATAGCCGTAGGTCTCGTTAAGCTGGACAAAAAACACATCAAAGTGTCTCGCTCAGATCAAAAATCACACAGATATTCTTGCCCCGATAATATCTTAGCTCATAAATCTAAGTTTCAGTCAAGGTAAAGATCCTCAAACACCTAAGACTACAGTTGTACGCTCTATTTATGAAGGCGATACTAAAATGTCCTTAAGTAATTACAGATCGATATCAATCCTGCCAGCTATTGAGAAGTGTATGGAAGAAGTAGTTAAAGGGCGGTACAAAGACTTAGTTGAAAAGCATTTTCTTATACATAAAAAGCTTTCGAAAAACCAAAAGCACAGCAAAAATTATGGGAGAATTTACAAATACCATCAATGGAAGCTCGTACAAAAACCACCATTTCTTTTATTCAATGATAGTAAAGCATACGCTGAACCATGAAAAGCAAATAACAGCGTTAAATAGATTAGGCATCCAAGGAACACTGACTGACTGGTTGCAAGACTACCTATGTGAAAGATCTTTTAGGGTGAAGTTGGTAGACAACTATAATCGTGATACACTGGTTATTTTTGAATTACCACAGAAATCGCAACTGGGACCAATATTGTTTTTCCTTTTTACAAACAAGCTACTTCGCGTCTTCAAAAATTGCAGCCGTTTGCATTCGCAGTTGACATGGCCTTAGTCGTCCAACACAAGTGCCTTGATACTGCTACGAGAATAATGCAGAATGAGTTTGATTAAGCTGTTGAGTGATGTCACGACAACGGATTTGTATTGAACCCCTCCAAAACCAAGATGATGCATATTCGCGGGCCACATCATAGCTAATCTAACAAAGTATCAGGTTTCGTAGCAATATCTGGCAAAGCAACGACCAATTTTTTTAACTTAAATTTCTGTGAGGGCCAAATCTGGGAATCGATTTTAAACCCACTCCCAGGTATCCGATCATGCTGAAACACGTGT
The DNA here is from genome assembly GCA_949775065.1 of Brachyopa scutellaris. NCBI lineage: Eukaryota > Metazoa > Arthropoda > Insecta > Diptera > Syrphidae > Brachyopa > Brachyopa scutellaris. The sequence continues at coordinate 42,299,153 of OX459113.1, read as the reverse complement.
ATATGTAGCGTAACGACTACAATTGTTTGCACCCCAAATTGTTGACCCAACTATTGGCATCCCATCATTCAACAGTTATTTTTTCAGTAACCCTTGGTCCGAATAGTCAATTTAACTTGCACATTTTTCTCACATTTCTGCCTCATTAGTTTGGAGATATTCCTTTTTAATTCTGTTTTATAAGTGAAAGTGAAAACATGTGCGGCAAAAAAAAAAACTTCGAAATTTCCTTTGTTTTCATTAAGGACCTATAATTTTTTAAGTTTTTTTTGCTACCTACTTCCTTTTATATTTTTTTATGGAAACTTTTTTTATTTACTACAATAATACATTAAGAAGTCGCTTTTAAATATATTTTGTTAGAAAAGTTATTATTTTATTAATAAAAGGGGTGCCAATAATTGGATCCGGAAAAAATTAGGATTCAATTCAAGAAAAACTGCCAATAGTTGCACTTTTATGAGTGCCAATAGTTGTATCTTTCAACCGTTATTAATTTTAGTTTGAACAAAATGCCGAAAAACAATCTTAAATAGGATGAGAACGATCTTCAAAAAGCCTTGCTTGATATAAAAAGCGGAAACATTTCCAAAAAGCTGCTTCAAAAAAATTCACCATCCCTAGATCAACTCTACAGTTTCGGTTAGGCTCTTATTTTAAAAAAATCCGTCCAGGCTCGTCCACAGTTTTGACAGATGAGGAAGAGTTTGCAATCGTAGAATGGGTGAAAGTGTGCCAGCGAAAAAGATTCCCCAAGCGAAAAGAAGACGTCCTGTATGCTGTTCAAGATTTTTTCGCAACAAAATGAGAGGGAACATCCATTTGGTATTAACGGGATTCCAGGAAAAGATTGGTTTAATTCGTTCTTAATTCGACATCCGAGTTGGAAGTTTCGGACAGTTGATCGTGTGTCGTCGGCTAGAAACAATTTTTTTCCTTTGCTCTAAAGCAGAAACTGTCCTAGCTGCAAAATGAGTGAAAAATATGTGTATATGAAATTAAAAGAAGACAGACTAAGGCCAATTTGGCGGTCATGTTTTCGTTTTCCGCTTTAAAAGTGATGTGTCCTCCGATGATCATATACCCGTATAAAAGATTGAAGAACGACCTTCGTAAAACTATTCCAGATACATGGGGTTATGGAATAAGTGAAAATGGCTGGATGACAAAACAGAAATCTTACGAGTATACATTGCCAAAGTTTTTCATCCATTTTTGATGCAAGAAAAAATTCAATTGCCAGTTATCTTTTTCGTTGATGGACATAGTACCCATCTCACACGCCAGGTGAGCCAGTTATGTGTTCAACTGGGCATCATTTTGATAGCATTGTATCCCAATTCTACCCAAATTCTGCAACCAGCTGATGTTGCAGCATTTAAACCATTAAAAAACGCGTGAAACAATGCAGCCATGGATTGGCGGCGAAAGTACCCGGGGTTAAACCTAACAAAAGAAATATTCGCTCAATTATTGAAGGAAGTTGTAAACAAGAGCATTTCTACAACAACTATCGTAAATGGTTTCAAAGCTTGCGGTCTATACCCATGGGACAAAAATGCCATTCATTTCTCCAAATCTCTTGGTAGATCGAATCCTCATACCAACACTGGACATCTCATAGAATCAAATACGGATGCTTTCGAAGAATTTTGTGACACAGTTGGTTCGCAGAAAAAAGAGCAAAAAACATTTGCATAGTAACATAAATAAATGAAATTAATGATTACTTATATTCTGGCACCCAAATCGAAAATGTTTTTCCGATCAACCTTTCTGGCAATGACAATATCAACCCTGATAATGAATATTTAAGTATCCAGACATTACCCAGGATTTCCTAGATGTAAATGACATTTTGAATTGGCCAGAAACACCGCTTCGAAAGGGTGCGAAAACAGAGAAAAATTATAAAATCTTTGTTATTCGTATTACGAACTCCACATGGATTGAGGAAGAAATGAAGAAATAACAGGAGAACAAGAAAATTGAAAAGGTAAAGAAAAAAAGGGACATGATTGAAAAAAAACAGGCCAAAAAACTTGAAAAAATTAATAAGAAGAAAATGAAAAAACACCAAAACGTCAAACTCAAAATAATTCCCCAAAAATGTTACCACCACCCCCAAAAAGAATGATTTTAGCCACATTGACATCTGGTGCTTTAGCTGCAACAAAAACTCTCCCGGGAAAAGGATGGTTTTTGAAATATACGATGAAATCAGTCAAGAAGCTGTCAATATGCTAAAATATAAAAGTAAAGCTCCGCTCCCAATGTTTATGCTTACTTTTGAGCACGATGAAGATAAAAAGATCTATTAAATCGAAGATATCCTAGGAATGAAAGTTGATATTGATACCCTCAGGAAGTCAAAGCGGGGCTGCAGTAATAATTAAGGAACACTTCAATCATCATATTGAAGCCAAATTCCAATCATGTGCCATCCAAGGAATATCTATAAATATAGAAACAAATAGAGGACAAATTACAATTGAATGAATATACTGTTCTCCAAGCTTCAAGCTTAAGCAAAATGACTTTAAAGGACTCTTCGGTATATGTCAGAACAGATTCATCTCAGGTGGAGATTTTAATGCCAAAAATACATATTGGGGATCAAGATTAACAAATACGAGAGGAAGAGAACTATTCAAAGTAATAAAAGAAACTGGCGGCAAGTATCACTCGACGGGAAAGCCCACTTAAACCACAGATCTTGTTGACTTTTTCATAACAAAGAATATTTCGTCATCTTGAGTCGGACCACTTTACAGTACTTCTTATACTTGGCGGAAAAATAAAGATGAAAGAAAACAGTCCTAAATTAGTCAATAGGCTGACTGACTGGAACTATTTCAGACAAATTTTGGAAGAAAGCATTCAGCTGACAGAATCCATAGAAAGTGAAAATCAGTTAGAAGAAGCAGTGCAGACATTAACATTGAACATACAAAAAGCTGCATGGTCTGCAACTCCTAAGACAAAAGTAAGACTTAAACAAAACTACTATCCTAAGGAAATATGTAATATTATTGCAGAAAAAAACAAAGCTAGAAAACGGTGGCAACAATTAAGGGCACCAAGCGACAAAAAAGTACTCAATACTTTAAGTAATAAGCTAAAAAGATTAATAAGAGAATTTAAAAATGAGTCCTTTAACACCTCATTAATCTGACAAATGATGATAGTACCGAATACTCACTTTGGAAAGCGATAAAGAAAACGGAAAGGCCACATTCCACCTGTGAAAAATAAAGAAGGTTACTGGGCAAAAAGCAACCAAGAGAAGGCATGTGCATTTGCTGAATATCTTGAAGATGTCTTCCAACCACATGAAGATAATGATTATCAAGGAACGGAAAAATTGTGCAAAGAGGTGAGACATATCGCACCGATAACAGCTAAAGAGATTTCGAAAGAAATAAAAGAAGGCGCTAATATAAAAAAGGCTCCGGGATTTGATTTTATCACAGGAGAAATATTTTAAAAAACTTCCAAAGATAGCTAGGTTTAAAAAAGCTGGCGCAGATAATAAACGCTGCATGCACGATAAGATATGTACCTAGCATGTGAAAAGTTGCTGAGGTTAACATGATAATGTAATGAAATGTTGATAAAACGTTTAAATAAAATAATTGAAGAAAAATCACTAATTCCAAACCATCAATTTGGTTTCAGAAATAAGCACTCAACGATCGAAAATTGAAAGAGCATTTGAAGAAAAAAAATGTCTGGTCGACAATATTGTATGTAGCACAATCTTTTGATAAAGCATGGCATAAGGGTCTGATCCATAAATTACAAAAGTATCTGCCTAAGCAATATTCAGAAATTCTAGCATCTTATATAACTAGACGATTCTTCAGAGTAAAACAAGAAAATGAGAACTCAACATTAAGAAAAGTTAAGGCTGGTGTACCACAAGGCAGTGTGCTAGGCCCTGCGTTGTATCAGCTATTTTCCAGCGATCTACCAGAATGTGAAGAAGCAACTGTGGCAACATTTGCAGATGATATTGCTGTACTTGCTGTGGGGGAAACTGTCGAAATAGCAACAAAAAAGCTACAAAAGGCAGTAAACAAAATATCTATCTGGACTAAAAAATGGCAAATTAAATTAAAAGACCTGAAGTCAGTTCTTATAAATGTTTCCAATAAAAATGTACAATATGTTCCACTACACATTAACAACAATGTAATTAAATTCTCGAACGTAGCTAAATACCTAGGTATTTGGTATTATTGATGGAAAGTGCATGTAAAGAAAAAAAAAGAGAAGCTGAACATGCGTTACAATAAAATGTATTGGCTAGTTGGCAGATACTCCTTACTGTCCAACTACAACAAACTACTGCTTTATAAGCAAGTTATGAAACCAGTTTGGACATATGGACTGCAACTATGAGCATGCGATAGCAAAACAAACTTACAGAGCATACAAACTTTCCACAACAAAGTACTACGTAGCATAGTAAATGCACCCTGGAACATAAGAAATGCCGATCTACATAGAGATCTAGAAGTTGAAATGGTTAAAGATGAAGTCAAAAAAGTAGCTAGAAGTCATTAACTCAGACTCCTCAACCATGTTAACTTGGAAATAACAAATTTGCTAAATAATGACAACAAAATTAGGAGATTAAGAAGGATGAAACCTTTTGACCTAGTTAACTAAATTAAATGAAAAAAAAAATAAACAATATTATTCTAACCAAGAAAAAAAAATAACCAACAAACGGTGGTTTATTAATAAACTTAACAACATAATTACGAAAAATAAATTACTGATTAGGCGAACGACTAGGAGCGATTCTCTCGACATTTTCACTTTACGTTTTTTACGTAGTTTTTTACGTTTTCAAAATGAGTTTTTTATATGCTGAACTATAATATGATTATGTAAAAAACGTAAAAAAGGTAAAAAAGTAACAAACCACGAAAAATAATCCAAATTGGGGAGCTTCTAAACAGAAGATGAGAGTTGGATCTGGGGCTGAATTACCGCATCCGTTAATGAGTTACTTGTTATCGAAATGTTGTGACGATTTGGCATTAACGCTCTCGTTATCGAGTATCATTTTAAATACAATTAACTCGATTATTCGAAAACAAGTCCTACTCACTCACTCGTTAACGGATGCTGTCCGTTAATTCAGCCCCTGATTAATTTGTGCGGAATCCAAAAATCTATGGGGTTTTTATCTTCTTTTCGATAAAGTGATTAAAAATCCCGATTTGTTGAAAACGGATTCTCTAATCCAACGTTTCTCAACCTTTAAGCGTATGCGGAATGCGGACCCCCAGCAATGAATTTATCAGGAATAACCCTGTTATTGTATTATATTGTATTCTTTTCCTGAAATATAATAATAAATTCTGACCAAATAAAAAACGAAAGAACATTTTTTTTTTTTTAACGATGAAGCATATTTATTATTCTTCTGTTTCAATATCTATATAGGTGGTCAACAGAAGTTTAATTAAAGCGAAAAATATACATGAATGAGTTTTTTAGACCTTTCAAAGGTCAGTCAATTTCGTAAAGCACTATGTACTATGCCCAGTTTGAGAAAACACTTTTAATCTGCGCGGACGATGCTGGTATGTTAAGAAGCTTCAAAGCTAAAGATGACAGTTGAGGGTGCTCGAGTTACATATATACATACGTCACGAAACTTCAAGCGGAAACAACAACAATGGGAGATCGATGCGACGACGTCAACAAGTGCTTTGCACTTGACTTGCGTTATGTTCTTACTGTTATTTTTGTTGTTTTGATTTATGTTTCATGTAAAATGTTCAGTCGGTAATTACTGATTAGTCTGTGCAGTCCGTCACGTGTAGTCTTTGTATCGTGTATTTTGTTCGTTCAGCATAAATGTAATATGTAACATAAATTTAGTGTTAAGTGTTTTAATAAAGACAATAATTATAAGATAATAAAATGAAGATGTTTATTAATGTTTTATCGTTTCTAAAATTTGGAAACCTAACTGGCGCAGTCGGTAGGATTCGTAGCATCAAATATATGTGAACAAAAATATATAGTAGCATACAATTTTGTTGCCGTTGCACTCTTCGAGTGAATATCGGAGTGGTGGATTTTTATCCTTTAGTAGCGAACGGAACTCCAATATAAATAAAATACATTTTCGAAAACAAACTTAATTATGTGCATACATATGTACACATATAAACTATAATATTAAGTTGTATATAATATAAAGAAATAAATAAAATAAATAGATATAAAATAAGTTATTAAAAAATAATCAAACAAAAACAAAAACAATAAGTGAACAAAAAAAAAGAGTAGTTTTAAATGACTGGCTTTACACGAATGCCACTTCAAGGGCATATTGGAGTGGTAGAGTGGAAGTCAAGCATACAATTTTTTTTTACATAGAAAACCATAAGTTGATAGTAATTCAAAAACATAAGTAATAAGTCAAAAACTAAACTAAAAAAACATTAACAATAAACCATAAATAAAATAACATAATAAGTGCGAAGCGGTGATAAACCAAACGAAAAAATAAAATAAAAATCAGAAAATACGATTTAAGACTTAAAGTAAGACAACTAAACATTCCTTTTTAAAACAAAACAAACAAAAAATAAAAGTATAGTGACAAACAAGAACAGAACACAAATTGGTCTCCTGTGAAAAATAAATATAGAAACATAATACAAAGATATTTGCATACATAAATACACTACATACATATGTATGTAATAAAAAAACGGTAAATTTAAAAGTGACAACTAATTTTTCGGCACTAAACATAAAATCACTACATAACATTCCGAAAAATAAAATTAATATACAAAAACAAAAAAAAAACAAAAGATTTAAAAATTCAAAATGCAGTTAACAAAAACAGTATTAGTTCATTTTTGACTTGAGCAAAAATAAACGTAATATTTATGTATGTATGTATGTGGATTCATAGAACAATCAAGTCAACAACAACGGAGCACCTTATGTAACTTACTTCACCAATAAATTGTGTGGGCTTAGCTCTCAAATTCGCTTAGTCCACACTTAGGCGGGAGGAGTTACATATATACATACGTCACGAAACTTCAAGCGGAAACAACAACAATGGGAGATCGATGCGACGACGTCAACAAGTGCTTTGCACTTGACTTGCGTTATGTTCTTACTGTTATTTTTGTTGTTTTGATTTATGTTTCATGTAAAATGTTCAGTCGGTAATTACTGATTAGTCTGTGCAGTCCGTCACGTGTAGTCTTTGTATCGTGTATTTTGTTCGTTCAGCATAAATGTAATATGTAACATAAATTTAGTGTTAAGTGTTTTAATAAAGACAATAATTATAAGATAATAAAATGAAGATGTTTATTAATGTTTTATCGTTTCTAAAATTTGGAAACCTAACTCTCGCGGTGCTCCAAAAAAAAAGTTGGTTTTTTCATTTCTTTTCGAAAAAGTGTATGAAAAATATCAATTTATTGGCGAAAACAGTGCAAGCTCCCTAATCCATCTGCGTCTAAGTTTTTGACATCAAAGACTGATCTTGGTGTGAATTACTCTATAAAAAAAAAAACAACATAGACAATCAGGCCTTCGAATGTTACTCTACTTAACCAAAGTACATACCAGCATTAAAATGGAACTGTAACAAATCCATATAACTGGTTTCTTCAGCAGCATCATCTATGTTTTCGACTTTTAATCTATGATTAAATAATCCAATTGCACATCTTACATACATAGGGGAATCTGGGGACACTTGATCCCTTGGGAGACTTGATCACTGGCTATTATATCGATGCGGGAATGTTTTTGTTTTTACTGCTCACTGGCAACACACTATTTACCGTTGGTTAGAAGCGACAGATATTAATTTACAACTCGCACGCAGATAGCTGTATTGTGGTGACGTGTTTTTCTTTTTTAGCTGTCCAATTGTTTTTTTATAAGTATTTTTACTGTTTTTTTAACATAGTTGTTGATAATTAATACGAGTTATCTCTGAAAATAATCGAAAACGGGTTCATTTAGATAGGTCTTCGAAGGTTTGTTTTTAAAAAAAAATATCGATACGTATTAGAAAAATTTTCAAAAGAAAATTATGACCCCAGGGTAGATTTGATCCCTATAATGTAGGGAGACTTGTTCCCAAGATATTGTGCTTCAATAAGCACAATATTTCGCAGTTTTTCGAAAATATACGCTTATGATGAAAAAGTTTAAATTTGCGGGCAGAATCTATATGGAACATTGACGAGACTAGGCTAACTGCAGTCCATAGACCAAAGAGTGGTTGCTACCAAGGGGAAAAAACAAGTCAACAAAATAACGTCAGGTGAGGGCGGTGAACTGGAAACTGCATGCTGTGCTATACCTGAACGCAATGGGGAACTATCTTCCCCTTTATGATCTTCCTACATAAAAATTTGCAGGGCCGTATGCTGTATCCTCCCATAATTAAGTCTGCCCTAAGTCCAGATCAAGTCTCCCTGAATGGGGGACACTTGGTTATTTTGGATAGTTTTAGAAAAACGGCAAAAAATATATTTTATCTTACATACTTTCTTAATTAAACTGTACAATATGATGAACAATTAAATTGTTTATAATATCGTTAAAATAAAAAGGCAATTAATGTTTTACTTTTTAAGATATTTGAAAAATTAAAAAGGGGGGATCAGGTGTCCCCAGGTTCCCCTACCGATGCGCTAGTAATCGCGACTCTGCTATGTTTTGCAATGTATTTTTCACAAAAATTGCAATAAGCTGCATATTTTTTTCCTTCTCGAACTAGAGAAAAATTATTTCCCTCAAAATTCATGGATTTTGGTCTCTCAGTGAAGCTCATTTAATATAAATTAAATTAATAATAATATTTTTGGCACATTATAAAAAAAATCAATTTATAGAATAATTCAACAATGAACGATTGCAAACTTTTCTTTATTTATTTAGATTTTAACAGATATCGCAATGCTTCTCATTTTCTCTCTTTTTTCTCAATAATTTACTTTATTTACCTCTTCTTTACCTTTTTTACGAGTTTTTTTTACGTTTTTTACGGGATGCTTACGTTGTTTACACTCATTTGCGCGTTTTTTACGTAAAAAGGTAAAAAATAGTTTTTTACACAGATTTGAACATCACTGGACGTCAGTCAGCCTTCGGGAGGATTTTTAGATCATCAAAAAAAAAATAAAAAATTAATTTCTATTGAAATAGAAACTGATTTTTTCAAAAATAATATTAAAAGTATTTATTTAATTATTTTAATTAATTAATTTTGCAATGAATTAAAAACTAATTTTTGTTCCTTTATTTAAATATGTGATATAAGTATCTATTTATTTAACTATTTTAATTAATTAATTTTGTAATGAATTAAATAATATTTTTTTTTCCTTTAATTTTACAATGAATAAAAAACTAATTTTTGTTCCTTTCTTTTGAAAATATGATATAAGTATCTATTTATTTTAATTAATCTAATTTATTAAATTTGTGTTGATTTAGAAACTGTTTTCTTTAAAAATGATATAAAAAGTATTTGTTTAATTATTTAAATTAATTAATTTTGCAATAAATTAAAAACTATGTGATATATGTAAGCATCTATTTACGTTTTACCCCACGAATAAAGACATGTAAGTAAATGGTAAATGAAGGTCAGATGTGGCAAGATTATTCACATAAAATTAAGCGTGATTCTTTTATAGATCACATCATATAAGGAAAAAAAATATTTTATGAACAAAAGTTTGATCGCGATTGAATCTGCGTAGATTAGACATCTACAAATAAAAGTATACAATATTTTCACAATTGCAATATTCAAATATGGTTCCTTTTATGTATAAATGGTAAAAAATCAAATTTTATACCTGAAATACACTTTCACTTTTCACAAGTATAACTTTAGCACGAAATGGGCTGCTTTCAAGAAGCAGTTATCAACGAACATGGTATTAAAAAACAATGCATAGGGAGATAAAAATAAAATAAATAAATGTCAATAGCTTGAAAATAACTCGTAGACTTTCAGAAAAAAAACATCGAAAAAATATATGGGATGCTACCAGATAGTTAGAAACATTAAAAATGGATTCAGGACAAAATTTGTAATAGTAGCACATTAATCCAGGTTTCAAAACTTGGCAGAAAAAAAATTGTCCGGTTTCAAAATAGCGTTGGGGTAACATTTTACCCCAGTCCCTGTACTTGAGTTAATTAAATAAATAGCTATTTTCCTTTAAACAGTAAAATACATGACAGTTTCTTAAAGAAATATATATGTATCTATTAATTTATAGACACTGTGTTTATCAATTATTTTATTTTAAAATATATATAATATATAATAATTTAAAATAAAACGTTTTGAAAATAAAAATAAAAGAATTAATCATTGATTTAAACATCATGTTTTTTCTGTTTTAAAGAGTGTAAATAATAATAGTATTTTTTGGATGCCAATAACTATATCAGGGTGCCAATAATGGTAGTTTTCAGTAAGCTTTTTTTAAATTGACATTTTAAATATATTTTTAATTATTAAATCTTTATTTATAATACTCAATCAACGCGAAATTTAATATTTTATATTCTGGTATACAACACATTCAAATAACTTTAGAAATAAAAATGTTATAGTTGATCAGAGTTGAAATTTACACTAATTTCAGTCCTTACGCTAAGTCCGCTGACAATACAATATACAGTAAGCCACAAAATTATTGATACACTCCCTTTTCTCCGCATAACACAAGCAAAAGTCGTATAAAGAAGCGAGAAAACTTTTTAAATAAAAGAACAAAAGAGAGAAAAAGTAATAACAAAAGTATTGATACATATTTAAAATTCTTGATTGAGAAGTAAAAGAACGTAATTAAGTATTTTGTGGGGTTACCCCGAGATTTGATTACAGCTTCTAAACTTCGTTGCATCGACTCCACTAACTTCTTGCAATAATTTGGGTCAATCTTACCCCATTCTTCTCTAAGAGCAGTTTTTAAAGTTTCCTTGCTATAAATCCTGTGTGTTCGAATTTGTTTCTTCAAAAGTGCCCATAAATGCTCAATTGGATTTAAAAGATGTAGTTTTGTTCGCCATTCCTTTGTTATTCTTAAGCAGAATGATTTTCGAATAGCCATTGTTAATAATAAAAGAAAAAATATAATTTACGAGAGTCGAAAATCGATTATTCGAATAAAAAAAATTGCAAAAAATCGAAATGAAGAAAAATTAAAAAATTAACGTGTACATAAATGTACGGCTGACTTCATACACACACATAAAAATCCATCGATCAGAAAAAAAACTTCAATTTGTCTGATGCTCTTTATATTTAGTACTGAATTTAAGGGTAGGGTCCTTTTTGATACTATGGGGCTACTATTGATGGCAATGTGAAAAATTGGCTTGGGAATAATTTCGTCTATCAGTTCATGAAAACACGCCTCTTTCAGGTACGGAAAAATTTAATTATCTCATCTCATGTCTGTTAGGTGCAGCAAAGAAAGTGGTAACAGTATTTACGGCTTCTGAGAATTGCTACAAAAACAATTCGGAGATGTGGAACGGTTAATTGATAGCCGCATTCAACTCGCAGTACACGGTCTTCGAAATCTGTACAATTCTATAACTACATGCAGACGATTGTTAACGGCTTTAAATGTGCCTTCAAACCAATATAACGTCATTCTTAAGTCGATTCTTCTACGATTAGGGTGTCCATCTTATCTCTTTAAAAGAGAACATGTTCTCTTTTTTAGCTCCGATCTTTTTTACACTATCTTTTTCTGTGACGATCATTTTTGCTCTCGTTTTTCTTTGCAAGTTTCTTTTTTTATGAATCTTAAATAATTTTCAACAGCTTAAACAAACTTATGTCAACAAGATGTACCTAACCATGGTGTAAAGAAAAGTATTCATGTTTTTATTGGATGGCACTAAAAAATAGTTTAAAATGGGAAGACGTCGAAACTACTATTGTTTATATAAATTATAAAAAAGTTATTTTAAATAATAGTAAATGTTTTGATGAATTTTGTGAATTGAATAATTTTTTTAAGAAGAATTCGAAAGATTTTAATTTCAATAAATCACTTTCCAGTGAAAAATGGACAAAGTTTTTTCACAGTTTAAATTATCCTGCGCACTTTTCAAAGCTTTCCAAAATTTGCGAGTTTTTTTTACAATCCCAGGACAAAATGCAAACATATAAAGAATATTTTCTCTTATTGGGGGCCAAGTGACAAAAGAAAGAAATAGACTCAAAATTTCTACTGTCAAATTTATTCTTTGTGTAGTTTATAGTAATAGAGAAACTTGCTGTCAAGATTTCTATAAAATTCTATTGAACGACAAAGCCATACTAGAAAAAATTAAAAAGAAAGAAAAATATCAATTGATGAAGATGAAGGGGAAAGCTTGTTTGAAAAGCTTCGATATAAATAACAGTTAAGTGATCTTAAACAATTTAAAGACTTATTTAATACTTATTTAAGCAATTAACTAATATATTTATGTATATTCTGTTAATGTTGTACTTATTTGTAGCTGTTCTTGTTATAAAAAATTAGTTATTGGTTCATTATGTTACTTTGAATAAAAAAAATTTGTGTTTTTCAAATCCAGATTGTTCTCTTTTTTGTTTTTTTTTCTCGAAGTTCTCTTTTTTTAGATTCTAGAGAAAAATGTTCTTCTTTTAGAAAGGTGGACATCCTATCTACGATGCTTGCCAGCTGAGTTCCGAATTAGCTACCACCGTATAAATATAAAAGAACGAGAAGGTCACAGTGGCATAAAAAAGGAAGAAGAAGTGAAAGAAAAAGGTAGTTCTCTCTCCGACTCTAGCAGAACCTCAGCCATACGACATGTACACAAGTTCATGGAGTTTCTAAGAACAGAAATCGAAGCAATGGAAAGAAGTAAACTAGCCAGTTCCCTCACACAAAGTCACGCAAAAGTAAACATAGCTTCCACAGCGGCAAGTTTAAGCTGTAAATGAAAACGATAAATCTGTATTTTGCCATTCCGCCTCCCACTACACCAAGGACTGCGATTCCAATTTGACACTCGTGCCGAAAAGAGACATTTTAGCAGATGTTTCAGATGTGCCAGAAAGGGACATTTGTCCAATAAATGTAGAAGTGCCAAGTGGATCATATGTAATAAGCGCAAAGGTAATCACATTACAACAATGTGCGATACGAAGATCCAGAAAAGTTCTTCTCTTGCTGTAATGCAAAATAGATATGACAGTTACAATGAACAAGAGAGTGGGAAAAATGGCGTTAGGCAATAACGCCCAAGGGAATAACACCCAAATCGATTTGAAAAGAATTTTCAAAAAAATCTCAAACAGTTTTTTTAATTTTTTTTTGTCATTTTGGGTGTTATTTCCTAGACATGGTTAATTTTATAACAGGCAATTAAGCCCAAAATAACAAGTTTTAAATTTTGAAAAGGAAATAATGCCCAAAAAAGAAATATCACCCAAAACTATTAAGACAAAATTAACTAACACCCAAATAAGATTAAGAATCACCCAAATGGCAATATTGTTGAGCAATTTCTAAGAAGAATGATGCCTTTAAGTACCATGTCATTGAAAAATGCAACCCACTCAAAGTTTGATGACAGATATTGTAAGCGTCTTCGCAGTTTTGAATAAACTAGACTTCACTAATAGTTTGATTGCTTTTTTAACTCAAACAACAAGAACGATTGCACCAAACTAAATGATTTCCGCGGCGACCGCGTGCAGTGGCCGTCGGGAAAAACAGATCTGTCATCGAATCTCATGTGCAGTTCCCATGGTACATAGGTATGCCCACGTATTTTTAAAAACCGCTCGTTGCATTGAAGAAGGACAGAACGGTAACCTATTGCTCCGAATTGTCAGCGACGCACGGCGGCAGTCAAAATACTTACATTTTATGTCGGAAAAAAGTTAGATCTCAGGGAAATCGGTAGGGTTAGGATGGCAGTCGTTCCTTTCGGTGCAACATCGCATTCTCCCGAGAAAACGCTGGCAAAGGTGAAAATTCGCTTGAGAATCCGATTATCGAACAGTTGAAATGCAAGCCTTGGTTGTACCATAAATATGTATTGATCTTCTTGATGTTCCAAACGAAACATGTTTATCTTTAGCCAATTTCAGATTAGCTGATAAGATCTATGCTGAAAATGTTGCAGCAAAACACGGGCTGAGCATCCTGATTGGTGCTGATTATTACTGGAATGTGGTCAGCCGAAAACAAAGAAGATTTGCTGAGCGACTGAGGGCTGTAGAGACACTTTTCGAATGGACAATACAGCGATAACATTCGCATTCGAACACTAAACTGGCTGGTAATTGTGCAACATTTTTTTGTTTCAAAGTCGCTTTCGGTGGACGAGCAATGCACGGATAACTTAGCAGCAATGTGGGACTGAAAGCTAAAGGTATACAGGGCGAGCAGGAAGAAAAAGTTTCCACGACAAAAACAATAACTCAGGAGTGCGTTCAATAAGTATGAAGACTTTATCAAACATCATTGCCTTAGAAGGATGTCAATTCGAGCTTCTGTGGTGACAGAAAGCAAGCCGTTGTTCGTGTAGATTCATTGATGCGACGACTTTCGAGTGATCCAAAGAGGCTGGCGGAATATGATGAAGGTCGCCGTGGCCGTGGTGGTTAGTGCATTGAGCTACTACGCATGTTGTTCGTGTTCAATCCCAGCCCGGGTCCAACACCTAAAATACATTGCTTGTATCAATCAAAGTATAGTAGTAGTACCATTTGTCAATGAGCTTCTGAATTCGCTGTTCGGAGTCGGCAAAAAACTGTACTTCATTTCGTGCAAAATTATAACACGCACACACAAATGGTGGCGAGAAGCAGGCCCAGGTTCACCCCGAGCTGTAGCCCCACCTAAAGTAAAGTGTTCAAACACTACTCAAGTAAGGAAAAGCAGAACTCGTTAATGACCAGACATCAAAAAGAACATTTTACCTTCAACACCACCTTATTTACAAGGAACAAAGTGAGACTACTCGATTACGGATTGTGTTCGACGCATCGTCTCATATAGAAGATCATCCATCTCTTAATAGTTTTCTGGTAGCTGGCACTAATTTTTTTGCTTAGTTTCAGATTGGGACCATTTGCCGAAATCGAGAAGGCGTTCCTGCAAATTTTGCTGGCTGAAAAGGATCGTGATTCTCATCGTTTCGTTTGGTTTTTATCAATTAAGGATCGTTTCTACCAAGACTACAGAATGACGCACGTTAAATTTGAAGTCAACTGCAGCCCATTTTTGCTCTCAGCCACCACACAACAATATTAACGACAGAACAAAGAGATTTATAAAGGTACATGTAATGTAAAGTGACAATACGTCCCACATTATGTGGGACAATCCCACATTTGGATGAATGGTCCCACATAGAAAATCGTCCCACAATTTGTCCCACAAAACAAAAAATGTCCAACATTGTCCCACAATCTCGAATTAAAATGTATCACTCCTTTATTTTACATACGAGTATATGCATTATGTATAAAAATAATTGCACTGAATACTACAATCATTTGAAAGTTAAAAAAGCGGAGCCCAGTGATTGAATTGGCTCATAATTGGCAAGAGGTGAAATTATTTGTTGACATGAAATGGGTGGAAATTGCATTTTCAGCAATATTTCTAAACCAACTTTCAAAGTATATTGTCGAGTATACCGTACCTAATAACCTCCGTTTGCTGGTGATAAATATACTATACAAAAATTATTTTTTTTTTGCTCCTAATAAGTTGTCAAATCTCAACTCTCAGTAGAAACAAAGGTTAATTGTAAAATCGAGCTTTTCAAGTTGGCAAGATTTTTTGGAAGACGTATGTATGGAATTTATTTCCGGCTGCATTTCTTTACTTTGTCCCACATTTTAGTTATTTGGATCTGGTCACTTAAATGTAATGCATTAATGAAAATGTTGGATACCTTTTTTTGCTTTCCAGATATTTTATTTTTAAGTCAATATCATTAATCTTGTCCATACATTTTTTTGATTTTCAGGTCGCTTTTCTACAAGAAATGCATAATAATCATACGGTTTTACTATTTTTTTTTCTTGTTAACGTAACATTTGTAAACAAAAAAATCTGTAGTAAGTATGCTGAAAAACTCACAGATTTTATGACACTTGGAAAAAACCGCAGCAGGTAAAAAGCGAAAAAATGATTTTTTACCTTATTTTGGCCAATTTGGCATTATTTCCATTTCAAAAGCGAAATAAGGCCAAATTCGAGATTTGGTTTTATTTCGTTGGGCATTATTTCACGTCACCACCACCCACCCCCTCTATTTCATTCAACAAAGAATAACGGAAATTTATTGACATAGGCCGCGTAACTGAATTATGTCAAACGATTGTTTTGTGTTTCTGGAGAAATAAATATTTTGCAAGAATATAGTATGTTTGGTACCGTTAAAAAAAGTTTTAAAATGTAGTTTCGTAATTCGGTAAAGCCCCTTATTCCCAGAGCAAAAATCGTTGCGAGAAAAGAAATCGTTGCGAAACAAAAATCGTAGCTTGTGGTGCGAGATTTTGAGGGTAAATTCCTAGATTTTCAAATTTCGCAAAGAGATTTTTGACGTACGAGTTTTCACATTTTTCTTCGTCATTTGAGAACTTTATTTTTTGTGTTATTTTCCTCCTCTTATCACTCATATTGAATTAAGAGTATTTTGAACAACAAATTTAAATTTTTTAAAAGAAGAAATGACGTTTGAAGGCGCGAAAATGTGTAGTTTCCCTTTATGATACTCAAAACTAATGCAATTGTTTCCTCTTTCAATGAAAACAATGCAAAAAAATCGTTGCGAGAAAGAATGGTCCGGACCAGAAAGAATGGTTTCACGCAGTGAATTTTTTTTTTGTCGAAGATGGGACATAAGTCCCAAAATTTCGGAGAGATAATATTATTTGAAACAACGTTGTGGATTTCCATTATGCATACGAACCCTTATCATCCACTTATGTATATACAATGATCCTACCATACTTACTTACTTACTGAATTTACAAATTATTTCAATATAAACAAAACAAACATTTTATACATAAAACGTCAAAGAGCTACATAGATGTACATATTATTTTCATTTTTCATTATGTACGTATAAATAGTAGTATTTCTAGTATAGTCGTTCGGGGCAAGAGTGCGCATTTTGGACTTCGGGCTTAAATTCTGGAAAATCTACAACAGGTGACAGACAAACGAGCCTATTATTTGGTAGCTCTATAGTTTAGGAACAAATGTATGCAAAAATATTTTATGTTTTTTTTAATGTTTCATATGTTTTGATCAAAAAACAAAAGGAAGTCAAGTTGCGTACTCTTGCCCAGAAGTCAGGGTAAGAGTGCGCAGAGGTATGGGTAAGAGTGCGCAGTCATTTTAAGTCACAGTTTTCGTACTTCAAAAGGTTTGAAACTGTGCTTTCACGCAAACTAAATTCTTCGGCGGCCTTCCATGGAATGCTTCCATTTGAAATCAGCTCCCTAGCTTCGCAGATTTTCTTTTCCATTTGTGTTTGGTAGATACGAGGGATTTTTCTGGAAAAACAAAAACAGAAAAATAGTTCAGCTACGAGATACCACCTACCGGCTACGACTGTGATGTGCTCGTTGCATCTTTCCTAAAGAAGGTAATAGCCTAAAAATAATTATTATAAAAAGTTAAATACTGGGTAACAAAACACTGCTCGCTCTTACCCACAGAACGACTGCGCACTCTTTCCCTAGACGCTACTTTTTTTTCATTGTATTGAAAATCTAAAAACGAATAGTATTATCCACTTAAATTCCTAAATCAAACACACATATGCACTGTTTATGCCTACATACTACTTATAGGGTATCGAGTTGGAACGCTTTCCTGACACACTTTTGAAATTAACTTTTTTTTTAAGAAAAGCTGGTTTTTTTTCCTTGTTGATTTTCTTTGTACTGTTAATTGGAAAATTTTCGTAGAAGTTGTTTATTATTGGCGGTTAGTGAAGCACACATTTTCTCATTTAGCGATTGCTGCTAATTCTTTCACAGATGGAGAAAATGGCACTGCGTACTCTTACCCGCTGCGCACTCTTACCCCAAACGACTCTATTCGAGAATTTGAGAAAAGAAACTTATAAAATTATATTTTTTGGAATTTGGTAAAATAAAATTAACAAAATCGCGCGATTTTTATAACATTATGTATATGCGTACATATGTATGTAGGTAATAAGATTAGCTATAGGTAATAAGATAAGAAACTTATGAAATTTTAGTTTTTGACAATTTCAGAATTTGAGAAAATAAAACTAAGAAAGTCGTACGATTTTTTTAGTTTTAATTTTTTCAAATTCTGAAATTGTTAAAAACTAAAAATTTCATAAGTTTCTTTTCTCAAATTCTCAAATATTACAATTTATTTAGTTTCGTTTCTTATAAGCTGTGTTGGTGTACATTAAGAAAAACTAAAAGTATGCAGGTAGCTACTTAAATGTTTCGCGCGTGCTACAAATAATACCATTATGTACTTGCCAACATACACACGATGGATGAACAAATATTGAAAGATTTGCATTGTTATTCGCATATTGATAGTTACTTTATTGTTGTTGTAATTGTAAGTAATGCATTAAAAAAAAAAAAAAACAGAACAAAAAAACTATTTCTCTGGTTAGACATACTTCTTACGTACTCTTCTGGGTATTCGAATTCCCTCAGCTAATATAAAACAAATATGTTAGGTGGGACATAAGACCCAACTTTTTTATTTGGGAGTTATGTCCCGATGGGATGTGACTCAAGTCCCAGATTCGATTTGGGTCTTATGTCTCACTTAAGTGGGACATAATGCAAGTACCAAAAGAAAATATTGGGACTTATGTCCCGAGGACTTATACGTCCCTGCGCCTCAGGAAGTTAGAAATCAAATTTATGTTACTGTGTTCTGTAAATCCAGCCCAGTAGGTTTCTCAAGATCTGGAGGTATTATCGTGCTATAGTTCGATTTCCAACGAGAATCCTGGTTTATGTAAGCTAGACTTGGAACGTATCTATTTCCTATATATTAGTTCAATGTGAATACTATTTTTGTCCATCATACGGGTAGGTTGCAGGGATTGCAATCCCGGGAACTTTTTTCAATCTCGGGATTTCGGGATTTCAAAATGTTAATCCCGGGATAATCTTGGGATTTTATAAAAACTAAATAATAATTTTAAGCTTATTTATTTATAAGTTTTATTAAATGCGTGGATACACAAAGATAATACTATAGGGCGTCTAAATAAAATTAGCTTATCGATGATATTGTTTTTTAATCATAAAATAATCTCTTTTTATTATAAACAACCATTTCATTTATTTCAAAAACAAAAAAAAAAACAAAATTTTACTTTAAGCCTGAGTGATATTTAAGGCAACAGTCTCAAAAATCACACAAAACATTTTCCAAATAAAGCAAAAAAATGAAAATTCTCCAACATAACTCAAAAATCTTGTTCGTTAGATAAAAAAGAAGAGCTTTTAGAGTCTTTTCTATGGCTGACAAATAATGTAATTTTTTCTATTATTTTAGTAGATTATAGTAATTGGGCAGAAATTCTTAAATCAAGTTTACAAGTTTTAATATTTTTAAAAGTTTAAATACATTTTTACGTTTTATTAAGAAGGAACCAAAAGAAGGGTATTTAGAAGGTGCCTAAATAATTTTGAACACAAGCTGTTAATATAATTGCAATCGGTCGTTAAGTGCTAAAAATATAAAATATGGCTGGATTGAAAAACTGGCATGTTGGAGGATTTATTTTTTTTGGTGAGCAGGTGATTGTGTGTTAGCTTAGGGTGTCCAGTTCTTAATCCTGTGAAGCATTTATTCATTGTTGAAGAGGTGGTTGTTGGGTTATCAGGTGCAATTGGTTTTGGATTGACGGAGGAGTAGTCATGGCTGTATTGCCTCTTCTTCTTTTTTCTGCCGCCGCGCCAGTGAGAATTTACAAGTCTTCCAAAAATTTTTTTTTCAGGTTCATATTTTGATATTTCTGGACTCGAGTTTGCAGAGGCAGCTTTGGTTTCTTGATCTGCCAGCTCATTGCCTCTAATCCCGATGTGTCCTGGAATCCAAACAAGTTTAAAATTCTTTTCTCGTTTTATAATATCGCGAATTCGACTGATGATGGGTGAGCAGTTTATATGTTTTTTACTGCTATTAATGTTAAATGACTGTCCGAGATGATTAGGGTTTTCTTTTTACTTTTCGTATCTCTTTCTGTAGCTTTTAATATCGTTATTGCTTCGGTAGAGAAGATTGAAAAATAAGGTGGAACCTTCTCGGCGCGGCGGTTACCAGAGGTCCATTTGAATTTACTATAGGAATGCTCGTGCCCTCTTCATTTTTGGAGCTTCTGTATGAAGTTGTTCATCGGTTTGTGAAATAATAATAATTTATTTTGCTTCAGCAGTCCTAGGTAGAACCAAGCCTAGCTTCTTGCACCCATTTGTGTGTGCGAGTTATATTTTTGCACGAATGGAAGGGACCTACAGTTTTCTGCTGTCTCCGAACGGCGAGTTGGGAAGCTTCACATGACAAATGAATGCTTGTCAGGCATTCGGAAGAGGTGGGCACTGTGAAAAACTTTTTGGAATTTGCGGCGGGATTCGAACCCAAGACCGCTGGCTCAGAAGTCCGACGCACTAACCACTTGCGCTACGGTGCCCACCGGTTTGTGAAATAGTTGAATATAAATTGCATTTGCGGTTGTCTCCTTTTTTTACTTAGAGAGATTGGTGTCAATGTTAAGGATTAAACTTTCGTGGGGGATCGCATTACCTGCGTAGTATAGAGTTACTGCATATTCCTCATCATAGATCAAATTACGGGATGCATGAGCCTATTAACCGCATGAGTAAAATCTATAATTTAAATGTAAACTTTCTTGACTTTAATCTTAACAAGATTAAACTATAAAATGTATTGCGTAATGTAGTCGCTCGCACATGAATACTAATAATGTATATTTGTTGTTATTTGTTTATTTATTGCACTAAATGATGAGCTTGTTGATGCATATTTTGCGCTAGCAAATCTCTGCTTGTGGTTGTTGCTTGATTTAGGCGCACCATGACACAGATCTGATAGTGTAAAAAAAAGAAGGCAACTTCGTTCAAAGTTTAAGGCATTGTAAAGGGCTGATGATATTTTTCGTATTATATGTATTTCTTTTTAAGATTTTAACTGCGTTAGCGAGAGTAGGAGATCTGAACGATACACAGACTAATATCAAAATCAAATTACTTAAAAAAAAAACACTTTATTTGTCACAAACACAACAATTGAAGACATAAATATTGCTTACACTAAAAGGATATTATTTGCTGCTGTAAGAAATTAAAATCACAGGCAGAAAAAAATATTTTCGATGTGACTATTTTATTTACCAATCCCGAAAATCCCGGGATTTGGACATTATAGTCCCGGGATTTTCGGAAACAGACAGTGTCAGGAGTCCCAGGATTGCAATCTCTTGTTGCAGGTCCTTTGCCCATTGATAGATTAAACCATTTTTGTAGAGCTGAAAGTAACAGTTTAACAAAAGAAAGATTTCGCTATGAAGCCCAAAAATTACACTAAATATCAGTTGCGGTAGTGGTGTCCATGGCCGTGGTGGTTAGTGCATTGGAGTACTACGCATGCTGCCCGGGTCCAACACCTTAAAAAGTTTTTCACGGTTGCCACCTCTTTCGAATGTCTGACAAGCAATCAAAGAGAATCATTTGTCATGAGAAGATTCTCAACTCGCCATTCAAACTGTAGGTCAATTTCATTGGTGGAAAAAATAACACGCACACACAAAATGGTTGCGAGAAGCTAGGCTTGGTTCTGTATACACTGCATCAAAAAATTGCACGTACAGCCGACTCGTTGAATGAAATATGCATAATTTTCAGAGAAAAAACTTTTTTTTTTAATATTTTTTTTTTTATTTATAAAAGTTCATTTGAAACTTATCAGAAACAAGGTTTACTTCAATAATATAAACTTCACAATTTCACATTACAAGAAATATTACCAAAAATGAGCAAAGCAAAAAAATGTGCATCAAAAAATTGCACGTACAGTGCTCTTAAACTTAAATTTATGAAATTTTTAGTACCAAGTATAATATTCTTTGGCATGTATTACATCTTTTAAACGATTCCTCATTGAAATCACTAGTTTTGTTGTGTCATCTGGTGAATAGTGTTCCATTCTTCTAGGATAACCATTTCAGTGGATTTTTACTGGTTATCTGACTCTCTCTGACCAAAATCTCGCATATATGTTCTACGGGATTGAGGTCTAGAGATTGGGGAGGATAAGGGAACTGCGATATTACATGGTATACAAGCAGGCCAGTTTCGGAAGCGCTGGCTTTATGATTATCTTTCAGAATTTGAAGATGCTTGTGCTTGTCCATTGCTTGTTCATTGTTACCTCAATAAAACTATATTTCCCACCCCATTTGCTCCCATACCTCTCTTGACCATTAAACTCTCGCCTCCATGTTAATTTTTACAATTGCAATGTTGTATTGAATTTGCGCCACACAAATTTTCGGCCGCCGGACCCAAAGAAATTGAACTTGCTTTCGTCTAGGAACATCACATTCTTCCAAAAATCGTCTGGTTTCGTAACGTACATGTTCGCATACTATTAAGTTTAAAGTTCAGACTTTCAGAGTCTAAACGTTTTGCAATGTTTGCCGTCGAAATATATCTTTTTTGTTACCGTACACCATTAATACCCCTTTGTATGCGAGAAATTACAAATAGTTTGAGAGTTTAATTATATGGTATGATTTTCGTCAGTATCTGCAGCTCTTTTTGGAGCACGTCTCTCTGGATCAACCTTTACCGTTCTTTCGATTTCCCCTATTTTTTTCAAACTCTTCCTGGAGCCACATCAAACCATTTTTTTTTTTTTATAATTATAATTTTCGTAGACATTTTGAACAGTTGAACGTGGTCTCCCAATCATTTTTGATTTTTCCGCATATTTTGTTCCCTCTTTTTCAGTTTAAACATTGGCTTTTAAAGCTCAAAGGGAACGGTTACATGTGACGCCGCCATTTCCAAAGATGTTTAAAAAACGGTCTTGGGTTCTATCTACTATCCTACTAATATATAAATGTGAAAGTTTGGATGTTTGGATGTTTGTTGCTCTATATCATCTTAACGGTTTAACAGACTTGAATGAAACTTTCGTGAATTGATAGTCTACTTCCTGGATTAGAGATTAGGCTACTTTTTAAACAAAACATACAATTCCTTGATTCCATAATTCGAGTTATTCCAATTTCCGCTTTTATTATTTGGTCATTATTTTTGGGTACACCATTGTCATTGATCGTCACTCTGTTGGGAGAGGGTTGTTTTTGTAGATGTTATGCTCTTCTCTTCGCCACAAATCCATCGCTATCGCTTATTCTTTATTTTCTTTCTACCCATACGCGCATTGAATGATGGGTGAACCATTGCCATTGATCGTCATTCTGTTGGGAGAGGGTTGTTTTTGTAGATGTTATGCTCTTCTCTTCACCACAAATCCATCGCTATCGCTTATTTTTTATTTTATTTTTACCCATACGCGCATTGAATGATGGGTGAACCATTGCCATTGATCGTCACTCTGTTGGGAGAGGGTTGTTTTTGTAGATGTTATGCTCTTCTCTTCGCCACAAATCCATCGCTATCGCTTATTCTTTATTTTCTTTCTACCCATACGCGCATTGAATGATGGGTAAACCATTGCCATTGATCGTCATTCTGTTGGGAGAGGGTTGTTTTTGTAGATGTTATGCTCTTCTCATCGCCACAAATCCATCGCTATCGCTTATTCTTTAATTCTCTTTCTACCCATACGCGCATTGAATGATGGGTAAACGACTGCCATTGATCGTCATTCTGTTGGGAGAGGGTTGTTTTTGTAGATGTTATGCTCTTCTCTTCGCCACAAATCCATCGCTATCGCTTATTCTTTAATTCTCTTTCTACCCATACGCGCATTGAATGATGGGTAAACGACTGCCATTGATCGTCATTCTGTTGGGAGAGGGTTGTTTTTGTAGATGTTATGCTCTTCTCTTCGCCACAAATCCATCGCTATCGCTTATTCTTTAATTTTCTTTCTACCCATACGCGCATTGAATGAGGGGTAAACCATTGCCATTGACCGTCATTCTGTTGAGAGAGGGTTGTTCGCGTTAATAATTAATGCTCCTTTTTGGGATTGTGACTCAAAGTAGAGGAGGGATGATTTTGCTGATATTTGCTACCGACTTTAGTTTTTCTGCTTCATCAGCGTGCGGATCTAGATCTACAGAAAGGGGGAAATGCACGATTTTTTTTACTTTCTTTTTTTTGTCACTTGACAGCGGTATTTGGTTACCTTAATTCAATTCGCAAATACATATATTGTAGTAGGGGTAGGCAGGCGATGTTGAGTCTTAAAATTAGTAAATATGTAGTTGGTGATTTCAGACAAACCTCACCAGTTACTCCACGATCAATGCTTACAACAAAGCCTAATATCTTTGGCGTTTACATAATGCTATTGTACTTTAAATATAAACATTAAGTAAAACTATTAGAGACGAGAAACCAGAAAGTACCATTATTTGATGCTCATAAAATACATATTATGTACATATGTGTGTAGACGTGTTTGTACACAGGAATATTACATTTCCATCAATTTTTTATGCAATCGTTTCATCTATAGGGAACAACCACTTAGTTCAGATAATAATGTATTGGCTTCAGAATTCTTTAGAATCTTTTTTTAAATAATATCGCTTCCTACTACTTCCTTTCTATCATACTACACTGGCAACGCCGGGCAGGCAACAGCTAGTTAAAAATAAGGCTGATAAGTATACGGGTTGGTACGTATAACTCGAAATAGTAGAACTACATACCATTTCAGTTGCTGTACGTGCAATTTTTTGATGCATTGTAGGTAAAAATTTTTAAATTGTTTGAAACACTTAGTGGCTATGCATTCTTAAAGTATATAAGTTGGAGAACACATTTCAATGGAATGGAGAAATATTTACACTTATGGTAACAGTTGCGACAGCTTTAAAGTCGCTCCATTATGAAACCATTTTTAGTGCATATAGCGAAGTGTCTTGTACTCTAGTCAATATATGTGCCGCGACAAGTTGATATTAATTTTAAAATTTTAAATACGTTTTACAATATGTCTAAAGATTACGTTAACGCTATCGTTATTTTAATTTTCTTATTCTTCAAGCAGCTATGAATTTTTAAAATAAATGGTCTAAAAATCAATATGTGGGAAAGTGCAGCAGAGCAGAACAAACGTGCTCAACTCCCCTCCATTTGGATTCTTCACTTAAAATATTCTTTGGAGTCTTACCTAAACAACAGTTCAATTTTCAGCTGCGTCAAGCTGCGTCGCCGCTTATAAATTCAAAAATACCGTTGAAAAGTCAGCTCTTTTTCAGTCTGTCATTATATGGAGATGGGAATCTCACTATACCTCCTTCAAAGCAATTTCATTTTTTCCTCATTTGATAGCTATTGTTTCAACTAGTATGTGTGCTAATTAATTCATAGTAGAAATAATTTTAGGCTGTGACCGTGATTTTTTCATTTAAGTATGTAGTTTCGGAGATCAGCGCGGGGAATGGAGTTTTTCACACATTTTCGGCAATAACTCCCAAAGTTTCTTACAGAAAAAAATAAAGAAAATATTTTTGAAATCTGTGCTTTCAGCCCTGAATGATATCCAACATGTTATATTTTTCAAATTTTTTTTTTTGTTGAGCTCAAATTTTGGCCACCCTGTATAGTTGTTTCGCAATATTTTTCAGTGTTAAGTTGTCTAAAATATGTGGACCACCGTGTACAGGGATGCCAACCATACAGAATTTTCTGTATATCTACAGAATTTTCTGTATACCTACAGAATTTTTACTCTGCCTACAGAAATATAGAAATCAAACGAAAATATACAGAAATTTCAAATTGTAATAACAAATAAAAATGTTTAACAAATAAATCAATACCAGAAAGAAATGTTCATTCCTGTACCTTAAGAAATCTATTACTTTCGCTGTAGAACCAAAAATAATGACGCTAATATGTAAACCCAGCAATTTGGCACATTTAAGCGTGAAAACGACAGTAGCATTTAAATCAAATTGGCCATGCCATTATTTGTCTCTTTCATTCTACACTAATTTCATGCGGATGACGTCCACGTCTGTCTTTGACTTAACCGTTATAGTTATTTGTGTTTCTGTAATTTTTCTTCGTGCTGTTTGTAATATTATATTGTGTTTTGGAATTTTACAAAAATAAAACGGAAATGAGTTCAAGTGAAGAAAGCGCCGACAAGACTCAAGACACTCAAAAAAAAAAAAGAAAAAAATGCGATATAGACAGAAATATTCCCAATCTTGGAAAAGTGAAACCAAGTATAAAGCATGGCTAAAAAAAAGTGGAAAAGGCAATTTGTTTTTCCATTTCGAAATTTTCAAATCTGATTTGAGTTGTGTTGGTGGAAGAGCAGATTTGGAGAAGCATGTAGGGAGCATCAAACATCTCACTCATGCGGTGAGCTTCTTTCTTGGTTGAAGATAAACTCTTGATTTATGTATACTATATTAGCGTTCATCAACCAACAATAACTTCAATGCTGCCCGAGACATCATAAGGATTATTTAAAGATAAAATTAATTGGCATTACTGCACCGTTATGTATGAGTGAGCTAAATTTCAAGTTTCTAGGTAGAACGTTTCTTGAAGTTTTTATCGTGACAGATATTTTAGATTTAGAGCGAACTTATAATGGTTCAGTGTTACCATTGGGTACGGAACCTTAAAAAATTATGAAAATACAAATATAGATAAATACATTTGAATTTATTTTTATAAAAAATCAGTAATATTTACTCGTCAGATATTAGTTTTTAGCCGATTTTTAATGTATAAAATTTTAAATAGTATTTTAAATAGTAGAAAAAAAAATACAAACACTTTGGTGAAAAAATCATCAAAATCGGTCTAGTACTTTAAGAGATATAGAATTATTTCGGCGCTTCCATACAACCTGAACCACTGTGCGCCGTATATTTTTTATTTTTATTTTTTAATCTATTGCGGCAGAGGAGATGTTAATAGGTTAAAGAAAGCAGCGTTAGACAAACAAAATTATATAAAGAAATCTTATCTTATACCTAACGGAGAGTTCTACAGCTTACAGAAAACGAGTTTGTCTCGTACCTTAGCTATCCCACCATCCATAAGTACCATTTTCAAGTACGTATACTGTTCCTGCTCCACAACACTAATGTGGTGGACACTCCCTATTCCAGTTAAGTAGTAATATCTATTAAAATGAAAAGTAATACTTATACAATCATCATTTATTCAAATTGAAAATTCGCTATTTAATACCAACGCATTCACACTTTATTCACAAATTCCCATAAAAGTAGAATTTTCCATTTGCACTTCACTTGCTGACAACGAAAATAGCTCCATGAGAATGGGGACTGGGAGTGGGAAATGGGAACGGGAACACTTTTGATAGTGAAACTTTAATTCCATCTTTAATAGTTCATGTGCTGCTGCTACTCGTGTACTGAGTGATTTCATTTTTGGAATCTAGTTTACAGGACACACATGCATATGCACATACACATGCACATTTATATGGCTACCGCAGCTAAAATCACCACCCCATTCCCAAACCAACCACTTAGCCGGTAACGTGGACATGGACAAAAAGTTTGCATCCATTTTCAACTTGAAAGTTCCTTTTTCAGACCAACAACCTGAATATGTGCTGTGCAATGGATACCTATACCTACCCCTTATTGTTACCAACAACCTCCTGGTGGCATTTTCTGATTAAATGTTTAGGAGGCTGGTCACGTACCGGACGGTAGACTTCATCGGGGATCGGATACGATGAGAGTGTTCTCTGAATTTGCCGGAAACTTTATTCGCTACTTGTCAAGCGACAAAATTTAAGGGGCAACTTCCTTGTCCGGTTTTGTCACAGTTCCAGGATTTTATTTTTACCTTTTTCTCTTTTCTTATATCCCCTGAACGGATAACACTTTTATAGAATAGCTTATGTGTTGTTTCGCATTTGTGTGGGGTTTAGCTGTTGGGATGGAGAATAGTGTCGAATAGTGTCGCGGATAATGAAGTCGCGTGCTCTGCTCCTGGATTGTTAAGCAGTAATTTTATACGAACAATTTTATTATGTTTTCACCATTGGATGGTGGGGTTCAAGAACATGTTAGCAACGTATAAATTAGGTCGAGTCCATTGAGCGTGTATTGCATTTTTTTTTTTTTTTTGCAAAACAGTTGAGTGTTTGTTTGTAAGGCAGAAAGTGGGCACAACTTGAGAGTTAAGACTTTGTCGCACAACTGTTGCATGAGTGGAAATATTATTCAAGATTGAATTGAATTATTGCGTTATTAACACTCCCACAAGATGCCGGGCAACGTGAGCGATAAGTGAAGTGATATATTGTCGTGGTAATTAGTTGCCTTTGTTGTGGGGTTATTAGCCGCTCGTTGAGTTAATTAAATAAGCTCCTATACACCATATCCGGCGCAGTTGAAGTGGATGGGAACAACTCGTGTGTAATTAACTTAACAATAAGTTCTTCTAATCAGTTGGTATGCCGATACACGTTAATAGAATGGTCGATCAAGTTTAAACCCGAATTGAAATGGAAGCTAGACTAAGCGTACCTGTGTTCGATCGACTTCTCATTGGATGGAAGCGAGTTTTAGATTTGAAATTAAAGCTGATACAGTAGATATATTATGATGCACGTCATTTTTACCCATAGGCGTAAATAACAAAAAAATGGACAATCCTAAGGACGAGTAAATCATGTTTGAAATCATTTTGTGCGAATACATTTAAAGAAACGTTTTGGAGGAAAGTGAAGTTCGGCATATAAATATTTGGATTCAATTAATATACAGCTAAAAAGGAAAATATTGATCGATATAATGAGATCTAGATCTTGGTATAAGAAGACACCAATTTTAACATTTAACTCAAAAACCAAATAAACTGATTAATATTGTAAATAATGATTCCAGAAAACTCAGGAGTGGATCTAAAAAGAGAATGATCCATAGAGATTCAAACACACTTCTAAACTTAACACACATACATATGTATGCACATAATGTGTAATTTCCTCCATTATTTGTTTCAATCAGGTTTAATTTAAAGGTTTTCTTTCAGACCCCATTTAAGAAGGATTTGGCGTCCCTCAAGGAAGTTACATATGCCCACTTTTTTTCATTTTTGCTATTAATGATGCTCCATCATTCATAAAACATAGCAACATCCTCATATTTGCTGACGACATGAAGAGCAGTAAAACCATTACAACAGTAAATGACTGTAGACTTTTGCAATTAGATATCGATAAATTTAGTACCTGGTGCTGTAAAATGGTTTCGTCCTTAACGCTTAACCCACTCAAGTGTCAGTTCATGACGTTCTCCAGGGCTCTAGTCATGTAACTTCACCGGCGTTCGTCGACCATTCAACAGCACCGAACGACTTCGACAAGAGTTCGCTTTGAAAAACACTATAGCTATAGCTATACACCCTCGTTTTTTCAAGTTTGAGAGCCATTGAAAACAACATTTGCATTGCGAAAAATATCATTTGTGCTCTCATTACCGTTTTTGTTTTCTTATTTTGGCTCGATTTTTAGCTTGATTCTCGCACTCTATTTTCTTCTATTTCGCTGTGCTACTGCCAGGGTTACCGTTGTGCGACTATAGTCGCATTTTGGCACTTTTTTGACTCTCCTGAGACTTTGATATGACTTTTTTTTTAAAATACCCCAAATTTGCGACGTCAAAGAAATATGGAGACTTTTTATTGATTTTTGAAACTTTTTTTGTCGAAAAGCATTTATTTTGACATACATTTCTTGAACACATCTATTTTACTAATTTTTCTTGATCATACTATATTAGGCGCAACTTACTTATGAATTTTTATCACGGAACCAAACACATGCAAACAAATTATGAACCATATCAATGAATCCTTCGCATTCTGTTGCGAAGTGTTTATAACTACAGGGTGTCTCCCAGTTAAGAGATATAATCCTTTAAGTGAAGATTCCTGAAATTCCGGCGAACAAAAAATCGTAGGGTAGTGGGGTCTATCCCCCCCCTCCACAAGTTATAGTCCGTCGAATTGGGACACCTCCCATTTGGAGGTATAACTACTTTAAATGATATCACTTATGAACTATTGAAACGTGTGGCTTAGCCTCTGGCTGAATTTCCTTCGGCGGCCGCGGCGGTTTATCTTGTTCTTCTTTCAATCACAAAAATGGTACCAAATTGTATCTACTATTTTACCTACTATTAATTCTACTCATTGAAAGTAGAGTGATTACAGGAGTGCTCGGGCCCGGTAGCTACAAAAGCAGTTTTGTACACTTTGGAGAGGCAATTCAGTAGCGCATACACAATTTTGAAGACTTTACTCAAAATTATGAAAATTTGATGTAAAAAACTTTCATCTTTCAGTATTTACTTTGTTAGTAAATTAGCAATATAATCTAAACAAATACTTGAATAAAATACCGAATAAGATCCACAGTCAGAAATATGCAAATTTTCATATTGCGACTTTTTGTTAGCCTGTGAGACTTTTTTTTCGACTTTTTGAAAATTCTCAGCGGTAACACTGGCCACTGCTTATGGAGATGACACAATGAAATCATCCATAGAATACACCGAGACGACAGCTAAATAGCTGTCGTGGAATCGCTATCGCCGAGATCATAGTATTTGAGAGATTTTCTTGTTATGAGAAGTAAACACTTATGCCCACAGTTTCAAACTCTCGTTTTAGTTTAGTCTTCATTTAAACTCAAAGTACGATAGAATTTGACTCGTCGTTTAAGTTAAACGCCAGAACTCTGCCATTTAAATTTTCCTATGACCTATATATGTAGGTTTACTTTCTACTTTTTACATACATCGATCCGTTGGAACTTCACGCATTTAAGTTTACACATTCACATATTGAAGTTCACGCATTCACAAATTGAGAGTATGCATTTTCATAGGTAGAAAGCAAAGAGAAAATGTAAAGAAACTGTCATCGCCGTTGAGCGTTGACAATCGTTTGACAACGATTTTGTTGTTTGTTCTGTTGTCAGAACACACATTCACTCATTTAAGTTCACACATTCACATATTGAAGCTCACGCCAGTACCTTCACGCATACACAAATTGAGATTACACGTTTTCATTGGTGGAAGCAGAGAGAGAATGAAGAGAATCGTTTGATATTTCAAAATAATAGCGCCGAATTTTTGTCTAACATAGCTTCCAAAACTGCGTTTAATCAATTGGAAGATTAGTTTAGACTGTGAAACCGAACGAGTTAAACGAAAAGTTTAAACTCTCGTTCACCTTCAGTTGATCTTCATTAGTCGACCAGCCGATTGCCGATATCACTTGGACGAGAGATGAATTTTATGCTTACGGGAAGCACGGCCAGCGTTAATGATATCAAAAACGACGTCGACTGTCTTACCTGATGAAGGTCCAGGAAACGGGTACCGACTATGTTCAATTATTTGATATTGAATTATTCTCTCTGTTGGGCTTACAGTTCTAGGGACCTTGGTGTTCATTATAGCCCTAAACTTGATTTCACAGATCATATATACACATACACATATGTGAGCCACATTATAGGTATATAAATAGTACTCAATGTTAGGTTTTGCTAAAAGATGGTGTAAATACAAGTCACTCTAAATCGTTCTTATAAGAATAAGAAAATAGTTCCGCGAAACACTTTCATACAAACCAAAAAGAAATAAAATAGCCGCGTGTTCATGACTTACAAAATCCCGACTTTTTTCGCGCGAATTATATGGGTTTAATTAACCCAGTGGATTTGGTTCAGAAATAAAATACGCTTTTTTTTTGTTAAACGTTATAATAATTATTAATTTTCCTTTATTGAAGATCGATAGCTGACCACGTCCAAATTCCAACTGACGCTACGCTAATCCCTAACTCACAAACAACTTTAGAAGTACGTATGTACATAAAAGACCATTACATTTTGCTAACAGAACATGTATACATTTAACGCAACATAAATATAAATTATGTATATAAGCCAGTTGCTTTTGCCTAGCAACATGAGGTGCCATCGACATCGCACATGGTGTCTGCATACGGCCATGCTCCCGTGTTGGCTCACACTGTTCTCTCCGTGAGAACACACTGTCGAGCGGATTGATCGTTTGGCTTTGGTATTCGGCTGTGCTGTGCTGTGCTGTGGTATTGCAGAGGTGATGGAGCATGTTGTGGGTGTTGATTAACTCTGGCTTAGCTACGTACATGTATATTTGCCGATGACGCTCTTGAGACATACGTATATTGGGTTGGTGTTGTTGTGCGTATGTAACTCCTCGCCATTTAGAATGAACTTAAGGAAGGTGAGCATGACTGAAGTTCATTGTACATATGTATGTATATCTAATGTTGATGATTGATTGTTGATTTCACATTTCGTTTGTTAGCGTCGGCTTATCCGTAATTGAAGTAATAACATTTATTGGTTTGAAAGGTTTAGGATTAAGATAAGTATTAGTTGGATGAGAGGGATTGAGGGTATCAGTATCAATAATATGGCCAGCTTTTCACTTAATATATATGTTATGTATACATATATATATGTATATGTATATTTAATATGTTTAATGTAGGTATATGCATGTATGTATTCAAATATAAATCTATGTAATATTATGTTTTCATTTTCATTAAATAATATCAAAATTTGGGTACAAATTAGACAATTAGATATTGTGAATAATAGGTATGTGCAGTGGCGAGGCGTCCTATTGTTCATTTCGTTCATGAACGCCTAACTTTCAGATTATTATTTATGATAATTTTCGCATCAACCAAACCACCTACAAAATATTTTTACAACTCCTAGTTGGAAGTTTGAGTCAATTCCGCAGTATTTATTTTTCTCTCAAGCAACCCTTTCGTGCACTCAATTTAAATCAAAACAACAACAAAATACCTGCGACAGCAACATTTCCCACTCATTCGACCGTCAACTCGTTCAAATGATTTGGAAACGAAATGTATCCCTACAAAGAGTACACACACACAAAAACAAAAGTCGAAGATTTGTACCAACCGATTCGTTCAAATCAGCTATGAACGAAATCAAGCAATAGTGAGTTTTGCTCACGTTTTTACACTCAAATTGTGTTTGAGTGGTGTTTCTTCGGATGCGGGGAAGGTATGTATGGTGCGGTGGTGTTGGTTGTTGTTGTTTCTTGTATGTTGCCTTTGTTTTTTTCGTGCTAGAAGAATATGAACGAAATGGGAAAGAATGGATCTGTGGATTGAGCTTTTTTTGAGTGGAGGTATGAAAATGATTAATTATTTAATTAGATTCAAACTAAGCTTTCTGAATTCTCTTGCGAAGTAAACACTTTATACGTTAACTTGAAAAAATAAATGTTGTTATTTATGAACAACAAGATATTTTCCAAATTTTAATGGTAAGCAATTTTTTGAAAAACTTCGGAGTGATGATCTGGTTTCAGTTTTTCCTCAATTACATACTACACATACTACACACAACATACATTTCTTTTAACAATATCATCTATTGAAAGAGCGTTTTCCACACTTAAAAGATTAAAGCCATATTACAGAACATTAATTGGGCAAAGTAAGTCAACAGACGTTTCAATTGAAAAAAAATCCTTTGGCGAGAAAAGCAGTTGTAATGAAATGAAAGTGTAATAAAAATATTTTTGAATAAATCAAGAAGATTTGACTAAGAATATACATAAGTAATAGCTATGTACATTAAAATGTCAAATTGCAATATAGGAAAAAAAATCCGGTCAAGTGCAAGTTATACTTGCGCAGTAAGTGTTCCGTACATAGCCAAATCAACCAAACCAAACACCGCAGTCAAAATCGCAATACCAAAATGTATATAAACCATTCAACACAAATTGACGTTGAACAAAATGTTCTCCTCTTTTCGTAAGTAAATTGAACGGTGCGCGCCGTAATACTTACTTTCAAACCTCTATCCAGCAACCTATCCAAATCAACTTTTTATTAAATTCAGTTCGACGTCGACTCGCCCGGTTGTTCTCCACTTACTAGCGCACCAACCCAAAGAAAATATACATATAAAAAAAACGTTCTACCACATTCAAAGTCCCAACAATCGTCTGTACAATAACATGAATTTGGGTTCTCCAGCAAACTGCGCACCCGGGCTCGATACAACACATTTTCTTTAGCGATGAAGATGTTAGTTGTGGGTATTATGTTGCTTCTCATATTCTGTTTTATTTCGCATCAACTTGAGTTCTCCAGCAAACTGCGCACTGAGGCTCGATACAACCCTTTTCTTTAGCGAGGAAGATGTTAGCTGTGGGTATTATGTTGCTTCTCATATTCTGTTTTGGTTCGCATCAATTTGAGTTCCCCAGCAAACTACGCACGCAGGCAGCCTCGATACAATACATTTTCATTTTTAGCGAGGAAGATGTTAGCTGTGGCCTGTGGGTATTTTGTTGGTTTTCATATTTTGTTTTATTTCGCATGTTAACGTTTGTTTGGTTGAATTTTGTTCGATTCTCTTCTCCTGATATTAGTTATTTGTTCGATTTCGATGTGCTCTATATTTGTAGAACATAATCGACTGAAGCGAAAGCAAAAAGCAACACAACAATAGGCGTGTTTTTTTTTTAAATATTTGCATTGAAAACATGTTGCGGAAACATGTTTATTCTTACATCATCATTGATCATTCGCATTTTGGCAATAGTTAGATATGCATGTCGTTCTTTTAAGCCAAATCGTATAAGAGAAAAATTACCTGTCGATGCGCTATTGAAAATTTATTGAAGAAACCATTTTCTCAATTAAATTCGGAAGAAAGACTGGAAATAATTAGTTTTGGAAGGCCAACACCGTCTCTTCCGGATTTGATTTGTAAGGTTTACCTAGTAAAGCTTTTACTAGACATGTTTAGATTCCTAACTATGAAAGAAAATTTTGGTTGTGTGGTTGCCCCGTTCTTAATAAATTATTTTGTGGGCCTTGTTTACTTAACATCCTCGTCGTGGTCCTGGAGAAAACTTAGTATATACATAGATATGTACGTTATTATTCAACAAAAAAAAAGTAGAACACCCTGCTTAGAACATCACGCCACGTCCCTGTATGCATGTATGTATGTATGTACATATGTCTCGGAAGTCCTTTCTCATCTGCTCAGCAGAATAGTTATACACACACACAAAGTAAAAGAAAAAATAAAAACAAATAAAGCATGTACATACATACATACTTATATACCTACATATGTACATATGTATATGGATTTACAAGAAATGTACGCTTGTGCATCAGATTTAATTTTTCCTCTCGTTAATCGTTCAATTGCATTAACTGCGTAGAATTTTGCTATTTGTCTTCCTCTCTGTGTCTGTATATACACAAATTCAATTTTTCCCAATATAGTAAAAGTAGAGACACCTACATTATAATAGGAAACCATCAAGCTTCCTTTATGTGTTATATTATGTATTATTGGTTTAAGTCTTAGGTCAATAGTTATCCGGTAGAAATATGCCACGAAAATTCGCTGCGGGTATAACACTTTTGCCATCAATTATTCAATTTTTACTCTCGTATCTACTTTTAGGCGTTGTGATATTTTTCTGGACATGTAAACAGTAGGGTAGTTGAAATTAAACAAATTAATTTAAAAAAACGGTTAAAGTAGGGCAGTCGTAATAATTATGGTTCCATCTACACTTTATTCTCAATGTTTGTGATTTTATTCAGATTTTTCTGAGCGATATTTTCGGAGAAAAAGCTCGGGACAGCAAGTTGTAACGTTTTGTGAAAAAATGTTAAGAAACTACCCCCCCAAAGTCGAAATTCAGCTTTTTAAGTTCTGGTCTGTGTTTAGGCCACCAATTGCTACAACTGTTCCAAATTTCAATAGTCTAGCTTAAGTAGTCTCTGAGAAAAAGGCCTGTGACAGACAGACAGACAGACAGACAGACACCGAACTGATTCCATTAGTGTTCCGTTTTGGTACGGACGGAACACTAAAAGAAAATAAATAAACTGAACGACTGCATTTTTTATTCACGCGCCGCCACTGGGTATGTATGTTTATTATGTAAGTGGGTACGGTGCCTACATGGATTAGGAAAAAATCAAAACAACTCCATTATTCATTATTATCAGTTAAGTTTTCGTTTCTTTTTTATTTTTTGTTTATGCACCTTTCTTTTATTAGTATCGACTGTAATTTTATTATTTTTGATAACTTTGTGTTCTATAAATCTAGGTGCCAATTTGTTTCGTCGATCATCTAGTTCGTATATGTCCTCGTTTGGTGTAAAGTCGGGTGGATCTATTCGTGTTTGATTGTGTTTGTTTATAACGTTATTTTTATGTTTCAAACTGCGGTCATAAACAACCTTTGCTAAGTTTTCATAGTCCTTCATGTGTTGTTGTAAAAAGTCTTGTTCGGTTTTGTAGTTCTGTTTAATAGACAAGGGGTTTGTTTTATTATTAATGTGACCGGTAAGCAATTCGAATGGTGATAGTCTTGTTGTTGAATGGATGCAATTGTTGTAAGTTATAACTGCCTCGTCAACGATTTCGCCGATAGGTTTGTTACTATTTTGTGATTTTATAATCCTAATGAGTTCCGTCAAGGTTGAATGAAATCGTTCGACATTTGAGTTACCATTCGAGCTTTTCGCACATATAGTATGAAACTCAATACTATAGATACCTAAGAAGTCTCTAAAAATCGTGGATACAAATTCGCTTCCATTATCGGATATAACCAATTTTGGTATTCCATGGTGAGAGAAATAGTGCTTCAAAGACTTTATGAGATTTAAACTATTCCTTGCCGATAACAAATAGACACTAGCAAACTTGCTAAATCTATCTACAATTGTAAGAAAATGTTCCTTTTGTACGGAATAGATGTCAATGTGTAGTATATCTAATGGCTTTGATGGTGTTTCCGTTTTTTGAAATTTTAGCCGCTCTCTTTTTCGATCATATTTGTATTTGTGACAAATATCACAACTGTTAATAATGCGTGTTATCACGCTTTGCATATTAGGAAAATAAGACGTTCTTTTCAAATGTTCGAAACTTTCGTTGATACCTCTATGGTTAGAATTTTTATGGTATTCTCGCACAATCTTTTCCTGTTCATCGATTTCAGTTGTATCTGTTAAGAAACTAATACATCTTACTAACTTCAAACTGTTATCACAGGTAAAGTATTTGGAATAAACCGATTGCACTGTTTTAAATGTTGTATCATCAGTAAGTATTCCAGTGACTCGTTTTGTATTGAAATAATCTTTGAAAATGCGAATAATAATAGATTCCTGGCAAATATTTTCGTGTTCTATAACGTATCTCTTTTTTCTTTTGAATAAAATCTTAAGTTTGGGATTAAGTTTTTTAATATTTTTATTCATCTTAAGGATAACCTGATTGGAAAATTCATTCAATGGGCGTTCAGATATTGGAATTCCATCGTCCATATTTTCAATTGCTGAATGAACAGTTGATAAATTATCCTGGTCGTCCAAATTGTTTTGCATTGAAATCAAATCTAAATTTTCCATTTCCTCAACAGGTTTATTCCCTTCATTGGCATTGATTTCTATCCTAGATAAGGCATCAGCATTTGAATTTTGATTGCCTTTTTTATACGTGACGTAATAGTCAAACTCTTCAAGTTGAAGCCGCCAACGAATGAGTTTGGAGTTAGGCTCCTTTAAGGAAAAAAGCCACGTAAGGGGCTTATTGTCCGTTATTATCTGAAACCGTCTGCCAAAAAGATATGGACGAAAGTATTTGGTTGCCCAAACAACTGCCAAAAGTTCTTTCTCAATCACACTATAGTTCTCTTCGCTTTTGGATAATGTACGACTTGCGTAGCAAATCGGTTTATCCGAGCCGATGATGCCCTGAGACAAAACTGCGCCTAATGCAACATTACTGGCGTCAGTTGTAACATTAAAAGGCTTAGAAAAGTCCGGATACTGTAGTATCGGATCATTACATAAAAGTTCTTTGCACATTTTAAAGCACTTTATATATTTCGCATTTAGATTAATTGTGTTATTTTTTCGAAGACATTCGGTCATTGGCTTTGTTAATTTGGCAAAGTCCTGAATAAATTTCCGATAATAACCCAAAAGCCCAAGAAACGATTTTATTTGTTTAGCGGTCTTCGGTATTGGGAAACTTTTTACTGCACGTATCTTTTCAGGGTTCGGTTTTACGCCATCGGCTGTCACCAAATGACCTAGAGAACATACCTCTTTTTGTAGGAAAAAAGATTTTTGGAGCTGAATCTTTAAATTAGCTACTTTAAGCCTATCAAACACCGCATTTAAACTCTATATGCTCTTGTAAAGAAGTTGAGTAAACGATAACATCGTCCATATATACCAAGCACACCTTGCCTTGTAGATCTGTGAGCACATTGTCCATTACTCTCTGGAAAGTAGACGGTGAATTTTTTAAGCCAAAAGGCATTCGGACGAACTCATAATGCCCATTGTCTACTGAAAATGCAGTCTTTGGAATGTCCTCGTCTTGAATTTCGATCTGATGAAATCCAGATGCGAGATCCAAGGTTGAAAAATAAATACATCTACCTAGCTTATCCAAAATTTCGTTTATGTTCGGCAGTGGGTAACTATCTCCTATTGTTTTGTCGTTCAGTTTGCGATAGTCAATCACTAACCGCCACTTTTGCTGTCCATTGGTATCCATTTTTTTGGGGACTATCCATATGGGAAATGACCAAGGGGAAAAGCTAGGTTGAATAATACCTTGTTCAAGCATTTCGGAAATCTGCCTCTGAATTTCTTGCTTGTGTATGTATGGATAGCGATATGATTTGGAGTGTATGGGGATATTGTCTTAAGTCTGAATTTTGTGCTTTATTTGGTTCGAGACCGTTAAATCTTGACCTTCTCTGAAGAAGATATCCTTATAAGTTTTACACAATTTAAGCAACGCTTTTTTCTCTTCACAATTTAAATGCGTGGTTGTTATTAAATCGCTGATAGTTGTGCTTCCTAAAGTTTTATTATTATTAATAGAGAGACTATTTACTTCAGTATATTCATCTGTTGTAATTGGTACAACTTTAATTGGTTGTTCAATAAAAATTGTCTGAGGAGAATCTAAAGTGTTAACGATTTCAATGAACGAGTACCAATTTTCAGCCCTATACACTCCCTCAGGTTTTTTTGTTTTTTGGTGTTATATAAATGCTACAAGATTCTATATCTACAGGAAGATGGCTTACTATCTTGCTCAGCCCAGGCACTGTGTATACTTTTGACATGAAATTTGGCTTGTGGCTTAACGGAATTACTATATTCTCAGTTTCCAATACCGAATTTTTTAAGTCAATTTTCATTAAAAGCTCTTTCATCATCTCGGTTCCAATCAAACCGTCGAAATAATTATGGGATTTGAATAATAAAAATGATAGGGTTTTATCTGTCTTAAATTCTGATAAACCGTTAATTTTGACCTGTTTATTAATAAATTGCTTACCAAAGATAGTTTTAATTTCAATGGGTACTATACATTTAATATCTTTTTTATTCACAATCTCTGGGTTAATAAATGATTTATTACTACCAGTGTCAATTAAGAATTTTAAATTTGTATTATTTATGGTGTGTATGTTAATGTATGGTAGAGGATATGTGCTATGATTATTCACGTCTAAATACCCTATTGGTTGCCTGAGGCGTGTGTAGGAAAATTTGTATCATCTACATCGCTTAAGTTTTGGGCACTGGAACTGTCTTGATTTTCATAGCAATTTCTACACCGGTTACCCTCTATGTTAAAAAGCTGTTCTTGTCTATGGTTATTTGAATTCCTGTTTGTGTTTCCACTATATGTATCCATCGGTTCAGTAGGCTGAGGTCTATTATCAGGATGACGGTAGTGTCCAGAACTATTGCTTGGTCTGAAGGTACGGCTATTGTTCTGACTTCCTCTGAAGTTCCTATTCTGCCTAGAAGAATTATTGTCTTGTCTAAAATCGGTATTTGGTCTATTATCATTTTGTCTAAACTGATTGTTTTCTGCAGGAATATTACTGTATCTGGAATTGTAAAATTGTCGAGATGTTTGTTGTCTAGAAAATTGTTGTTGACTATCCGAGGTGGTTGGCATGGTGAGTTGTTGATTCTCAAAAATTGGTCTCTGGATTGCGTGAAATTATTGTTATTCGGCCTATTTTGATTTCTTGTTATGTTCGAGCTCTGCTGTCGGTATTGTAGGTTAGGAAAATAAGTATAGTTTTGCTCTTGTAGGCAAAAGATAAACGCGTCTGTCAATTAAGTTGGTCGCATGGCCCGTATTGTTGAACCTAAAGGTTCCCGTAAACCAGAAAGAAAAGTGTTGAGGCACATTTTTTGGTATAAGGTTCGTTTCGCTTCGATGACAGTCGTATTTGTCTCATGCACCTTTACATGATTTATCATCGCGGAAAGAATTTCCACGATTTTCGAATAAAATATTTCTACGGTGCACTGATTTTGCCTGAGTTGATGCAAATCTCTAATAAGGCTGGTTTCATTCCTTTTATCGGAATAATGAATTATTAAATTGTTCTTGATTTCTCCCCAATCAATCGAAGTACCGTACATGTTAAGAGCCTCGTTGGCTTTCCCTATAACCTTGTTTCTAACTGCTCTAATTATCACTTTTTTGTAACCGATGTTGTTATTTATTTGAGGCATCAGACTCAAAATTTCCTCTACATTTTCAATGAAATCAAAAAGTGATCGCGGATTGCCATCAAACGTTGGGACATCCTTAATTGCATCGGGGATTCGAAGAGAATTAAAGATATCCATTGCAACGGAGGTACCAGAAAGCATCTTATCACTATCTATTTTTGAACACTGCAGGTTAAAACTTAACACTTTTTTATTTAATTTAGTTTCTTTTTTTCTCCAACTGGGAGC
This sequence comes from Brachyopa scutellaris, assembly GCA_949775065.1. NCBI lineage: Eukaryota > Metazoa > Arthropoda > Insecta > Diptera > Syrphidae > Brachyopa > Brachyopa scutellaris. The sequence goes on along the minus strand of OX459113.1, from coordinate 42,257,972 downwards.
GAAAAGAGGGCCACTTAATTTACTATTTATTTTATTTTTTATGAGGACAGGAGGCATGGGAAACCAATAAATGTAAAAATGAATTTCGGACTTACCTTGCCACGTTGAATGCGTTGCGGTTCTTTTTTCGATGCTAGCCACGTTGGATGCGTTGCGGTTCTTTTTGATGCTAAAGGAATGAAAGCCACCACTCCGAAAACCCGTCGAAGTGTGCTCGGTTATATCCAGCTCCCAATGTAGCTACTATATGCATTCACTAATGGATGATTGAATAAAGTACTCCTTACGACGACTGCGCCAATTATATGGGTTTAATTAACCCAGTGGATTTGATTCAGAAATAAAATATGCTTTTTTTTTGTTAAACGTTATAATAATTATTAATTTTCCTTTATTGAAGATCGATAGCTGACCACGTCCAAATTCCAACTGACGCTACGCTAATCCCTAACTCACAAACAACTTTAGAAGTACGTATGTACATAAAAGACCATTACATTTTGCTAACAGAACATGTATACATTTAACGCAACATAAATATAAATTATGTATATAAGCCAGTTGCTTTTGCCTAGCAACATGAGGTGCCATCGACATCGCACATGGTGTCTGCATACGGCCATGCTCCCGTGTTGGCTCACACTGTTCTCTCCATGAGAACACACTGATGAGCGGATTGATCGTTTGGCTTTGGTATTCGGCTGTGCTGTGCTGTGGTATTGCAGAGGTGATGGAGCATGTTGTGGGTGTTGATTAACTCTGGCTTAGCTACGTACATGTATATTTGCCGATGACGCTCTTGAGACATACGTATATTGGGTTGGTGTTGTTGCACGTATGTAACTCGCGCGAGATTTTTAAACTATTATTTTCTCCAAAGTCGGGATTTTGTAAGTCGGGATTTTGTCAGTCGGGATTTTGTCAGTCGGGATTTTGTGGTCGGGATTTTGTAAGGCGGGGTTTCATGCCCAACCCAAACTGAACGCATTTCCTTATAAGCCACAAGACCTGCAGCTATATCTTTATTAAATTCAGATAACTTCAGTAAAATTGGTCAACTGTTGAAAATTGCTCAATACGAACATACATACATTACAATATTACATTGATAATAATCTAACATTTTTATTGTCTCTCCACAAAACATTATTTATATTAATGCCATATAAGATAACTAAATATTTAATTAAATCTCTTCTATCATGTTTGATATCTTTATCCAAAGGAAGCCAACAGTTTGGAATTCTGTTGGCTCTGATTGTTTCTAAGCATATAAACCTCTTCCACGCCAATACTTGTTTCCGGAGAGTTAATTTCATTATAAATTGGTCTTCTTCAGGTAGTATTTCCTCTGGAATGTTATTTGGATCCTCAGGTTTATGTATTTTAGTTTACTATGATTTCTCTCCATTTCTATAAAAGATTCAAAAAATAATTTATGCAAATAGTCCATCAACAGCTAAGAATAATCCGACGAATATATTTTTAAAAGCTTAAAAGGACAAGGCGGTCCTGAGGCTGTCTTCGTATTACATTAACATATTCATTTCGAACTAAATACAAATAGTACATTAAATTATATGTGTATAGTTCTTACTGAAAAAAAAATCACCAAAAAATTTGAATTATACACCAAATGATCAATAATGGTTTCCCTTCACTCACTGTTTTGTCACATAGAATGAACTTTTGCTGCCAAATGCATCAGCCTAAGTCTTTAAGCCTAGTAGAATTATGAAATTACGTCATATTTAAATTAAATGAGGTTTATGTAATACCGTAGCCTAACCACTAACACCAGTACTAAAAGTTAACGCATACTTTGCCCTGGGAAACGTGCAGTGCTAAGTACGTTGGACTACTACGCAATGCTTCCCGAGTTCAATCCCCGGAAAACACCTAAACGTTTTTTGAAGTGAAACTTCTATAGGCCCCTTTGGGTGTGAATCGAATACACGCGATTCCCTATGTTACAAAAACCCACACCATTGGGGAGGGGGAAGCGCCATATATGGAGTGCGTACGTACCCAACAAAGCAGAGACAGCGAACATTAATAATCAGAAATTCAGAAACAGAATCAGTGTGCCATCGATTGTGCGGTAGGCTGGTCATGGAGGGATATATGCGTATTTACGGAAAATAACAAAAACAAAACATGTTCGCAACCGAAGAATTGTTGTTTTAAGTTACATGGTCGCGCGATTCAATCATTCTCCAGTGGGTTTTGATTTCGGTATACACTAGAGATGGGACTCGAGTCGACTTTTACTCGAGGTACTCTAGTAATTGGTTTCAACTCGTATTCGAGTCAAATGTTTTTATTTTCGAGTGATTCAAATTGAATAAGTTGTCAAAAGATTTATGAACTTGCAAAAAACCATGTAACTCGAGTCAGATTTCTACTCGAGTAGAACTCGGTTCTTTTCGTAAATGACACTAGGACTCGAGTTAAATAAAATCACTCGAGTCCCATCACTAGTATACACACAATTTCTCACTCGACTCGACTTCGGGCGATTGCTTCAAATTGTTGTGTTAAATATAAGCCGTGTTTTTTTTTTAAAGTGAGTACATAGTCACTTTTGGAATCATAAAAAACGGGTACACTCAATTCTATACTCACTTTTTGTACAGCTGTTTTGTGATTTTCAAATTGTCACATTTCTATAAATTCTTGACATATGCATGTAAAATTAAATTGTTTATCTATGTTTACTAACGTTTTGATAGTCAATAGTTTAAAATATAGATGCATATGTATTTAATTAATATATTAATATCAAATATTCAAATATTTAATATGAGTTCAAATATTTACATTGTTGACTTTTGTTTCATATTTTTAGCTTGATATCTAAGGAGGCTATGTTCATAAGAACACACCTTTTTTTGTTTTTTGTTTTATAATTCACTCACTATAAATTGGTTAAAGGGATTTATGACTAAAAAAGCTACTAGGGAGAACTATTCTATTCATTGGTCCATGTTATAAAAAAAAATCCGGTCAAGTGCAAGTTATACTTGCGCAACAAGTGTTCCGTATTATGTATCAGTTATTTTAAATACATACATACCTACATACATATGTATGTCATAGATTTATGTTGATAGATCTATGAACCCTTTCTTTAAGATACGATTTCTACTAAAGATACAATGATACTTTGTTCGATACTCACATATATGTACATCCATACAAACATATATATGCAAACAAATTGAGCACAATTTGCGAAAAATAAGTTCAAATTTGTACCTACATGAATGCATACCAACACAAATGTAAGAAAGTTGATCAAATTACCTACATATGCATGTATGTATGTACATATGTTTCTGATGTCCTTTCTCATCTGCTCAGAAGAATACTTATACACACACACAAAGTAAAAGAAAAAAAAAACAAATAAAGTATGTACATACATACATACATATGTACATATGAATACAAGAAATGTACGCTTGTGCATCAGATTTAATTTGTCGTCTCGTCATTTGTTCAATTGTATTAACTGCGTAGAATTGCGGTTTGTCTCCTTCTCTGTGTCTGTATATACACAAAATCAATTTTTCCCAATATAGTAAAAATAGAGACACCTACATTATATTTAATAGGAAACCATCAAGCTTCCTTTATGTGTTATATTATGTATCATTGGTTTAAGTCTAAGGTCAATAGTTATACGGTTGAAATATGCCACGGAAATTCGCTGCGGGTATAACACTTGCCACCAATTATTCAATTTTTACTCTCGTATCTACTTTTAGGCGTTGTGATATTTATTTCTGGATATGTAAACAGTAGGGTAGTTGAAATTAAAAAATTAATTTAAAAAAAAACGGTTAAAGTAGGGCAGTCGTAATAATTATGGTTCCATCTACACGTTATTCTCAATGTTTGTGATTTTATTCGTATTTTTCTGAGCTATATTTTCGGAGAAAAAGCTCGGGACAGCAAGTTGTAACGTTTTGTGAAAAATTGTTAAGAAACTACCCCCCCAAAGTCGAAATTCAGCTTTTTAAGTTCTGGTCTGTGTTTAGGCCACTAATTGCTGCAACTGTTCCAAATTTCAATAGTCTACGTCAAATATTCTCTGAGAAAAAGGCCTGTGACAGACAGACAGACAGACAGACACCGAACTGATTCCATTAGTGTTCCGTTTTGGTACGGACGGAACACTAAAAACATATAAGAGTGTGGGTCTATTATTCAACACTCACGGAGCTATGCACATGGGGATTAAAAAAGTTCATTCAGAGAAGTAGGTAGGTACCAATAATAACACTGCGTGACACGAATTCGGTACCCAAAAAACTGACTGCTGTTATAGTATTCTATAAGTTATAGTATGTAAACGGTGAATGTCTTTTGTTTCTATCACGTCTTGTTTTTTAGGTACACACCGATAACGGTTTTTTAAGCGATCCTCAATTTGCCCACATTTAAATTGAATCATTCTTAAGAAATTAGGCTCATTTTGCGGTAGTGTCTTTGTGATTAACTATATATTTGTGAGTGTTAGACGACTCATGAATACTGAATACTGTAAAAAGCAGTCGCCATCAATGCACCAAATCGTCAAAAGAGTTCTGTTACGTGTGTGGATAATACATTCTTAAGTCTCAGGGGAAAAAAATATCTGAAAATGTAAGGAATGCGTATTTTTTATATTTCGGACGTATTGTGTATAAAGATTCCACAACTATTTTGTGTATCATGTATGCTACTCTCCTGTCTTGGTTGAAAGGAAACAAAACATCTATGCCATTTGCAATACCGACACAACGAACCTAGTAACCACTACAACGATTGCTACTTCTGCCTGACTGATATTCGAGGATTTTCGAAGCTCGGGTTAATGAAGAATTTTGCGAAGGCAATGAATAAAGATGGCGAAGGATTTTTATATTTGAGGTCTGTTTTTTCAAAATGTGACGCAAAGCTAAAAGAAGGTATTTTTATTGGACCACAAATACGCCTTCTGATGAAAAACCAAATTTTTGACCAAACACTCAATGGTAAAGAGCTATATGCATGGACATCATTAAAAGGTGTGCGTAATGGTTTTTCAGGGAATCATAGAGCCGAAAATGCAGAATTCTTGGTTAAAATTTTTTAAATGCATATAAACAGATGGGTTGCAGTATGTCATTGAAAATTCACTTTCTCCTTTCCCATTTCTCTTTTTTTCCTACAAATCTTGGAGCTGTGAATGATGAACAAGGGGAGCGCTTTCATCAGGATGTAAAAAGGTTGGAGGAACGGTTTCAAGGTCGTTAGAATGCAGCTATATTAGGACATTACTGCTGGAGTTTGAAGCGAGAAGACACTTCCCAACACAAAAGAAAAAGTTAAATGTTTTTATTTTTTTTTTAAACAATCAATTTTTATAGAATATTTTTTCATTTTCATTGTATGTAAGTATATTTATAAGAAGTTAATTTGACAGTTTTATTCGAATAACATTGGTAATTAAAAGAAAATATGTGTATACTGAAGCTTTAGGCTTTAATTTTTTACCAAAAATCGTTGCCTTTCGTACCTGAAAAACAGTGCGTGATAGAAAAAAACTACTTATGTTTTCTCATTATGAATACATAAACAGAAAAAATTAAAGTGGGTACTAATTTTTTTTTGAAAATTTGTAACGCAGTGTAATTATTCAATTTTAAATTCTTGTGTATTAAACCCAGAGCAACCAAAGTGGGTCCGTGCGAAAGATAGTTGATCAATGTTTATCACAGCTTCTCATGGCTGTTACTATTTCAGCTTTCATTTTCGAGTTATTGGTCTTCAAACACAATTTTTTTACATTTTTTTTAATCAATTTAAGTGAAAATCGCATTTATCACGGGAAAGTGTGTTCATAACTTTTTTTTTTCTCATTTTGGTGTGCTATAATGTTACCTAAAAATTCACATTGAATAGCCGTGTTTTTTTTAAAGTAAGTACATACTCACTTTTGGAATCACAAAAAAAACGGGTATACTCACTTCTATTGGTACTCACTCTTTGTACAGCTGTTTTGTTATTTTCAAATTGTCACATTTGACGTATGAATGTCATATTAATTTTTTTATCTCAGTGAAAGAAAATAATTCAAGGAAGAAAACAAAAACGACGAATAATAAATAAATCAAATAATGATAACGAAACGACAGAGGTAAGACAACTTTAAACATTACACAAGCATTTGGAAAAATAAGTTTTCTTTTATTATTGCAGATGCTCTTGCTATTGCTCGAATCTTCGAGTGCTGAAAATGAGTCCAGTTTTGAAGAATTTTATACAAGTATATTGAGCTCTGATGACTCTATTGTAGATGTGGAAGAAACCCATTCAAAAGTGGAACACTTCATGGACACTATCGATGCGTATAGTGCAGAAGATCTTAGGTCGCATCTTCGACTTAACCGCTCAACTGTAAGCCAATTAATAAGTAAGTAAATTCGTCTCCTAAGTACCAAATTATTCTTTTTATTCTTTTTATTTCAGCACTATTTTCTCAGTCTGTGTTTACAACAACTTTTATATGTGGAAGACCGAAAATCGGAGCCAAAAAAGAATTTTATATGTACTTGTGGTACATAAGTAACACAAATGGGGAATTTATTCGGCGTCCCGAAATCTTCAGCTTGGGGTTGCAGTTGGTCATGCAAGCAGCTGGTTAGTTTCAATAGCTAGCGAGCATACATATTAAGTGGCCGCAAGGAGATCGTATTGATGCAAACTGTCGACAGTTCGAAACAAAAGAGAAACTGCGGGGTGTAATTGGTACTGTAGATTGTACACATATTACAATAGCTGCTCCTAAGCTAAACAAAGAGTGCTATTATAACCGCAAGCAAAAATTTTCCATCGTTTTGCAAGCCGCCGTTGATGCTAACAAAAAGTTCATTGACGTTTGTGTCGGCGAACCAGGATCCTTGCACGATAGTCGGGTTCTGCGAAGATCTACTTTGTACAGTCGAGCGCATATCAAAAACACCCAGCTGTTTCCAAACAACACATTTTTGTTGGGTGATTCAGCCTACGCTGCTTCGAACTGGCTAGTGCCTCCATATAAAGACTACGGCCAACTTACTGACCAACATAGAGCATTTAACTACCTGCACTCAGCTACAAGGATGGTAGTTGAAAATGCCTTTGGATTGCTGAAAGGAAAATTTCGGAGATTGAATAAATTCACAGAGCAATGAAATCTTGAATCCATAAAAAAGTTAATTTTAAGTGCATGTGTTTTGCAAAATATATGCATTGATAATAATGATACCTTCGTAATGTACAATTTAGAAGAAACTGTCTTCTTACCCACTGCCCCCCAAGCTGAACCGGGAAACAATTTAAGTCGCCGGCAAATGTCGTTCCAATATATGTGCGAACCAAATATAATTTAAGCTGAAAAGTTACAGAAAAAAATACACAATTCATAAACTGTTAATTATTTGTTTTATTTATGATTTCTCTGATTAACTTTAATTTTTTTTTTGCGATATTCGCATTTCTCTTTCCACCTTTCAGCGATTCCTGCCAGGTCCCTTTCCCTTTGGTCGAGGCGCATAGCAAAGTACTGTGACCGCGTTACTTTTGGGCTGCGCAAAGGTGTCCTGGCTTGAGATGTCGTGGCGGTTGCTGATAAGGTGGCTGGCTGTTCGTGGGTCACTGGTGGAACGTTATCCAAATTGACTGATGGTGTAGTTGGAACAAACGGGGAGGGTACGGCAGGGCTTACGTTTCCGCAGTTCTATTAAAAACATAAAATTTAACAACTTTAATTTATTGTCTGAAAATAATTTCTTACCGTATGCAAATTCGTAACTGGTGGAACGTAATTAAAATTTGCTGATGGTGTAGTTGGGGCAGACGTGAAGGGTACGCAAGGGCTTACGTTTTCGCAGTTCTATTAAAAACATAAAATTTAACAAAATATTTTGTCAACTGAAAATAATTTCTTACAGTAGGCAAATTCGCCGTACCGACATTCAATGCACGACTGGTGGAATGGATGGGCTTATCTCCAAAAATTTCCTCCATTTGCTCCATAAAGGGCGGTGGACATGGACTGGCCCCAGTCCTATTAGCGTAATCCTTAGAGGCCTTGTACGCCCTCATCAGCGTCTGCATTTTGATTTCCTTACTTACTTACTTAGTTGGGGCTACAGCTCGAAGTGAACCTGGGCCTGCTTCTCGCAAACCATTTGTGTGTGCGTGTTATATTTTTGCACGAATGGAAGGGACCTACAGTTTTTTGCCAACTCCGAACGGCGAGTTGAGAAGCTCAATCGTGACAAATGATACTCTTTGATGCTTGTCAGACATTCGAAAGAGGTGGGCACTGTGAAAAACTTTTTAGGTGTTTGCGGCGGGATTCGAACCCAAGACCGCTGGCTCAGTAGTCCGACGCACTAACCACTTGCGCTATGGTGCCCAATTGCATGATATTTATGTCCGGATCCTAAAATGTTGGATGTAAGCAATTCCTTAATTGAACAAAAATTTAATATTAGTATGTACTTACGAAGCCTGCGCATATCATATCCTCTAAGATATGACTGTAGCCCAAACGTTTTTTCCTATTATGGGATTTTGAAAATTCATTTTTCCTCGCACTATAAAAATGCAAAAACGCCCTTGTCTCCTCATTGGTCCAACGTTTTAATGGTCTATAATTTGAAAATGTGGATACACATATAATTATTTAATTAATTGTTAATATAATTTCAAATATTTAAATATTTACCTTTTTGACATGTTGGCTCTTGATTTCTTTGTTTTATATTTTTGGCTTGAGTTTAAAGAAGCTGCGTTCTAAAGCACACACCTTTTTTTATTTTATAATGGACTCTCGGTATATTGGTTAAAGGAATTTATGATTAAAAAAGTAACTACGGAGAACTATTCTTTGGTCCATGTTATGAAAAAAAAAAACCTATGGGAGGGAGGGGTCCTAGAAGGTATTTAAAAAAGTTGCTACGGAGAACGAGCTTTGTACATGTGGTTTAAAAAAGTTCATTCAGAGAAGTAGGTAGGTACCAATAATTATTCAATTTTAAATTCTGGTGTATTAAACCAAAGTGGGTCCGTGTGATAGACAGTTGATCAATGTTTATCACAGCAGCCCATGGCTGTTACCATTCCAGCTTTAATTTTCGAGTTATTGGTCTTCAAACACAATTTTTTGTACATTTTTTTTAATCAATTTAAGTGAAAATCGCATTTATCTCGGGAAAGTGTGTTCATAATTTTTTATTTTTTTTTCTTATTTTGCTGCGCTATAATGTTACCTACAAATTCACCATACAAAGGGCTTATAGTTTTGCACGTATAAAGGTATTATTAAAGTTTTTTTTAAGCTTTTCAATTCAATACAACACGAAAAAATATTTTTTATCAAATGCTATCAATGTGACCATTATTTCCTAACAAAATAAGTTCATATTTATAAAATAAATGTATTTTAACCAATCAGAAAAAAGCACTGCATTTATCAACTTCAAAAAAGGAAAACTTATGGACACATCCAATTACAAATGCCAAAAACAAATTTTCCTCCAACCTTTAACCGATTTCAGCGCCATTGGTATTCAGAGTCTGAAACTGCTGTACCAAGTAATGCGTTTACTTGGAGAATTTTACCTAGTGTTATAGCAAGCGAATTTGTTTTTGTAGTGCGGGTAAATTCAAAAGTGAGTATGTACTCACTTAATAAAAAACACGGCTAATATGGAATAATATGTAGTGTAGATATAGCTAACAACAATAGCAATAACAGCAATAACAAAGCAGCGGAAAGGGAGAGAATACAAATACAATGCAACTTACGCAGGGCGTAAGATGGCGTTATGCGCATTTTCTATCCACGGGAAAAAGCCAGCTGTTTTCCAGTCTGGCGTGTTAATGTATACGTTACATGTGCCGAGCGTTATTTTTTATATCATAATTTATGTGCGGAATAATTTGGTTTGTGTGTTATTGTGTACAAAATATATTTGAGTAAAATTCAATTGGATACTGATTTGGAAAAACATTCGATTGGAATCAGGAATGATTGTGAAATTAAACGTCCGGATTTATGAATACAGTGAGAGACTAGTGAAATAAAACATAACCAACAACTATTTAATTCAACACTTTTACCGCCAATGCGTTGTGCTTTCTTGTTATTGATATTAACGACATTTTAGTTGATAATAATCAAAACATTAAATTAAGTTATTGTGGCACGATTCATCTGAGTGAAATACAGGATGGATCCATAGTTGATGATGGAAGAGGAATCATCGACATCAGGTAATTTTCATAATACTCATATGTCGATGGGATTATTGGCATAGTTTTCAAAATCAAGATTATTTCTTGAAAATGTTCCAGGCTGCAGGCACCTTGCGATAGTTACCTTGACGTTATTGCCGTTATCTATTAAAGTGGCTCAGCAATACAGAGCTCTCTTCAAATATATCCAAGTAATAATCATTGATGAAATCAGTACGATCGGAGCAGAACTTCTAGCACAAATTGATTCGAGATTAAAACAAATCACTGGAAACTTTGATACGAGTTTTGGAGGATTGGATGTTATCTTGATTGGGGACTTACAACAGTTACCACCAGTTCGAGCCACTCCAATTTACAAATCGATTAAGCAACGAATGACAGGTCCAATTTTATGGCGTGGTCTCAAGTTGTATGAATTGGATCAGGTTACGGCATGCAATTAGACGCTGATGAACTACATCTGATTGAATCACGTTTCTTCACAAAAGAAGAGGCAGAGAGATTATGTCCACGTGGAATACGTCTGTATCTAACGAACAACTCTGTGAGCGAGTATAACCAGGCAGTATTGAGTCGTGCAGAATGCAGATGAGAAAACCATTTCAATCGCCAAAGATGTGTATGTTGGATGTCAACGTGCAGAACAACAAGCTTTTGTACACCAAAAATTACATAAGATGTAGATTATCGATACTGGTGGTTTGCCGTATGAAACAACTTTCGTTATCAATAAATCATACATTATAACAACAAATATTGACGTCTCGGATGGGTTAGCGAACGGTGCAGTTGGTAAATTAATACGAATTGAACAGAACGAAGAGGGAGAAGTAACTCGTGTTTGGCTCGACTTCCCTGAGACATCGAAAACTGGTGAAAAAAATTAGAAGAAAAGCTGCTGCACATATGATGGCGAACAATATCAGTCGATCTGCTATGCCGATAGTGAGAAGAACATCCACAATTACATTGAATAATAACAAAACAATTGTCGCGAGGAGGAATCATTTTCCGCTAGTTTCTGCCTGCGCTATGACAATTCATAAATCCCAAGGTGGTACGTTCAGTGAGATCGTTTATGAGTACCACAAAAATCACTCACAGCAATTGTTATACGTAGCGTTATCTCGTGTAACGAGTCTCGAAGGACTTTACATTGTAACACGAGATAACGATTCAACGTTTTATCATGGACGAAGAACAACTACATCGATGATCAGTTCGCAAGAGGAGCTACAGAGACTCACTTTAAACCGATTAATTACAAAAGACAGACTGCTCCTGGATTTCATTACTGCTCGGAGAGGATTGTCTATATGTTCTTTGAATTGTCAAAGCCTTGGAGCTCATAAGCGGATCTCACTGATGTGGTGGTGCAGCGGGCAAACATATTGCTCCTCTCAGAGACTTGGTTGAAGGATGAAGAGAATATGGACATACCAAATTTTGATTGCGTCGTAAGATTCAAGCGCCCCAACGTTCGAGCTGCAGGAGTGGCAGTATACAAGAATACTGTCAATAATACCAACATTGTAACTCCACATTTAACTGTCGATTTGCAACAAGCGAATACACTGTCTGTGAATACCTCAGCGATCGGTGACATATGTGCTGCTGAGTGCGTCATGGAGGATCAGCAGTAAATTTTGATGGTGGCCATATATATATCTCCAAACAACTCGATTGCAGATATAATCAAATTCATCCATCGATCTCTAGCGGTATATACCGTAGAGGTTGCACCGCTTATTGATCCTGAACTTGGCAGGATACCCATGATTTTCAGTGGAGATTTTAATGTGAAATTCGCATCTGCAGAATCTTAACCATTAATCGACTTCCTCAATGCCAAACTCGAACTACATATGACGAATGACCGTACAGAAGCAACGACGAGATCTGGGACTACTATTGATGCAGTTTTTGCTAGATTTCTAGATCGATGACAATCAAAAGTTTTCGTTTCTTACTTCCGATTTACACTGATATTAGAGCCACTGATCCCATACTATCCTCAGCAGTAGAAAACAATATTTACAGAATATCATAACATCTCTATAAATTCGACCCCTACGAAGTTTCACTTCTGTCGCGTAACTCTCTACGCACCCTTTTTTCACGGTGACACTTCTTTCGAGTGTCTGACAAGCAATCAAAGAGTATCATTTGTCACGATTGAGCTTCCCAACTCGCCGTTAGGAGTCGAAAAAACAAACAAACTGTAGGTCCCTTCCATTTGCTTGTGGTTTTGTTGCTTGTATTAAGCACACCATAACACAGATCTGATGGTGTTTAAATAAAGCTGCCTTTCCTGTTAGAATGTTAACAATAGGCGTGTTTTTTTCCAAACTTATATAGGCTAAACATGTTTCCGCAACATGTTTTCAATGTAAAATACAACAAAACCTTAGCCTGGATAATTATCCAGTCTTATTTTTGTATGGAAAGCTTTTTCGAAATCTATAGAGATTTGAAAAAAAAAACGCGCGATATTGTTGCCAGTTAGCACTCCAATCAGCATTGACAGCGGTTTCCTGACTTTGTGTAGGAGTTTTTGAAGTGAAACTTCTTAGCTCGCGGTGTGAATCCAAAATCGTGTAACGAAAATTCGTCACGAAAAACATTGCATCTTTTTCAGAACCCAACGTATTAGCACGCGTTAGAATGAGATACACTCTAAACTCAGTCTCAGCTTTGTTCACAGCCCAGCTCAGTCGGGCGGCCGCTCACGCAGTGTAAGTGCATGTGTGTGCTACTTGGTGGGGTTTCGGATGGTATACAGTGCTAGCGCGCTCATACATGAAAGCATTGTATCTTGTATTTGAAACCACTCTCATCAAGCTCTTTTCGAATTGAAATATTGAGAGCGCGAATAAGGAAAATTAAGAATGAGATTGAGAACTAAAATATGGGATTTGGCTTTTAATACTTACGAGCTTACGACTTACGAGTATGACGGATTTATTTCTCTTTCTTTGGTAGGAATTTGAATGAAACCATATGAGTAGTAAAACCCATTGTATGTGTGTGGGTGTGTATGTTCTCAAAAACATAAAGTGAATAAGCCAAAACAAGTCATAACATTGCGCAGGTTATAGCATGAATGTATATTTCTTTTTCTGCATATTTTGTGGAAAATATGAATTTCGTGTTTTAGTTGATCTGTTCTGTGCCCGAAATGCAAAGTGTGATTATTGACTATTTGAACGAGAATAAAATTGATATTTAGATCAAAGATGGTTAAAAACTATGTATTTGTTGTTTTTGTTAAGTAAATATATTATAATACGTAGTACAGACATATGTATATGTAGATTTATATTGTAATTTTGTTCAAATTCAAGCCAACGAAGCTACATAATATATAAATTATGGAGCTTACTCATGCGGTTGAGAAGCACGCAGTAATATAACTAATCTACGCAGGCTCAGGTAATCCGATGTCTTACGAAAGTAAATTAACCAATCGGTAATTCTGCTGAAAATTAGAGAAGATAACGCAACCTCCCCTTACAACTGCCATTTTGGCACTAACTAAAAACCAAAATATAGTTGAGTCGTTACGGACGTGCACATAACTAAGGTTGTATTAGTACACTTGTTACACTTACTAGTAGTACTAGTGCTAGTGCTAGATGGTAGTGCATGCATGATAGCATTGTATGTGAAACCACTCTCATCAAGCTCTTTTCAAATTAAAATATTGAGAGCATGAGGAATGAAAATAATGAATGTGATTGAGTTGAGAACTAAAATATGGAATCTGACATTTGAGCAATTTACTTTTACTACTTACGTCTTATGAGCTTACGACTTACGAGTATGACGGATTTATTTCTCTTTCTTTGGTAGGAATTTGAATGAAACCATATGAGTAGTAAAATCCATTGTATGTGTGTGGGTGTGTATGTTCTCAAAAACATACAGTGAATAAGCCAAAACAAGTCATAACATTGCGCAGGTTATAGCATGAATGTATATTTCTTTTTCTGCATATTTTGGGGAAAATATGAATTTTGTGTTTTAGTTGATCTGTTCTGTGCCCGAAATGCAAAGTGTGATTATTGACTATTTGACCGAGAATAAAATTGATATTTAGATCAAAGATGGTTAAAAACTATGTATTTGTTGTTTTTGTTAAGTATATTATAATACGTAGTACAGACATATGTATATGTAGATTTATATTGTAATTTTGTTCAAATTTAAGCCAACGAAGCTACCTAATATTTAAATTATGGAGCTTACTCATGCGGTTGAGTGTTGAGAAGCACGCAGTATCTAATCTACACAGGCGCAGGCAATCCGATGCCTTACGAAAGTAAATTAACCAATCGGTAATTCTGCTGAAAATTAGAGAAGATAACGCAACCTCCCCTAACAACTGCCATTTTGGCACTAACCAAAAACCAAAATATAGTTGAGTCGTTCCGGTCGTACACATAACTAAGGTAGTATTAGTACACTAGTTACTCTTACTAGTAGTACTAGTGCACACATGATAGCATTGTATGTGAAACCACTCTCATCAAGCTCTTTTCGAATTGAATTATTGAGAGCGTGAGGCATGAAAATAATGAATGAGATCGAGTTGAGAACTAAAATATGGAATTTGACTTTTACTACTTACGAGCTTACGACTTACGAGTATGACGGATTTATTTCTTTCTTTGGTAGGATTTAGAATGAAACCATATGAGATGCAGTGAATAAGCCAAAACAAAAGTCAACATTGCGCAGGTTATAGATATTCAAACTTTTGGTAATTTTGGTGAATCAAAATAAATAAGTTGTTAAATTCAGTTGTCCGTGTTGAATGATGTTGATGTATGTAGGTACATATATGTATGATTATGATATCTTTCTTCTGCCTGTCCGTCAATTTCGCTCTTCGCTCTCTTGCAATCTCTATCTATCTGTATTTATCTCATTCGTAAAATTATATGACCAATACAAATAATATAAACACCATTTATAAAAAAAAATTTCACTTCTACCGCGTGTTTCTGCTAGAACCTCAGCTTGAAAAACTCTGCTGTGGTCTGGGAGTCGTATGGAGCTGCTTATCCTCAGTTCAAAAGCAACTCGCTACTGTAGTATAGTAAATGTAATAAAGTGGACGACCAGTATAACGAACGCTCCATATAACGAATTTCCAATATAACGAATGAAATTTTTTTTCCCATTACTGGTTCTATATAACGAATGGTTTAAAAATGTTACGCTCGATATAACGAATGCCTTGCAAATTCCTGTAGGCGCAGGTTATCTTTTGTCGAATTTTGTCATTTTTTGTACGTATCCTTACTTCTGCCTGTGCTAGTAACATCTGTAGAGTGTATGTATCTATTTTTTTTTTTTTTTGTAAATTCCTGGTAATGATTAATGGAAATGTGAATGCAGGTGTTCGTAACTGGGTCGATGGGAATTGATGTGCATTGCTGGTCGTGTTTTCCAGGAAATAATCTACTGCAAGTTCAGGTGCACGGGCAATGTGGTTCATGGGAAGTTGAGCGAACTGAGCTTCAGGGTCATGTGACGATAGTCAATCTTTTGGGTGTTAACTTATATGTATATACATAAATGTAATTTTAAAGGAAATTTAACTGTTTTAGTTTGTTGGGTTTTTTACGTTTTATATTTACGCCTTTCATTTCGCGAAGGATTCCTAGTGGCGCACTGATGAAAAAATTAAACTTTCAGAAGCAGTGAATTGCTTCAATAAATGCATACAGTGGTCAGTTCACAACAATATCGACTACTCAAAAACACTTTTATTAATAGGTAGTCCAAAAAAGCTGGGAGGGAGCCAAAAGGCAAACTAATAATAGACTTCATTTCCAAATCATAATTGTTTTATTTAGGTACCAAAAACTTATTACTAATTGATTTTTATTTTCTTACAAATCATATCATTCTTCATATAATATATAAATCTCAATGTGACGCTCTTACCTGTCAATCTTACGATTAGGTAAACACGAAAACTAATGCACACAATGAAGTAAAACTTCGTATTCCAGTTTATTAACATCCTGTGCCTATTTGCAATATTATTTAAATTAATGCAAAAATAAAAACACTCTAACAAATGACACTTTCTTGCGAAATGTCACTTATTCAAACATTAAATACTTACAATCCACACTTGTGGATTGTATATATTGGTAGATTGCAAACCTTGGTGTGCGTTCGCATTGTCTTTGATTTTCGAACTAAATGACAATGTATGTATTGTAAGTAACGCTATATTTCTTAGACACGGGCGAAGCCGGCCGGACAGCTAGTAAATACATAAATTTCATTGTAAAAATCACTTGTTTTTTATATTCTAGTATTAATTAGCAAAAGAAAGCCGATTTATATAACGAATTTTCGTTATATCGAATGACTGTGCATTATATAATTCGTTATACTGGACGTCCACTGTACTTCATTTTTCTCCCACTGTTCTCTTCTTGGAAATGCCCACGAGAAGGGTCTTTCAAAATCCAAGTATGGGATAGTGTATGCATTCGATCTCCAGTACTTTGACTGGCTTATCCTTGAGAGCGGCCTTTGCTGCGGTTTAATCCCGCTGTTCGCGTTGTTCTCATCACGCTGGTTATTCCAGTGCATGATATTCTCTGTACATTGGTCATATCCTTAAGGTCTTGGCACGCTGCCTCCAAACCAATCTTCCCTATGTTGGCATGAGTCTGACTATCGCAGAGTACATCCACAGTGTTATTTGTAGCCTACATCCCCAGATGTTTGTCGAAGAATCTACTTAAGGTATAGAAGACAACCGAAGCTTTCTTAGGCCTCGAAGTATTTCGGACTCTCTGACAACATAAGGAAATCACCCTCAATGGTCGGTAGCTGGCTTGCCAGATATCTTATATTTTGCATGATGAGCATACTAACCCTATTGATGACTAAAACAAATAATGGATACTAAGATAAACTTTAAAATCGTCACATGGAATTCAAACGGACTAATTCAACATGCTTTAGAAATAAAACAATTCATTAAAAACAGCTCAATTGACATTCTGTTCATATCAGAAACACATTTCACAAATAAAAGTTTTTTAAAATTCCCAGTTTTAAAATCTGTCACACAAATCATGGTGGCACAGCATGGTGGCAAACAAGGCATCAAATGCCATGAATGATACAAAAAAGACTATTTACAAGAGTGACAATCACCCAAATCGAGGGTACGCGAGGACCACTTATAATATCAGCATTATACTGCCCACAAAATTCACAATAAGTCAATTAAAGTATGCTGACTTCACTACATCAAATACCTGGGACCACGTTTTAACACAGGTGGTGACTTCAATGCAAAAAATATGGACAAACGGAAGAAGAACGCATACCCTACGATCTCTCATAATGTTTGCGTATGTGTACATAACCAGTATACACTACGTAGTGAACATGATGGGAAAAAAAGTACGCTACGATAGTGTTCTTATCTTCGTACGCAAACTCTATTTTTCGATTTTAGTGTTTGCGTACGCGAGCACAAACGCTAAGTAGCGTACGGTACAGTACTTTTTAGTGTTTTTTGCATTGTGTAAAGCGTGTTTGCATTATTAATAAATTTTTTTTTTGCAAATTCGTGTAAGATAATTACAAAGGGATACAGCAATAAAACAATCCATTGATAATGCATACACACTTCATACAATGCAAAGATCACTGAAAAGTAACGTACCCTATGCTACTTAGTGTTTGTGCTCGCGTACGCAAACACTAAAATCGAAAAATAGAGTTTGCGTACGAAGAATAGAACACTATCGTAGCGTACTCTTCATTCTCATCACGTGCACTACGTAGTGAATACCGGTTGTGCACACGTACACAACCATTATGACCAGCCGTAGC
Organism: Brachyopa scutellaris; assembly: GCA_949775065.1. NCBI lineage: Eukaryota > Metazoa > Arthropoda > Insecta > Diptera > Syrphidae > Brachyopa > Brachyopa scutellaris. Next base: position 42,239,816 of record OX459113.1, on the reverse strand, counting down.
GTTTGTGTTCTTCTTAGGTACGGTACGTTTAGTGTAGGGTTTTTTTTTTGCGAACTCTGCTGGGATGCTTTCCGACATTTTGTTGACGTAACAATTGAATTTGAGACTTCACTAAAAACGAATGAAGACCTTGAAAGTGCGATTATTCATCTCAATGACCTCCTATACTCTGCAGCCTTAAAATCGACGCCTGACCTAAACCAATTAAAAACCAATCCTTCACTATCGTCACAAATAATAAGGCAAAATATCAAAGAAAAACGAAAACTAAAAAAAAACTTGGTACTCAAGAAGATCACCAATCGACAAAGCGAACTTTTATAGAGCGACGAAGGAACTTAGGGCCGTACTTAAAGAACGCAATAACAGCAGCATTAACTTATCTCAGTCCTTAGGGCAGTCCTGATAATTTTATTCCATCTACACTTATTCTCAACGTTTGTGACTTTATTCAAATTTTTCTTGGTGATATTTTCGGAGAAAACGCCTGGGACAGCAAGTTGTTGCACTTTTTAAGTTCTGGTCTGTGCTTGGGCCACTAATTGCTACAACTGTTCCAAATTTCAATAGTCTACGTTAAATAATCTCTAAGAAAAAGGCCTGTGCCAGACAGACAGACACCGAACTGATTCCATTAGTGTTCCGCTTTGCTACGGACAAAAGTAACATCACTGAAAACATCCTCGATCATAAATTCTAATTATGTATATTTGTTCTTATATTTTGTTGGATTGTTAGAGACTTGTGAATAAATGCCAAAAGAATACCCGCTGCCTAACGTTGCTACAAAGCCGTTTTTTCTTGCTGTCGATAAGATTTCCATTTTTACTTTACTTTGACTTCTTTAAAGAACTGAACAACACATAAGCAATAAGCGAAACCATCGCTCGTAACATTAAGCCTCCAGAATGGCTGTGCCTGACATTAACGTCCCTTTTCAATATTTCACTCTCTTCCACACCGTCTTAATTCTTATGCAGACTTAAAAAGGCGGCTAAAATTTACTCTTCCCCGAAGCACTTTAATGCTTAACTCTTGCCAAGAAATAAAAATCAAGTTTCACGGATTCACGAGGATAAAGAAACGAGGTGAAAGAAAGTTTATTTTTATGTTTTTAAATAATGAAAGAGAAGTCATCTTAATCGTGCCTCCGCCCCATCCCATATCGCTTCCGGTCCTATTCCGCCCCCCACTCCCATCATCATTCTTCGCAATAATGCCCTGTGACGACAAAAGATGCCACACATTTTTACGCTCACTGTGTGTGATTTGAACTTTAAAAATGCGACGGTATAGGTACGAGTACATTCGCAAACCTGAAGTGTGTGGATATACATAGCTGTTTTTATTTTGGGTAAACATTTTAAAGAAGTCGTTCCTGGGAACCATCTTCCCTTAGGCCATAGTTCGCTACTCAGTGCCCCCCTTGTACGAAAAGTTGAAACTGAAACACAGATCTCGACGAGAAAAGGCTAAAGCAAAATAAATATACACGGAGAGGACCACGACAGAGTGCGAGAAAGAGAAATCTTTGAAACTCCAAGGATGTGAAAGTTAGATCTGGAAGAAAACCCTTCAACTTTAAATTTGGTGCACTTGAGGTGAAGCGAAGCCATTACTTGATTGAAAATTTTCTTCAGAAAATTGTGTGCCACTAGTGATGATGACGGTGGTGGCGGCGGTCGGTGGTACTGAAAGTAAACTTCCAAGGTGTACTTTAAAGTTTTTTTTTCCTTCCTCTTCTTTTGCTTTTTCTTTTCGCTCTTCCTTCCTCCATCGTGTTCTTATTCGTTTCGGTTGTAATGGAGCGGTTTCAGTCGGATGCCTCTAAGTTGGGGGTGGTGAATTGAAATTGATTACAAGAGTGTTCGTCGTCGATTTCATACTTGAGGCTCCATCTGCGTGGGAGTTGTTTTGTTTTCTTTTTCAATGGTATTGATTTTTGTCCTTCTCCCCATTTGATATAATGAATAAGGAAAGAAGGTCACCCAGACGTTGGAATGACCAGGTGATGTGTCTTGTAATGGATCAATAGTTGAGCATCAAATTTGGAGCAGGTGACATTTTGGGGGATGAAAAAGAAACTTTGATGATGCTTAAGTGGAAAGGGGCCGAACATCTTGAGATGGGACTTCAAAATGGTTTTAAACTGTATAATTGTTCACTATGTATAGCAGTTGTATGTGTTTTGTTGCGGAATTAAAATGGCAGATGGAGTGAATTTGATTCATTGCACAGGCATAAGCAATAACCGAAAGTGTTGATGTTGGGATATGGGACCATCAATTCAGTTATTGGCTGCTTTATAGGATATAGGATTATTTTATATGGTTCCAAGGCGAAGATGAAAATATTGGATTCTTGCAATTAGTTTCAAAAGTAGATAAAATTCTTTTGCGTCCACAAGCAAACTCGTTTGTCCAATTTTTTCTTAATAAAATATAGAATTACTAAAAGGGATGGCCAGCTGCCATGTTTAAAAGTACTTGGCAGCCTTTCTTTATACATTGTCGGACAAAACTAAAGGACGCATTTTCCCCAAGTATATATATATATATATATTATATATATATTTTCCAAAATAACACTCTTTTAAGCGAATCAAAATTTTTTTATAATTCACGCGCGCTAAAGGGGTTATGAGTACCCTTAATCCCCCAAACCCTACCCTATGGTTCAGAGCGATGCTCAAACTAAACTTTCGTGAAAATTTCCAAAACTACGAAACTTACGGTGATTCAAGGTAATTCCAAAGAACGTCGGAGGCAGCCGGTAATTAGTTACACATATTATGTTCATGCTCAGTACAGTCGTTTTAATAACAACATCCGGGCCCCCTGGACCCCAGGGTGGGAATACTGTAATATTTTCAAGTTTTCGTATTTTCTTGTTTGTTGAATACGTTTGCTTGGTAAATCTTTCTTTCTTTCTTTCTTTAGGTGGCGCTACAGTTTGGGGTGAAGCAGGGCCTACTTCTCACAACCATTTGTGCGTGCGTGTTATATTTTTGTACGAATAAAAGGGACGAACAGCGAGTTGAGAATCTAATCGTGACAAATGATACTCCACATAGTTAGGAGTGTACTTGTTCGCTATTATCCCCTTATAATATTCGGGACTCACGGGGCCTTTTCGTGGGAGAAGTAAAATGCAGCCGATCACATGAAGGTTCAAATTCAAGAAGAAATTTTATTATGCGGAAATGACTTTCATTATTATATCGTTTGACAAGTATACAATTTAGGGAGTGTTCAGAAAAGTGCTTGTTTAGGTAGGAACCACAATTTAAAGTTTGTAATAGAATTCAAGCATAGATGGCCGCTACATGCCGCCCACCTTGAAATAACAGATACAATTTCAATCGATAGCTTATTTACAAATGTTGATGTATATTTTAAATTAAGTTAACTTTAAGTTTAAATCCAGTTTAAATTTAAGTTTTCTCAAAGGTTACAAAATAATTCATTTAAAATTTTAGTTAATTTTAAGTTAATTCAATCATCAATTCAGAAGCACAATATTTTAAGTTTATATTTGTAGTTTCTACTTCAACTTCATATCAAAATTTAATTTAAATTAAGCAAACACAATTATTTAATTTAAATTAAGCAAACACAATTTTGAGATAGGACGCTTTAATAATCCATTTTTTGTTAAAAGCGTAGCCACTCTCGCCAAGCCGTCAGTTCCATAGTGTACTTCCTTCACACGACCAAGTAACCATTTTCCTGGGGGCTGATTCTCATCCAGAATTAAAACCAGATTATTTGGACTAAGATTTTTGGTTTCCTTTCTCCATTTACTGCGCTGTTGAAGCGAGGAAACATACTCTTATTGCCAGCGATTCCAAAACGCCTGTTGTAGTCGGGTTATAATCTGAAATCTTGAAAGACGGTTAATGTTTGTCGAAAGATAGTCTGGTTCATTCACAAAGTACGAGGTATTTCCTACAAAAAAATGTGCAGGAGTCAAGGGCTCAAAATCTTCAACCTCGTCCGACATTGCTACCAAAGGACTAGAATTTAAGCATGACTCTATTTGGCACAAGAGCGTTTGCAGTTCTTCGAACGATAAAAGAGCCGACCTACGCAAGTGAAATTTCGTCGATTTTACCGCAGCCTCCCATAAGCCACCAAAATTGGGAGCCGACGGCGGGATGAAATGTCAGTTTATTGCCTCGTTGCTTGCTTCATTGTGCAAGCGCTCTTGGACATCCTTTGACCGTAAGAATTAATTTAGCTCAACGAGTAGATTTTTGGCCCCAACAAAATTGGTACCATTGTCACAGTAAAGATTCGAGCACCTTCCCCTCCTAGCGATGAAGCGTTTTAAAGCCAACATAAAAGCGTCTGTTGACAAACTGGAGACTAATTCCAAATGCATAGCCCTGGTACATAAACAAATAAACACTGCAATGTAGACCTTTTGTCCTCTGCATCCTCTCTTGCTCCATGTAGTGGCTAAAACAGGTCCCGCATAGTCCACCCCAGCATTGAAAAATGCTTTTTCTCCGCTCAGTCTTGCCGCTGGGAGGTTTCCCATTTTCTGCTGCATTGGCTTTGCGCTGAATCTTTGACATACCACACAACGATGAATAATTTTCCTTAATGCATTCCGTGCTCCGATAATCCAAAAGTCCTTCCTCAGTAGGGCTAACAGTAATTGAGGTCCTGCGTGTAATTATTTATGATGAGCATTAGAAATGACTAGATTGGTGAAGCGCGATGAATTCGGAAGTATTGATGGGTGTTTCTGCCTATATCCAACCGGGGCAGCATCGGTACGCCCACCGACCCGCAGTAATCCGTCGGAGTTTAAAACAGGATTTAGTTTTAACAGCTGGTTTGTTCACGGCGGTAAGCCTTCTTGCAAACAGACTATCTCCTCTCTAAAATGATTCTCCTGCTCTACCTTGGCCCATATGTTTATGGCTCTGTTCAACTCGTCGGTGGCAAGCCATCATGTTTTCCTCTGCGTCTTGCTTTATCGACAGTTGTTGCTAAAACGTATAAGTAAGACAGTTATCCTTAAAAGCCTTGAATAAGTAGAGTATTTTTCTAGAATATAGTTGCCCTCTCCATCTTCCTTGATAATAGACGAAAGTACGATTTTCCGTTCTTCCAAGTTTTGCTTATCACCTCCGTAGTTGGGAAAGACGTCAAAGGACGATGGTTCACGAAGGACTAGGTCTGGGCAATTCCACCACAAGGGATGGTTAATAAGTTGTCTTGCACCCACCCCCCTCGATGCGCAATCGGCTTGGTTGATTTCTCCCTTCACATGACGCCACTGACAATGAATGTTGCAAACCTTTTTGGATGTCCGTTAAGCCAATGAAGAACTATGGTGGAATCCGTCAATCCATATATTGGAATATTATAGTAACCCTTACTCTCCCGTATTTTGCTTACCAGTTTGGACAAAAGACTCGCAGCACACAGTTCCAAGCGAGGCAGAGCCACGACTGGCTTAAGAGGTGCTACCTTTGTTCTTGCTGCAACAAAACTAGTAACCACCTTCCCGTCATCGATAACACTAAGCAGGTAGACGACTGCAGCGTACGCCGCCTCAGACGCATCGCAGAACACATGCATCTCAAACGATGACATTTTATGTGACCTATATCGGGGAAGTAAAAGTGCCTCAAGCTCCTTAATATAACCTCTAATTCCTCCCACCTTTTTATTAGCTTCAATGAAATTTGATCATCCCAATCTACTCCTTCCTGCCAGGCATTCTGCAGTAAGATCTTGTAATTAACCAAAAAGGGTGCTAAATATCCTAGAGGATCAAAGATCCGCGCCGCTTCTGACATGAGATTTCTTTTGGTGAAGCATGAAACTTCACCCCTTAAAACAACCTTGAAACTAAAACAGGAGGTTCGGTCTTCCTTGTCGTCTCGAACCTGGGGGCTGTGTTTCGAAGATCCTCTTTGCTGGAGCATTGTTGTCCATTCGCTCGATGTGGCCGAGCCAGTGTAGTCAACGTGTTTTGGCTTTTCGGACTACATCCACATCTTGGTACAGCTCATAGAGTTCGCGGTTGTATCTGCTCCTCCATTCGCCCTCCTCGCATACGGGACCGAATATCCGACGAAGAATTATTCTCTCGAAATTATTCAAAATCTGCTCTGCTTTCCTGCTTATCGTCCAACACTCGGCTCCATACAGCAGAACTGGCAGGATCAATGTATTGTAGAGCATGCATTTTGTCTTCCGAGTTACGAGTTTTGAACCCATTTGTTTTGCCAAACCGAAGTAGCAGCGGTTTCCTAGGGTAAGTCTTCGTCGAATCTCCACTAAGGTGTCATTCGTGGAGTTGATGTTTACTCCGAGGTAGGTTAACTCCTTAACCACTTCGAAGTTACTGTTGCCAACAGTGACGTTTTGTCCTAGGCGGTGGACAGATGCTTCTTTGTTTGTTGACAACATGTACTTGGTTTTGTCCTCATTCACTTCAAGGCCAACTCGTTTCGCCTGTTCTTCAATTGCCGTAAAAGCCTCTAAGACGACGCGCTGGGAGCGCCCGATGATGTCGATGTCGTCCGCATACCCCAGTAGCTGGACAAATTTGTAAAAGATAGTACCTTCCGTGTTAACACCTGCCCTGCGCACTATCTGTTCCAGCACAAGATTGAAGAAGTCACATGACAGCGCATCTCCTTGCCGAAATCCGGTGTATGTTTGGAATAGTTCAGAGGAACTGTTTCCAAATGCACCGCGTATTTTCCAGCGTCACGCGGCATAGCTGGATAAATTTAGCCGAGATCCCGAATTCGGCTATCGTCTTGTAGAGCTCAAGACGATGAATGCTATCATATGCGGCTTTGAAGTCGATGAAGAGATGGTGAGTCTCGACTTGAAATTCGTTGGTATTTTCCAGGATCTGTCTTAGTGTGAAAATTTGGTCGATCGTCGATCTGCCGGGCCGGAAGGCACACTGGTACATGCCGATTAGTGTGCTGCAGAAACGTTTCAGACGTTCACACAGTACGTTGGATAGGATCTTATATGCGACATTAAGCAAGGATATGCCTCGGTAGTTCTTACAGGACATAGGATCGCCTTTCTTGAAGATGGGGCATATAGAGCTGATACTCCAGTCATCGGGCATGGCTTCCTCCACCCATACTTGGTTGATGATTTGGTGCATGCACCCTACCAAAGCATCACCATATTTGAAAAGCTCCGCTGGTAGACCATCAGAGCCATAAGCCTTGTTGTTCTTCAGCTTTTTGATAACTGAGCCGACCTCTTCAAAATTGGGAGGGGGATTGATTCTTCACTGACTGGATGCGGGTTCTCTTCTTGCCCTATCACTCTCTCTACCTGATGCCCATTAAGTAGCTGCTGGAAGTGCTGCTTAAACACATCTACTATTCCCTGCGCTTCGGTGACTAGGTTTCCTTCACTGTTTCGAAGAGCCTGCGTTCCGGGCTTGAAGCCTGCTGCCAGTTGTTTGGCTTTCCTATAAAACATCCGGATGTTGTTCCTATCGCGGGATTCTTCGATATCCTTGAGCTGGGAGACTGCGTGGGCCCTTTTCTTCTTACGCAGGATCTTCTTCTCCTCCCTTATTCTGCCTCGATACTCTTTTCTCGCTGCTCTTGTTTTGCGCTGCAGCGCTTGCACGTGTGCATTTTCTGTCACCTTTTTCCGACGCACGCATTCATCATCATACTCTTTTTGGGTGGTGGCTGGTAGCCTATGTTGGTCTCTGCTACCCCTTTGATGATGTCGCGATAATGGTTCCACAGATTGTTGGCGTTTGTGGATGGTGATGGTGGCTGCTCCATTCGTGCTAAGGCTTCCAACATTGAATTTCTTTTTCTGGGCGGTTCGCAGCTTTTTCTCGTTGGATAGTCGAGCTCTGAATTTAGCTGCAACAAGATAATGGTCAAAGTCGACGTTTGCCCCTCTGAAGGTTTGCACATTCAGAATGTTGGATGCGTGTATAGCAAATATTAGCACGTGATCAATTTGGTTGGCGGTTCGACCATCTGGAGAGCGCCAGGTTGCTGTGTGGATTCGTAGTCTTGGAAACCTAGTGCTACTTATCACCGCATTACGAGCTGCTGCAAAATCGATTAGCCGGAGGCCGTTGTCTGTGGTCGTGTCGTGGAGGCTGTGCTTTCCAACTAATCCGCCGAAGATGTTTTCCTTACCGATTTTAGCATTGAAGTCCCCGAGTATGATTTTGACATCATACTCCGGACAGGCTCCGTTCAGGAGGTCATAAAACTCCTCCTTGATAGAGTCTTCAGCTTGGTTGGTAGGGGCGTGTGCACATATTATGCTGATGTTTTGGAATGTTGCCTTGATGCGGATTATAGTCAGGCGATCGCTGATCGGCTTAGAGTCAGTTATTCTTGAGCGTAGCCGATTTCCCACGACGAATCCACATCCTAACATGCGCAGCTTTTTGTGACGGCTGTAATAAATGTCGCAGTTTTCCCTTTTTTGCATACCTGATCCTATCCATCGTATCTCCTGGATCGCGGTAATATCTGCCTTGTACCGCGTGAGGACAAACAGTGTTTGTTTACATTCAGCAGGCGTAGCACCCCCTATTAAAATATCATCGATATAGCACAATACTTTCTTCATGCCCAAAATTACTCTATCCATAAAGGATTGGAAAATGCCAGGTGCAGTACTCACACCAAAAACTAATCTATTAAACACAAATAGGCCTTTGAAAGTATTAATGACCAGAAGCTTCCTTGATTCTTTATTGACCGATAATTGCATGTAAGCTCCTTTAAGATCAATCACACAAAAACATTTACAGTCCGAAATTTGTGCAAACATTTCTTGAATTTTCGGTAATGGATAATACATCGTTTCTATGCACTTATTAATAGTGACTTTACAATCGACGCAAATTCTAATTGTGTTGTCTTTTTTGGGCACAATTACAATCGGACTTGCCCAACGACTGACACTTATTGGCTCTATAATACCTTCTTGGACTAAACGACTCAATTCCGTGTCAACTTTATCCCGCAACTTAAATGGAACACTATACGCGGCATGAAAAATCGGCACTACATCTTCTTTTAATACAATGTCCGCTTCAAAACCGACTATAGGAGTGTTTAACTCCGACTCAACGATATTTGGAAATTTGGATTTTATTTCCTGAACAATGTCATTCTTCCTAGCTATAGTAAGGACCTGCGATTCGAACCTAAATTGTTCTCTCTACTTGGGAAAAATTGCATCAATCCACGGCCGACCCATTAAACTAATTCTTGGTCTATTGCCTTTGACTACCACGATTGTAAAATTAAACACATTACCAGAAAAACTCACTTCACAGTCCATAGTTCCAAGCTCGTCTAATTCACTACCTGTAACTGAAACTAAATTAGAGTTATTTTTAATTAATTTACAATTGGAAAAACTTAGCTTATACTGCTCTTCAGACATTAACGACGATGTAGCTCCAGTATCGATCTCCATTAACATCTTGGTACTATTTACAACGACTTCGCATACCTCTGGTTGATTGGAAGGCGTCCAACTACTGATGACGTGAACTCCTCATGACTGTTTCGAACTGGGACACATTGGGGATATGTGACCTTTTCGGTTGCATAGAAAACACTCCCAATTTACTGCTGGACAATTTCCATGTGCAGGTCTTCCACATCGGAAACATTGACTCCTTTGACTGCTATTTGACTGCGACTGATGACGATTTTTGTGGTGACCATTATTATTCGACTTTTGACTGAACGACGACCTGCTTGACTGGACCTGCTTTTGATGTTTTGGCGTAACCCTTGAAGACTTACTCGACATGTAGACAGCGTTCGTTGCTCTTGACACTTGCACAGTACAGGATGCTCTTTCCGATGACTCGATTGTGAGGGCCTTTTCACAATATTGCTCGAAGCTTAAATTATCGTTCTCCAGCAATGCTTGTTGGATTTTTTCATGTTTCAATCCAACAATAAAACGATCAGACAGCTGCTCATCTAGGATTTTTAATTTATACAATCCAATTTTCGTATCAACTGCAGCAGTACTGCCGGCCGATGTTCCAGCGTTGGTGGTAGCAGTAGCTGTTGAATCCATAAAATCTCCAAAACAGCAATCTTGGGCTGCTGCTTTTAACCTCAAAATATAGTCACCAATAGACTCACCAAACTGTTGCACCACGTTATGGAACTTAAACCTCTCCGAACGTTTGTTTAGTTTCGGTGCAAATTGACTTTTTAACAGCGCAATATTTTGAGCGTATGACTTTTCACAAGGTGATACGGGATATGTTAATTTCGCTAGTAACTCATACATAGCTTTTCCCATGATACCAATGAACAACGAGTTTTTTTTCATTTTCTTCGGTACTGTTTAAGGTGAAGAAATTATTTAAACGATTTTCATAATCCCTGAAACTATCTCCCTGTTCGTAGGGTTCCACGTTTCCAATTAGCTTAATTTTTATTTTTTTTTGTTGTTTTATCCTCGTCGCCAAAAATGTTGTGTCTTTGAATAAAACTCGCACAATTTATTAAACTTCACTTTATTACCAATTAACTTTATTATATACTTATATATGGCTACCGTAAGCTTAGATCGGGTGATTGCTGTCTCTTCATTGGTCGAGTATGAAGTGACATTATACAGAAAACAGAACAGCTTCGTTTTCGGCCGCTCTTATGTATTAACCATAAGCGGTATCATGTTAGGTTATTATTATGTTCTGACAGCTTTACTTCTTGATTGTACTTTATACAATATTATATTTAATACATGACAGATTCAAGTTTTGGAATAGCACCAAGAGTGTCCAGTGAACGCACATTCCAGGTGCATATTCTTAGGTCGTAGTCCACGGACGTTCCGGGTCGTGGCGTTAAATGAGGGGGTCCATTATCCGAGACTAGTGTCTCTCTCATAACTATCTCTTTTTTACGTTGTAAGGAAGTTACCCCGACGATAAAACCCCCAATCTGGAGGGACAGTTCCATTTTTTGAAACCCCAGGGACGAGGGGACGGTTTCAAACCGATGTCAGTAACCCGCTTCGGGGTTGTGAGCGCTGCCGTTGGCCCAGTGAGGGCTCATCCGCCACCATCTCCTTTCCAAGACCCTGACTAGTAAATGGAAATCTTTATCGACCTGAGTTCCGAATAAGTCGAAGTAGCTCAGATAAGGTTTTGTTTCCATTCTGGAAATCTAGCGCTACCGTTGGTTCTCTTTGGGTTTCCGTCCACCGCCCTGAGGCTTATTGCAGCATACGTTGGTGGAAGAAAACAAGTAGTTCTTGATAAAACAAAAGTCGGACTTTGCTATAACCTCTGCGGGTGTACCCCAAGGATCCATTCTGGGGCCTCTGTTTGTTACCAGCTTCTTTAATGATCTTCCGAATATAGTTCTGCACTCATTAATACATACATATATATGCCGATGACGTTTAACTTCATATTAGCTATAAAATTGGTCTCTTAGAAGGTGCTGTTTGTAGGCGAAACGATGACCTAGCTACGTGTCTCGTTATCAGCAGGAGTGGTACATGATTGTGACATACCCGTAGTTTACATAGGAGGTGAGCCAGTTGAGTTTTTGGAAAAAGTTAAAAATCTTGGTGTATGGTTCAATAAAACCCTGTCCTGGGATGCCTATATCTCCACAGTAATGGCTTAAATCTATTCCGCTCTTTTAAATCTTTCAATGTAACAATTTTATACACCATTGCACACAAAGATAATTTAAGTAAGGACTCTGCAACCAAACATCATGTATGGCTAGATCTTCTCATGCTGCGCTTCCTCCAGGTGTGAGAAGGCTTTATAATATGGCTGGTTTTGGGGAAACTCTTTTAGGAACATTAAGATGTTAGATACACCTCAGTTGTATATACATACATATGTACACACGTTTTTTCCTGTGCTTAAGTTAAATTATAGCTCGGTTGTTTATTTTGTATTTTGAATTGCATAGATTCTCATTTATAGCTTAAATGTAATTAATTAATATGAATGATGTTAATGAAGTAAATAATTAATAAATAAATAAATAAATAAATAAATTGTCAGCAGTGTTTGTCTGCTCTATCCCTTTCGAACAGATAAGTTCCTGGTCGAAACGCTAGGATTGGTTTGTATGGCAGCAACTATAGCAGCAATCGTATCCTGTGTATTAGCTGAAGTGATTGTCCCACGCTAGGAGAAATTCCGCCAAACGTCCGCCTAAACTCTTAAATCACAGACACACTATCCAAATCCTTGTGTCATCATCCAAGCTTTATTTAATCTTTTATTTAATCTTAATGCGAATATGTAAAATCAAAAAAAAAAATAATGGTATTGATCTGGAGTTACGTGTAGAGCGAATTGAGATGCACCATCACCATGCAGAAACAAAACCAATAACAGCCAACCATAACGACATCGCCGACCTAAGGAGAAGATGCGACATACTCGAGAAAAAAGAGCTTTCAGGTGACGCAATTTTATACGGAGTTCCACAACTTCCTGAAGAAAATTTAAAATCTATTTTTTACTGCTTGTGCCATAACGTCCAGTGCAAACCACCTACTCTGAAGGCTGTTTTTCGCTCTCGTAAAAGAAACAATACGAATGACCCTCCTATTATTTTAAAATTCGGTTCTTCTCAAGAAAGAAACAATGTATTTAAAATGATAACTGACCACCGAAAGAGGGAGAGTAAACAACTTTGTCTGCGTGATGTTGGGCTCGACTCAGACCAATACATATACCTGAACGAAAGCTCTGTGTTAAATATAAATGATGTAAACCAAATATCTCAACTGTTCCAAAATGAACTATGTCGTATAGTAAATTTATTTGTTAAGTCTAAATCCATTGTTGAACATGAAAACGAGTGGTTTGATAGTAGTTTGTTATCTCTGAAAAATCAAAAGATAGCTTCGTACAATAAAGCCAGACTAACTAACTGTGTTCAGGACTGGGAAAATTATAAACGTTTTAGAAACCTTTTTAAATCCAAATTAAATAGACAAAAAAGTGAATTTATAAAACAAAAAATAAATCGTGCTGTTGACCAAAAATCAATGTGGATCCTTTTGAAACGTTTTGTGTTAAAAGAAAAGCGCTGTGAGATAAAATCTATTATATTTGATAACGTATCGTATTCTGGCGATGGTGTATTAGCTGACAAGTTTAATTTATTTTTTGTCAAAAGTGTACAATGCATAAGTGAATCAATCCCAATTACCCCATATGTTAATCGAATTGAAAGTAACCCATATTCATTTGCCTTTAGAGAAATACAACTAAATGATATTGAAAAAGTAATTAATCAAATAAATAATAAAAGAGACTTTAATTTCCTAAGTCCCAACATATTCAAGGACGCATTTAATGTTATAGGTGAACCATTAAAGAAAATATTTAACCTTTCACTAAGGCAGGGTATTTTTCCAAGTAGCTGGAAAGAATCACAAATAACGCCCATAATAAAAGTTAAAAACTCAAAAAAATGTGAAGATTATAGACCCGTTAATGCCCTACCTCTCTACGAGAAGATTTTAGAAAAATTAGTGCAAGTTCAATTGGAATCATTTTTTGACGAGCATCAGTTGATAATTGAAAACCAGTCGGGCTTTAGAAAGCGGCATTCTTGTGAAAGTGCACTGAACATGATAATCGGGATCTGGAAACAGGAACTTGATTTGAAAAATAGTGTTATATGTGTGTTTCTTGACTTTAAGAGGGCTTTTGAAACAGTGGATAGATCGATTCTTATTGATAAATTAGAAAAGTATGGTGTTCGAAACAATCCATTGAATTGGATCAAAACATATCTTGAAAATCGAACTCAAAGAACAAATGTGAATGGTGTAATTTCAAACAAGATTAGTGTTAATACTGGTGTCCCACAAGGTTCGGTCCTTGGAACTTCTTTGTTTAATGTTTACATAAATGATATTGTTAAGCCTATCAGGCATAGTAAAATGGCCTTGTTTGCCGATGATGCTCTATTATTCGTTACAGGTAAAAACTTACAAGAAATGGTATCAAATATGCAGGAGGATTTAATGAATTTATGTTGCTGGCTGAGCGCAAATAAACTAAAGTTAAATGTGGCAAAAACCAAACTTATGGTGATTGGCGGTTATCGTGATGTATCAGGGATTAGCATCTCTATTGACAACGAACCAATAGAGGCAGTATCTGAAATTAAATATCTGGGTTTTGTAATAGACAATAAATTGACATTTAGTAATCATGCTAATTATATTGCAAAGAAAATTGCGAAAAAAATTGGGTTCTTAAAAAGAATAAGAAAACACATTTCAACAAATAGTGCAATATCAATTTATAGTGCAATAATAAAACCACACTTTGAGTACTGTTCGTCAATTTTGTTTTTGTGTAATCAAATGGTTTTAAATAGACTTCAACTGTTGCAAAACAAGGGTATGAGGATAATTATTAAGTGCAATATCTATACATCAATTTCATCAATGTTAAATATCTTAATGTGGTTAAGCGTCAAGCAACGAATAAAGATGAATGTTTTAATGTTTGTCTTCAAAATAAAATATAATTGTCTACCCAATTACCTACAACGTTATGTAAATTATGTTAGTGATGTTCAACCATATCCTTTAAGAAACGAACAAGATTTTCGACTTCCTACTACAAGATCGAGTGCAGCCCAGAACTGTTTATTTTATAAAGGATTCCAGCTATTTAACTCTCTTCCAAGAAACATCAAAGAAGACTCAAATATACACTCATTTAAACGAGCTATTATTCATTTCTTAAAAAACCAAATGTAAAATATACCCACCAATGTTTGTCTAGTTAAAATTATTTATTTATTTGAAATTATTTATTTATTTAAAATTATTTATTCATTTAAAATTTAATTAAATTCATTTAAAATTTATTTATTTATTTACTTATCCATGTAATCTTTTTAAATCATTTTGTATTTATTTTAATCATTATATTTTTTTTGTAAATGGTGCAAATGTACTAAATAAAATTATATCTATCTATCTATCTATCTATCTATCTAACAAACAAAAATCGTTCTCTCCTTCAAATCGCCACTCGTATGAAGCATCGCAAACATCTTTTCGCCGTCTTCACAAGAAATGGTTCCGTCGTCGTTAAAGAGTGCAGATCTGGGAGAAACATACAAATAGACAACGAAGAGACCCTGAATGATATTTCCGCGAGATATCAAATAGCAGCAACAGAAGCAACACAAAACAAAGACCTCGAGCCCCAAGCGGCAACACAAATATTAACAAATCAGTAAACTTAAACTTTTACATATTACATACATATTAACTTCTCCCTTAATTCTTATTATTATTTATTTTTAATTTTTCTTTTTTTCTTAACTATTTTTTTTTTCTTCTCTAATGTTATTCATAAAAAAGAGCTCTCTTTTCTCAATCTCCAATCCTATCAAATTTTATTTTCTCTTTCTTTCCTTTCGCTCCCTTTTTGACCATTCCATCTGTGTACAACATCGTCAACGTCATGTTCATGTTAAATTCAAGCGTATTAAAAGCTGTGCTGTGCTGTTCATTGCGTGTATTTGTTGTTTGTACATAAACTTAAATGACTAATAATTCTCAAGAATGGGGTAGTTCCATTGACGATACGAAAACTTTAGTAAATATTCTTTGTAAACAAAAAAGAGGACTGAACATTTGCCATTTGAACACGCAAAGCCTCAAAAATAAAATAGATGACTTGCGGCAAATTGTTGATGGTAGCATGGTTGACATTCTCTGCCTCTCAGAAACGTGGTTAAAACCGGAAATGTGTAGTGATCTTTTTATGATTAATAATTATAGACTTATCCGTTCTGATAGACAAAATAAACTGGGTGGAGGAGTAGCAATTTATTTAAGAAAATCGTACGGGTTCAAAATAATAAAAAAATCTGCACCAAACGAATCTTTGGAGTATGTTTTTGTCGAGGTGACGGGACCTTGCGACAAATTTCTCCTTGGCTGTATATATATGGCTCCTGATATAGCTAATCCAATTTTAATAAGGAATTTGTTAGAAGATCTTGTGCCCTTGCATGCGAAAATCATACTTTGTGGTGATCTTAACTTAAATATCTTAGCCAACAAAAACAAACATTTTGTAGAAATGATTGAGACTCATAACCTAGGATTCGCTAATAATTCTCAACTAACTCATTTTAAGCCCAACAGCTCACCCTCTCTTTTAGATTTATTTATTGTGTCAAATCCGTCAATGATAATGCACTATGATCAACTTCAAGCACCTGCGTTTTCACATCACGATTTGATTTTTTCAACGCTTAATATTTTCCCAGCAGTTGCTGAGGAAAGTATTTTTACCTATAGAAGTTATGCAAACATGGATGTGATTGCGTTATTTAATGATTGTTGTAGTCTAAATTGGGCTCCAATGTAAACAACGAGTGATGTAAACAGCCAAATTGAGATTCTTCAAAATAGGCTTCTCTATCTTTTTGATAAACATGTACCTGTAAGAACAAAGAAAGTTAAAACAAATAATACCCCATGGTTCACGCAAGAAGTTCACGATCTTATAAAAAAGCGCGATCTTCTGTATTTAAGATGGAGAAGATATAAATGTTCAGCTATTTTTATAGAATTCACTGTTGCTCGTTATGCAGTAACATCTCTCATTCGTAGCAACAAGAAGTCATTTTACGAAGGGCATTTTAATTCCACTGATACTAGCTCAAAATTTTGGACGAAAATTCGCCAAATTGGACTTAGTGCAGAAAAGGAAGCGCTCCCAAATAATATTAATCTTGATGAACTAAATAAGACATTTGTGCAATCAGCTTCCAGTACATCAAATCTTTCAAACATTTCCACCTGTAGTCTTATGTCATCATACTTGTGTAACCGGTCTCAGTTCGTTTCTTATAATAGTCAATGCTCAACACGTCTACATGTTCCGTCCGGTGTTCCTCAGGGTTCAGTGTTAGGCCCGCTTTTGTTTACGTGTTTTATAAATGACATCTCGGAATGCTTTTCAAGCTGTAAACACCATATATACGCCGATGATGTTCAAGTGTACACAATGTTTCCGAAGCTACAAAAAAACTCAGCAATAGTCAATATAAATAGAGATTTGACAAACATATACAATTGGTCAACAATAAATGAGCTTAACCTAAATCCGACAAAGACTAAAGCTATTGCCATAAATAGTAGTCGAACTCAAGAACATTTGTCTCCGATATTTCTTAATAATTCACCTGTTGAATATGTTGGAAACATTAAGAATCTCGGAGTGTACTTCAATCAGAGTTTGAGTTGGCAAACTCATATAAATAGGGTTGTTTCAAAAGTATACGGTGCGCTTCGTGGGTTAAGCCCTCCATCCAAATTTCTTCCCACATACGTAAAACTAAAGCTAGTGAAATCGTTTATTTTGCCTACTTTTCTGTATGGGTGTGAGATTTTTGCTGACATGGATTATGAGTCAAAACGGAAACTTGAAGTAGCATATAATAGTTGTGCAAGATTCATTTTCGGCATAAAAAGATATGAACACATCTCCGGCTACACAAAACAAATAACGGGCTGTTCTTTAATGGCTCTAATAAATTATAGGACCACGTTAGCACTCAATAAAATTATAACGACTATAGAACCACATTATTTATTTGAGAAAATTAGATTCGCGAGTACTCAAAGAACTTTGCAAATTATTTTACCTAGACATAAGTATCTTGTTACCAGTCGTCAATTTTTTGTTCATGCCATTCGTCTTTGGAATTGTCTACCCGTGCATATTAAGCGTATGAATAACACAGCTGCTTTCGCAAAGAACGTTTTTAAATATTTTGACGAACATTTTTAATGTGTACACTACTACCGTAAACCTCTCTCTGTACCTTTTTGTCCTTCAAATCCACTTCCATAACTCTCTTTTTTCTCATTCTTTAAATTTGTATTTTTTTTTTTTTTTTTTTTATTTTTTCTTGTTAAAGTATTAAATTTTGTTTTATAGTTTGTATTTTAAATGTAATAAGAGTCAACAATTGTAACATAAAATTAAGTTTGTACAACTTTAAAAAGTATTTACTTAACTGTACAAAATTATTAACTCAATAAATCTAAATCTAAATCTAAATCTAAATACTTAAAAAACAAACAAATAGTGTTGTGATAGCGTATTTAATTTATTAAATTTTATTATTTTACTAGCTGACCCGTACTCGCCTTGCTTCGCCCACCTGCCGTCTTTTTAATTTGGTAATCGGAAACTCTAATAGACCGGTACTTTGTATCACAAATTATTCTTTTATCAATTAATGTTCGTTAAAAGTTTTACTTCTTTCTGTTTTTTGTTAACATCCACTATGAATAAATGGGTTTTCAAAAAAAAGGATTAATCGTTCTAGCTCGATTTTCTCAAAAATCCCTTTAACTGGCACTAATTTTGATCGCCCGTAAAAATTCGACAAAGAGGGATTCGCCTGTATTGTCTCCACCGAGTGCAGATTCGAGATCATGATTAATGTATTTGCTTTTGGAAAAAAATAAAAAAAAATGGAATTGCAATGAAGGAGAAATCTTCCCCAAATGTAGAAGGCATGCGCTCAACAACAATGTTTTTTTGCACATCCCCCAAGTTTTACCGCAATCGGATGCGCGAACGATGCGCGAATAATTAAAAGAGGAACACACAAACATTACTTTTAATATATGTACATATACATACATATATGTATATATATATAGGTACATACTTATTGTATAAGATGTGTTGAGAGCGCATACACACACTATGACGTCACCCACAGCTGCACGGCTGTTGGCTGCGGTCTCCACTGATGGAAAATTGTTGGCGAATATTTCATGAAGTATTTTGAGCATAGCTCATCTCCAGGTTAACGCAGAAGGATACTATGTACCTCAAATGAATTGGTAGAGAATTTACTAAATTCTTAATCCGATATTCTACTATTGAGCTAGGGCTGAATAATTACAATTTTCGTTACAGATATGCAATTTCTTCAATATTTTGTAAAAACCTTATCATTCTCGGGGATAAAGTATAACAAATGTTGACCAAGAACATAAGCAATCACTATGTCAAGTTTCATCAAATTCCGTCAATTAGTTTCTGCGTGATGCGCGTTCAAATAGTATAGATATCCTCAATTCCTCGCAAGGTCAAAATAAAAAAAAAAAACAACACAGCAGGTACAGAAGAAAAAAAAAACCGGTTTTGGCACACACACGAAATCATCTCCACTGGTCGTTGTTAAAATCCAACGATCTAAGCTTTTCTTGAATTGTATGTCATTTTTAATTGAATGTTAATTTTAATTTAATGCTTATTGTTCAACTTCTGTATAACGTACGAAGATGATTTATATCCTTAAATGTTTGTACAAAATTGAACTTTATAAGAAAAGAAATTCCATTTCCATCGGCCAAGGCATTCTAAAGCTAGTAGATGTTCGTAAAAATACTCTCTGCTTAGATATCAGCTTAGATCTCCGCTTCTGGATAGCAGACAACGAGAAATATATCCCAAGCTGTATTCCTGACATTTTGCAATACAACTGTGAAAACTGGATTCAATTTCGTGCAGTAGTTTTAAAGATAAGTGGGAACAAAGTTCTTGCAGCCGAAAAAAGCAACATTTTTATCATAGTAAGGATTATCAACACAAAGCTGGGTAAGTCCTCTTCCAGGAGATTTGCCAGCACCCCCAGTGTGATTTCTGATACACCCTGTACTGTCCGCATCAAGTGGCGATTCACCTTTACCTCAAATGGCAAATCACCTTCACGCACTTTGGCCGCCGACTTGTTCAGTCCATCAAATGATAATTAATTTATTTACATTTTTTTTATAAGTTTTTGAAGTGTATACATTTTAAATTAAATAAAATTAAAGTTGAATTCTGTAAATTGAATCATAACAGTTCATATCCCCCCTTCTCCTGAAATAACGGGAATAGTAATTGACAAATGACATTGATTTGCACTCAATACACCATGGTGAGTATTTTCTAAATATTTGCAGTCCTTATTGGAAAACCTTTTATAAATGATTTAATTCTCCGTCGATGACTGAATCTTACCGTCGCTGACTGAAAAATGTTTTATAATTGGTGTATGCCCTACATACCATACATGTAGTACATCACAACCTTTTACCTAATCCGTATTCATCTGTGAAACTTACAAGATTTTAATCATTAGTTTTGATGGTTTCCATCAACAGTCTTAAACTAACTCTCATATAATGTAAGTTCGCAAAGTATTAATTGTTAAGCCTACTCGTCCTTAATTGTTACTTAAATAAAATTAGCTCCAGGAGCAAATTTTCTATCATGACACTTGCAAACACCATTTACGCAGTTTCGAAAGGAAATGAAAAGTAAACTCAAAACATATCCCCCACCATCACAGTTGGCCTCATAAGAGAAGCCAAAGAAGTCAAGAATAATATTGTTTTTTTTAACCTCATTTTCAACCATCTTGGAAAGGGATTATACCATTGAGAAAGTCCCGTAGCCTAGGCGTTCATAATTTCATTTTGCTGTGAAATTAAAATGCTCTTTGTACCTAGATCGACGTAAAGTATACACTTGCTTCTGCCTAAGAGATGTGTGCATAGATTGTGTTTTGTGAAAATTGACACAGGCCTTCTGGTTGACGGGCCATTTTCCGGTTACGATGGTGTTTGGTGGGAAATAACTAAATGGCAGTCACGTACCGTAAAGTCTTTGCAAACTGGCTCTATGTAGGAAGGAGTCTAGTACACAAGTGAAATTATCATTTTAACATCATATCCTATGCTTGGAATATTAATCAACAACAGTTTTGTATAATGTTTCCAGATGTGATGTGATGCTTAGCTAGGAATGAACGTGTACTTAAGTGAAAACTATTAGCACATTTGTATACAGCCCATTCAATTTGATATTATCTAAGGGTGATTGAAAAAGAGGTGTATTAATTGATCTTTTAATGAGATAGAAAATAATGGGAAAGTCTATATCTATCTATCTCTCTATCTATATAATTAAATCGCAAGAGCTTGTGATTCCTCCTGAGAGTTTATTTCTGCACCGATTTCAATGATTCTAACACTGATCGAAAGATTATCTTTGTTCATCAGTATAAAGAATTTTGAAAAAGTGCATATGAGTAAGATGAGATGAGATGAGATGGGACAAAATTATATGGAGCTTGGGCCAACAGCGTACAATGAAATTAGTTTCAAAATAAAGCTGATCTTCAGTACATTAAAACTGCAAAGATTTATGAAGTTCGTATGTTGGGATTTTGAGATTTTTGTGTGTGAAGTTCGTATTGCGGATAGTTTTTCTGATGATTTTTGTCCGTTTATATGCATATAAAATCATAATACCATAAGAACCGTAATGCGTATATATATGTATTTAATATGAAATGAAAGGTGATTCTACTATCTTTCTTACAACCTTAAAATAATGGGCCTAAGATTTTCAGTTTTAAAATAATCAATTAATCTCTGAAGACTTCAAAAGTAAAGTTTTTTTCTTTGAAAATTACTAATTTCTGAAAAATCTACACTTCTACAGCGACAGCATACCCCATTTTTGACAGCTATTTGAAAGAGCATTTTTCAAGCTTTAATTTTATGTATAATAGTTTAAGATTTAGCCATTATTAACTAAGAAAAACACTTTCAAAATCCTACGTGGTGCAAATCAGTCACCAATGCTCGGTTACCAATCCCCAATGGTGAGTTCTTACGTTTTTTGTTTTTACAGAAACTTGAAAAAAATGTGGTTGTTTTGTTTTTAACATATTAAGATAATAACACAACAACTATTACAAACATAATATAGATATAATTAAAAAAAAAAACAATTATATTACTTTTTTGACAAAAAGGATGTTTTATATATAAGAAACCGTGTTTAAATATTTAAATAAAAAGTTACGTCCCATTATAATATTCTTCATCATCTTGGTCATCTATTAAAATCTTATGCAGAAAAGTGCAGGTGGTATTTCTGAATTTGTTTGATGTTGAGCATACCCAAGATACCACAAAACACTTATAACGTGAGCACAACATCCAACAGCTCTCAATCCAACCAGACAACTGCAATAATATACATTGATAGAATTGCTTCTATTATAGCACTATTTTCCTCATTGCTAACAAGAATGTATGTATGTACATATGTGTAACATACTCTAGAATTTATACATATGTACATTAGTCGAGATTTTATACGACCTTTTAATAAGTAATTGATTCCTTTTAAACTCTGGTATCCTGTGGTAATTGTACCTATATTTGGACACAATTCTATCTGGTAGCTTCCATTTGGCTTCAGATGTTCTCCACAGTATGAACCAGCTTTCTTTATTTGATGATTACTTAGGGATATTTTAAATAACTCTGGCAAACTAAGTATGGTTTAAAACACTGCCCTTCTTCAAATAAGGCTATTTTCTATCACAAAATCATCTAGGTGATTGGGAATATTTAATCAGCTTAAAGCGATTTGCAACAGCTCATAAGCATCATCGGTCAGTGGGTGAAATTTTTTGAAATAGCTGAAGTTATTATAAAATTATCCGTCAAGTGAGGAGAAGCAAGGTTGAAGAACTCCTGATGGAACAGTTTAAAATCCTTTTTAAAATGTCCATTTACAACTTCTACAACCCACCTTTACATCGTTTTTCATCGGGATTTTTTTTGTAGTGTTGTTAATTGCTGATGTCCTTCCAGCAGAGATTCGGGCTTATGCGCTCTATACCCATGCGATTCTAGAGTTTAAGTAGACTCTCTAAAGCCTCTATTTGGAATGAAGACCCTTCTGAAAAACTTCCTCAGCGCTCCACTTTCGCTTCCGAAGAGCCTGTTCATTTTTAAAGCATCCGAATTAGTGGCAGCATACGGACCGAATACTTCAAGAATATACCATTACAGCCAGTGACGTTTATTCTAAGGTGCGCAGGTGTTCTCCGCACACCCCAACGAAATACATCTTTATGAAAAATTGATTTGTTTATGTACATGCGCTAACAATATCTAATTATAACTTATAACTTATTTATTGAAAGTATTAAAGTGGCAATTGATAGATTTACTCCTAAAGTAAAATCTGCTACAGGCTCCAAACCAATTTGGTTTAATAGCGCAATTATTAACTTAAATAATAAAAAAAATAAGATCTATAAGCAGTTCCGCAAAAGTAACAACGATCCGGAACTGCTGAGGCAATATCGGATACTTAATAAACAGTTCGATGTCTTAAACATGTTCCTCTATAGACAGTATGTTCAGTCTGTCGAGTCTAAATTAAAATCGAACAGCAAATGTTTTTGGAGCTTTATCAATAGCAAAAGGCATTCCAATGGTATTCCAAACTGCATGCGGCTTAATAATGTATCTTCTTCTAATCTTTTAACAATTTGTAACATGTTCGCTAGTCACTTTCAGTCTGTCTATACTTGTGGTATTCCCACTTCACAAGTTACTTGTGATATCTTGTCTTGTAATTATCTGAATGTTGGTAACCTTGAGTGTTCAATCCCTGAGGTTAATTTAGCCCTATCATTATTAAAACTAGACAAGAGTCCTGGTATCGATGGCATCCCGCCGATTGTACTACAAAAGTTTTCTATCGCGATTTCTGTACCTCTCTGTTTAGTGTTTAACCTATCCCTTCAAAGCGGACATTTTCTAAAAACTTGGAAGAACTCCTTTTTAACACCAGTTTTTAAGTCCGGATCTAGACATGATGTCACTAACTATCGTCCTATTTGTAAGATTTCGGCAATACCCAAGCTTTTTGAAAAACTAGTCTGTGATAAACTAACACCTCTTTTGAAAAGTTTTATTTCTCCCTTTCAACATGGTTTTGTCGCAGGAAGATCTACTTCTACCAATCTCTCGATTTTTTGTCACCATGTTCTGGATGGCTTCGAGAAAGGCCTACAATATGATGTCATCTACACCGACTTCTCTAAAGCATTCGATCGCGTTAATCACGATATCTTAATTCGCAAGCTAGCTAAATTTGGATTTAACTCTAACTTCCTAAAATGGATTAGCTCCTATCTTAAGGAACGTATACAGTATGTCCGTATTAACGGCATAATATCAGCACCTATTTATGTGACTTCTGGTGTACCTCAATGCAGTCATCTTGGCCCTTTGCTTTTCCTTCTATTTATAAATGACATTCCTGACTTGTTCGTAAATTCTCAATGCCTAATGTTTGCCGATGACTTAAAAGTCTTCCGGCCTATAAACTCTGAGCAGGATTGTACTCTTTTGCAAGAAGATCTTGACAAGCTTTCGATTTGGTGCCTCAATAATGACCTTCATCTAAATGTTTCTAAATGTCAATGCCTTACTTTTTGTCGTAACCTTTCGCCAATTCCTTTCACATACATGATCGGCAATGTCTCACTGTCCTTTATTTCCTCCAAAAAAGATCTTGGAGTTATTTTTGACACTAAACTTAGTTTTGTTAAGCATATTGAGTTTTTAGTGGCCAAAGGTAACTCAATGCTAGGATTTATACTACGCAATTCTAAAGACTTCCAGGATCCTTATACTCTTAAATGTCTATTTTTTGCCTTTGTCAGATCAAATCTTGAGTACTGTAGTACCATCCATTTTATAACATACATGCCAACAGAATTGAGAGGATCCAGAAACGTTTAACAAGGATTGCATTGCGTAGATTACGTTGGAATATCGAAATGCCTTCTTATGAAACGAGGTGCAAATTATTTGGAATTTTGCCTCTTTTCGTAAGAAGGCAATATTTTTCTGTTATGTTTATTCGCGATTTGATTACCGGTCATATTGATTGCCCTTTTCTGCTTTCATTAATTGGATTATATGCTCCATCATAGAGCAAATTATGGTTACAATGAACCAATTTCTAGATGCCTACGAGAGTCAAATAATTATTGTAGTCTTTTAGATTTTCATCTCAGTAGGAGTTCATTTAAGAATAAATTAGTTTTAGAGCTCCATTTCCGGTGGTTTAGTCAGTAGTTCTAAGTTTATATTTTAACTGTACCAGTAATCTAAAGAGAACAGTTGATGTATACTCATTTGATGAAATGAAATAAATAAATAAATAAATAAATAATTGAGTTGCAATTCAAAAATGCTCAATTAAATATATTGCTTTAACATCCACTTCTGTGCACTATGTTGTGCCGCACCGTCATAGCCAAATCAACCAAACCAAACACCGCAGTCAAAATCGCAATACCAAAATGTATATAAACAATTCAATACAAATTTACCTCGAACGAAATGTTCTCCTCTGTAATAAACTATTCGATTCAATGTTTTATTATATATTATTTATTTTCATAATGTGTACTTCGACAATAAATCCTAGTTTCCTTTTTTATTTTATAAAGTCAAGTACAGTAAGCATAAAACAAGTACAGACCGACACACAATATAATTCAACTTCTTACAACTCGGCCTTCCTGACTACTCGATCGACTCGATCGAAATGTCCAAAGGGTCAGTGTCGCTTTCAAGTTCCGTGACTGCGGAGTCAGGTGGGATCGCTGGAGTCAGCCACATTCGTAAGCGATTTGATTCAACCACCCCGTCGTAAGGTATTTGACTAACTTGGAAATTATCAATATCCCCCAGAACATATCTGTCATTGGGCAACTTTTTTCTTATCTGATAAGGGCCCTTATACCTGGGGATAAACTTTTTATTCGACCCCGCAGCGGTATCCATATTTTTCATGACAACAAAATCTCCTACCTCAAAGGTTTTCGCTGGTACACTATGTTTCAAAAAGTAATTAAGGTTGTATGTTTGTGATTTTTCTATAGATCCTAAGGCGTCTGACCTCTCCTTCTCTAAGTCGCGACTATAAACCTCAGTCTTTTCCCCTATGTATTCAGTCAATTCGTCAACTATCCTGCCTCTCTGCTCTACACCAAATAGCAACTCACAGGGGGACTTCCGAGTCGAGGAGTGAACGGAATTATTAATAGCGAACTCCACATTAACTAGCTTGCTCACCCAGTCCGAGTGGTAAACTGGTTCGGTCAATTTGGCCAACATTGATTTCAATACCCTATTTACCCTTTCTACTTGCCCGTTAGCCTGAGCGGAAGCTACAGCGACCTTCACATGGTCAATATTATTCCTTTCCATAAAGTTTGCGAATTCGTTAGATGTGAAACACGTTCCTCTGTCACTCACTATTCGTCGAGGCCGACTATAATTGTCAAAATATTTCTGCAAGGAAGCGCACACTTCTTTAGTACTGGTAGTCTTTACTGCGTATACTTTCACGTGCTTCGTAAACCCATCTACCACCACGAGCACATGTTTCCTTACTGAGCGGACCGAAGGTAATGGTCCGAAGTGATCAATATGAATAGTGTCAAAAGGTATAGGTTTTTTTGGAATATTAAATAGGTTATGCTCATTACTTCTAGATGCCGGCGAATAAATTATACATTTAACGCAATTCTTGATGTAACCCGTAACTTTTTTCCTTAACTTTGGGAACCAGCAGTTTTTCTTAAGTTGGTCTGTTGTTTTATCAACTCCTAAATGCCCTATTTTCTCATGAATGGTTCTTATTATGTTTGTTTCCATTTCGGAAGGAACGTAAAGCTGAAGGTGTTCTGAATGCTTGCTTATTTTAAACACTAGTCCATCTTTTAATTTAAAATGCTGCACCACTCGATCTTCGAGTTCGTCTCTTAACGCTTTAATTCTGGCGTCCCGACTTTGCGTGATTTGAATATTTAAATCCAAATCATGAATGTCGATACTACTGACTAAGTGACACCTACTTAGTGCATCTACGTGCCCCATTGAAGTTCCACTACGGTGTTTCACTTTATAGTTGTAATTTTCGAAGCTAAAAACCCATCTCGCAATGCGCTGGTTCACTTGTTTCTTTTTCATAGCTTGCGCTAACGCATTACAATCAGTGATGATCGTAAACATAATCCCCTTCAACTGCGTCTTAAACCGTTCTAGCGCATAGACTATAGCTAATGTTTCTAACTCAAAACTGTGTAGTTTTGATTCGCTCTCAGATGCAGTTTTCGAAAAGAATGCGACAGGGTGAAATTTACCATCGTCCTGTTTCTGCATCAACGCAGCGCCGAACCCTAGCTTGCTTGCATCCGTATGCAACTCAGTTTCTCTCTTGGGGCTATATATAGCCAATATAGGGGAAGAGATCAATAAGTCCTTCAGTCTATAAAATGCGTCTGCGCATTTTATATCAAAATCGAACGGAGTGTCTTTTTTCAGTAGGTTTGTTAGAGGTTTCGCAATCGAGGAAAAAGCAGGTACGAACTTTCGAAAATAAGAAAATAAGCCGAGGCACTGTTGCAGCTCCTTGAAACTCCGGGGTGAAGGAAACTTTTGTATTGCTTCTACGTGCACTTCACTTGGGCGAATACCTTCTGCCGACACAATGTATCCTAGGAAGTTTATCACGCTGTACCCAAATTTGCATTTGTTCATTTTTAATTCCAAACCTCTTCTATACAATATGCTAAGAACTTCAGATAACGTAGCTACATGGGCTTCAAAATCCGCAGTGGCAATGACAATGTCGTCCATAAATATGACAATCTTCCCTGATTTTACCAAGTCCCTTAATATCTCATTAATAAACCTTTGAAAGAATGCTGGAGCATTTTTAAGCCCGAATGGCATTTTCACATATTCGTATTGATCTGAAGGTGTCACAAATGAAGTGTATTTAATTGAATCTCCATCCATATGCACTTGGTGGAAGCCGTTCTTCAAATCCAACGCAGAAAAATACTTCTTCCCCTCCAAGTATTCTATGCACTCCTCGATTAGAGGCATCGGGAAGTTATCCCGGATAGTTTTCTCATTCAGAAATCTATAATCAATACAAAGCCTACCTTCTCCATTATTTTTTCTAACTAGAACAATCGCTGACGCATACGGCGAATTACTATGCCTAATTATCCCTTTCTCCAGTAAGTCATCAACAATTGCCTGTACCTCTGCCTTTTCAGAGTACGAGAGCCTTCGAGGTGCACTGTGGAAGGGTGTGTCATCAGTTAAATTTATTCTCATTTTGCTGTCATAAGGTTCTATTTTAACTTCAGGCCCTGGTTTGAAATACGTGCTGTAAATTGCAGACTGTAAAACTTTTTTTTTACTATCATCTAACTGAACGTCGATGTCTATACCCAACTCTGCATCCAACATCACCATAGGCGAGGTTTGCTCTATTAGTTCCTCTTGTTCGTAACTACTTTCGCAAGTTGTTCTATCGTGGTCAACAAGTTCGGCCGCATAAATTTGTAACCTATATTCTTTTACTGCAGGTACCAGCGAAGACCCTGGAGCGGGGACCCTACATGCCACTTTTACTTTATCTGAGCCCGGAGTAGAATTTGATTGAATCAACTCGCCATCGTCTGCGAAACGCGACCCATCTGAACCCCCGTCACAAATATTATCAATTCTTCTTAAATTAAATCGATCAAACGCACTATTAAGCAAAAGTTCTGAATTCAAATTTTTAGTAATATACTTCATACGAATAAGTTCTTCTTTCGAATACTTTTTCTTTTTAAATTTACATAGGAAAATACAAAATTTCTTCAACAGATCCCGACCTATGAGCATAGGCACTGATAAGTCTGAATCTGGTAAAACGGAAAATAAATGTACAGCTGCTTGGTCTTCAATGATGACTTCGCATACTACTTCATCAAAAATGTTCAACTTCGCATTACCAATGCCGCGGTATCTAGAAGGCTTTAATGTAGAACTGATTGGAACGGGGACAGCAGATGCTTTAATGAAACTCTTCGGGCTACCGGAATCCAAAAGAGCCATAATTTTATTAACATCAGTGCGTTTGTTTGATTTACTCAAGAAAGCGACACTTACCATTTGCATAGCGCTAACTGTCTTCACCAATCTAGCTTCCTCACTGGACAATCGGGCTTCAATTTCGGTGGAGTCTCTTGATGACTCTTCGATGGCTGCAATGACATTTCTTCTTCTGGGGCATACTTGGTGAAAGTGACCTACTTCACCACACTTGAAGCAGGCACCAGGTGCACGTTTTGGGTGGGGGCACTGCGACTGATAGTGCCCAAACTGCGAGCAATTAAAGCAGCGTGGGCTATCATTGACGGACGAAGTCTTAACTGGAACGATGGACCTGGTAGCAGTAATCGTCTTCTGCTTGTAACCAATAGCAGTGTTTGGCTGTTGTGATGCCTGTTCAGGTCCTACTTGGGATTTTGCTCGCAACTTCTCATAACGTTCAAGCTGCGTCCGAAGTTGTCGCAATGTTGTGGCCTGGTACAACATGGTTACCAAAGAGGAACTATCATTTAGTCCACCAATGATGATGTCCACTAAGTCGCACTCAGGTATATCTGCTTTCTCGGCTATGGTCCTCATCTCGATGACATACCTTTGGATGCTTTCGTTAGGCTTCAGTTTTCGATCTCTTAATTGTTCGTAAATTTCCAGCAATGATCTAGTTCTTCCAAATTCCTCCATTAGTGACCGTTTTAACTCTTTGTAATCGACTGCACGAATGGTTTGAATAAATAGTTTTGCTGTGCCATCTAGCAGACGACGCGCACATACAAACTTGGTGTGTTCACTGGACTTCAATAATTTGAATGCGTCTTCTAGATCGGCAAACCATTTACCCGCCTCGTAGGAGTCGTCGCCGGAAAACCGATTCACCATTGAGTCAATGAAAGAAGGGTCGATAGGTAGGTCTCGCTTCATCTGGCTCTGAAGCAGGTCCACCTCCCTTTGCAGCAGCAACAGTTCTCGCTGCTTCCGGAGGAAGCACATCTCTTGCTCAATATTTTCATAGGCGAAGGTCGTAATAGCAGGAGAAATCAAAGTTGGCTTCGCGACAGTGGCGGCAGTGGTGGTGACAGCGGGTGAAGCAGCATAAGTAGGGACAGCAGCATAAGTGGGGACATCAGCATAAGTAGGGACAGCAGCAGAAGTAGGGACAGCAACATAAGTAGGGACAGCAGCAGAAGTAGAGGCAGCAGGGGCAGCAGCATAGGCAGTGACAGCAGGGTGGGCCGAATTACATTGTTTCTCGGCCTCCAAATTTATTTCATCAGGTTCTGATGATCTGTCTGACTCCCGCAAATGGATCGGTAGTTCGTCGTATAGCGGGCGCATTTGTGTAATGCTCGCTGTTTCCGAAACGAAGAATCCTGCATCTATCAAAGCTCGTGCCATCTCGGTACGAGTTCTTGATCTCAGTGGCATTAATTTCGTTTATTTGGTTTAAATCCCACTTCTGAGATGTAATAAACTATTCGATTCAATGTTTTATTATATATTATTTATTTTCATAATGTGTACTTCGACAATAAATCCTAGTTTCCTTTTTTATTTTATAAAGTCAAGTACAGTAAGCATAAAACAAGTACAGACCGACACACAATATAATTCAACTTCTTACACCTCTTTTCGTAAGTAAATCGAACGGCGCGCGCCGTCATACATACTTTCATAGCTTTATCAACCTATCCAAACCAACTTTTTATTAAATTCAGTTTGACGTCGACTCGCCCGGTTGTTCTCCATTTACTAGCGCACCAACCCAACGGAAATATCCATATAAAAAAAAATTCTACCACATTCAAAGTCCCAACAATCGTCTGTACAAAAACATGAATTTGGGTTCTCCAGACAACTGCGCACCCAGGATCGATGCAACACATTTCTACCCTTTTCTTTAGCGATGGAGATGTTAGCTGTGGGTATGATGTTGCTTTTCATATTCTGTTTTTTTTTTGCATCAATTTCAGTTCTCCAGCAAACTGCGCACCCATAGGCTCGATACAACACATTGCCTATCCTTTTCTTTAGTGATGATTGATGAAGATGTTAGCTGTGATGTGGCTGTGGGTATTATGTGCTTTTCATACTCTGTTTTTTTTCGCATGTTAACGTTTGTTTGGTTGAATTTTGTTCGATTCTCTTCTCTTGATATTAGTAAGTGTTCGATTTCGATGTGCTCTATATTTGTAGAACTCCACTCTCCATATCGACTGAAGCGAAAGCAAAAAGCAACACAACACGTTTTTTTTGCAAGCCTACAAATAGACTAAACATGTTTCAGCAGCATGTTTACCATGTTAAATACAGCCAGGACAATTTTATCCAGTCTTATTTTTACTCTGAAATCTTTTTCGAAGTCTATATAGGTTACAAAAAAAAAAAACACGCCTACTAATCATTGATCATTCGCATTTTGGCAGTAGTTAGATGTGCATGTCGTTTTTTTAAGTCAAAGTATATAAGAGACAAATTTCACCTGTCGATGCGCTATTGAAAAATTATTGGAGAAACCATTTTCTCAATTAAATTCGGAAGAAAAACTGGAAATAATTAGTTCCGGAAGGCCAACACCGTCTCTTCCGGATTTGATTCGTAAGGTGGTAACTAAAAGTAAATCTTTTAGTAGACATTTTCAGATTTCTAACTATGAAGGAAAATTTTGGTTATGTGGCTGCGCCGTTCTTAATAAATTATTTTGTTGGCCTTGTTTACTGTACGTAATCGTCGTGGTCCTGGAGAAAATTGAGAATAGGCGTTATTATCTAACAAAAAAAAAAAAAAATTTAACACCCTGCTTAAAACATCACGGCACGTCCTGATTACAGCACGTTATAAGAAATAGTTTAACCAAGTTCTGACATTTATGTAAACCGTACGTTTGCTTTTGAAATGCAATATAAACATAAGTGCTGTTACAAATTACTATAGTTGGTCTATCATTTTCTGATATTTCAATGTTACCAAAAAACCCATCCGAAATGAATTTACTCCTTTTAGCAACGTCTTTAACGCTCATATGTTCCAACCACAAGTAGGATGGTACGAACTGTCTCGAAAAGCAGCTCCCAACGGTGGACAAATGTCATTGTAGTATCCTGCAGGATCATCATCATCTTTGTTAAAAAAGTAATACAGTAAAACCTCTCTAATTGGGACACTGATGGGACCGAATCTTTCCTGTCGCGATTAGGAGGTGTCCCAATTATAGAAGTTTGTATAAAAAATAAAGAAAAACACAACTGCTTAAGAAAAATCTGCTATTTTCAATTAAAACAAGTCTCGATTAGAGAAGTCACAATTGCTTTTTTTTCGGGTCTAGTATCCCAATTGAGAGGTTCAACTCGAATTGTCCCGATTAGAGAAGTCAAATTTCCTGACGTTTTTAATAAAACGTCCCAATTCGGAGGTTTGGCTCAATTATGGAGGGTCTAGGAAAGTTAAATTGAGTGTCCCAATTAAGAGGTGTCCCGATTACAGAGGGTATATTGTATGAAAACTTTTAGGGTTGGCAAATGGGTTGTCCCGATTGGGAGGTCGTAATAGTTCTTACATAAATATCTTTATATGTTAAAAACCAAACAACAACATTTTTTTCACGTGTCTGTAAAAAAAAACTGTATTAACTCACCATTGAGGATTGGTTACTGAGCATTGGTGATTGATTTGCACCAGGTAGGATTTTGAAAGTGTTATACTTAGTTAATAATGGCTGAATCTTACATTATTATACATCAAATTAAAGTCTGAAAATGTTCTTTCACATAACTGTTAAAAAAGGTACATAATTATGTTGTCGCTGAAAAATTTTCAGAAATTAGTGATTTTCAAAAAAAAAAAAACTTTACATTTAAAGTCTTATGCTAGGTTTCCACTTGTCGATTTGAAATAGACAAACGATGTATTTTTTTCGTCAATTAAAAAATTGGCAAGTGGTAATAATGAAAAACTGCTTACTTTTCATTATTTCCAATTGCCAATTTTCTAATTGACCTAAAAATGCGTCGTTTGTCAATTTCAAATCGACAAGTGGAAACCTAGCCTTAAGAGATTAATTTTTTTTTTTAAAACTGAACATCTAAGACTCATTATTTTCAGGTCATAAGAAAGATAGTAGAATCACCTTTTATTTGATATTAAATTCATGTATATGCGTAGTACGGTTCTTTCGATATTATGATTTTATATGAATATAAACGGATCAGAAAAACTATCCGCAATACGAACTTCACACATAAAAATCTGAAAATCCACACATACGATTTTCATAAAATTTTACAGTTTTAATGTAAAGGGTGATTTTTTAGCTGGTTTGGTTTTGGCTACACTGGTTTTGACAGCTGACGTGTGTTTAGTACCTTGTGTCACTGTCAAACAGCTTCAGTTTGGTTTGCAATTTAACCATGGATCGTCTTACAAATGAACAACGCTTGCAAATTATTGAATTTTACTATCAAAATTCGTGCTCGGTTCGAAATGTTCATCGCGCGCTGCTTCCATTTTATGATCGGCATTCTCGACCTTCTGAGCAGTCTATTCGGAAGATTGTGACCAAATTTCGCACCAAATTTACTTTGTTGGACATTAAACCACCAACACGTTTACGTACTGTGCGTAGTGAAGAAAATATTGCGGCCGTATCAGCTAGTGTGACAGAAGACCGCGAAATGTCGATTCGGCGCCGTTCCCAGCAGTTAGGCCTTTGTTACAGCACTTTTTTTTGCCCGAAATGGAAGTTCTTGACTTGCATGATATGTGGTTTCAACAAGACGGTGCCACATGCCACACAGCACGCGAAACAATGGCGCAATTGCGAGGCGAGTTTGGTGAACAGTTAATTTCACGTTTCGGGCCGGTCAATTGGCCGCCTAGATCGTGCGATTTGACACCATTAGATTATTTTTTGTGGGGGTATGTCAAGGCTAATGTCTATAGGGACAAGCCCGCTTCGATTGACGCACTGGAAGCCAACATCCATGCATTCATTCGTGAGATACCGGCCGATATGTGTGAAAGAGTATGCCAAAATTGGACTCAGCGGATGGGCTACCTGAGACGCAGCCGCGGTCAACATTTGCATGAAATTATCTTTAAACATTAAATTGCAAGGTTCAAACTATCGATTCAAATAAATATTTCATTCATTTTTTCGAATTTTTTGTGTTTGTTTTTTAAAAAAAGTTCTCAACCTCTTAAAAAATCACCCTTTACTTAAGCTCAGCATTATTTTGATATTCATGATTACATTGATGTACGCTCTTGGACCGACATTGCCCCGTCTACTTTATTACGAAAAAACATCATTACCTATACCTACGTTCTCTTTTTTTCATTCGTAAACTTTAAATGGTTATAGGGTTTATACATGCGAGATTTCTCGCACTGGTCCACTAGTATACAATTAAATCGCTAGCGCAAGAGCTTGTGATTCCTCTTGAGAATTTATTTCTGCACCGATTTCAATGATTCTAACACTGATCGAAAGCTTATCAACTGAAAAAAAGCATATCAATAAAGTTTATTAACATTATTTCAACGTACATTCACAAATGAGGTGTCTAAAAAAATAATGTCTTGGAGCAATGACGAAATGCACTCTGATTTTATAAATATTAACAATTTGTTTACACTTAATCTAAATATTTATCAGGATCTCTATCACGAGAAGTAGCTCTTATTTTTTAGAACAAGGTGCCACTAGGGCACTAGAGGCCAGTAGGTAGACATTTTATTCGTAAAATTCGATAACGAGTACCTCGTTAACGGATGCGGTAATTCGGCATGTAAAAAACTAATGTAAAAAACGTAAAGTAAAAAAGTCGAACAACACTGGCCACAAATTGAAGAACAATTTATTCGGCCAACTTTACCTGCAAATCTCCAGGTTCTCTTGAGAGATATTTCAGCTGAGTTAAATGCTGCTTTTACTAGGGAAAAATAAGTCGATATAAAGCCCTTAAACGTGAGACGGCCCTAAGGCGAAATTGTGAATTGGGCTTAATATGCAATCTGTCCAAGGGATAATGGCCGGAGGCCGAAAATCAGATATGGTAGGTGTCGAAACCCCCTTTGCGGCGAGCATAGCCGGACTGTGTGCCAGGAGTGCCTCGATTCAGAACTTTAAGTTATTTTAATCATTAGACTTAGGACCCGTTCAGACACGCAACCGCGCGGTTTGAACCGCTGAATATTATAATGTGTTCAGACAGCTGCGGTTTGCGGGCGGTTTACGAGCGGTTTATGTGCCGTTGTGTACGAAACGTTCACTTCACTTCAAATATGGAAATCGAAGAAGCAATATGTGTGTGGTTGCTCTTAAAAAAGAAAAGAAAAAGACAGTATTGGGTACACCCAATACTACGTGATGGTTTGTCACATGGGCTATTTGTAACATTATATCCCAAATTAAGTGAATTTGAGCCTAAATTCTTGAATTATTTGAGAGTGTCGATATCTTCAGTTGATATATTAGTTATCATATATATATATGTGTGCCGCAAGGACGCCAGCTAAATGTTATTTGAATAAGGATCTACGAGAAAAATCACTATCCAAACCTTTGTATTTTCTGCGAACCAAAAGAAAAAGAAACCAAAGTGCATGCACACTATGTACCAAAGAAAACGCAAAACGAAATTAAATTCAAACGACGATCTTTATTCTTTAATATAATTGTCCAGTGTGGACGATGGTCAGTTGAGAACTACGACAGAGACGTCGCACAG
Organism: Brachyopa scutellaris; assembly: GCA_949775065.1. Taxonomy (NCBI): domain Eukaryota; kingdom Metazoa; phylum Arthropoda; class Insecta; order Diptera; family Syrphidae; genus Brachyopa; species Brachyopa scutellaris. The sequence continues at coordinate 42,204,250 of OX459113.1, read as the reverse complement.
AGCCAAACGGAGCACCTCCGGTTTAGTAGGTCGGTTTCGGGGCGCGATGGGCACGATGTTGAACAGCAACATCAGAAATTCTGGTGGCTGTTAGAAAGAGATGGAGTTCCCTCGTCGATTCCGTTTGATCCGTTGTAGACCCCAAAGCATAGTTGGCCACCTTTTAGGTTTATTATGTAGACATGCCGTGGCCGGCTTACATAGGTTTAGGTATTGTAGGTATTTATCAGTTTTATAAAAAAATAAAAAATAAAAAAAAAAAATATAAAAATAAATAAAAACGCACAGTACTTTGCCAACAAAAAAAAATATAAAAACAAATAAAAAGCCACAAAAAACAAAAAAAAAAATTACGTATTTAATTACGTAGCTAGAGTTAAGATAGGTTAAGTAGTTGTAAGTTTTATTTAAGGTAATGTTCTTTTTGCTAAGTTTTTTTTTAAAACAAAAATTTTTCTTAGCTTTTAAATTGTAAGTTTAATTAAAATGGGCACCGTAGCGCAAGTGGTTAGTGCGTCGGACTACTGAGCCAGCGGTCTTGGGTTCGAATCCCGCCGCAAACACCTAAAACTTTTTCACAGTGCCCACCTCTTTCGAATGTCTGACAAGCATCAAAGAGTATCATTTGTCACGATTGAGCTTCTCAACTCGCCGTTCGGAGTCGGCAAAAAACTGTAGGTCCCTTCCATTCGTGCAAAAATATAACACGCACACACAAATGGTTGCGAGAAGCAGGCCCAGGTTCACCTCGAGATGTAGCGCCAACTAAGTAAGTAAGTAATTAAAATTCCATACTTTAAGTTAGGTTACGTCGAAAGACATAGTATAAGCATTAAGTTTAGCTTAGAGTGCCCGTATGGGGCCAGTAAGTTAGAGTAAGATAGTTAAGTTAGTTAAGCTAGTTTTAAGCACTTTTTGTCTAGCATGTAAGAAATACTTGAATTTAAAAATAAAAAAGGCATTAAAAATGAAAATGAAAAAAATGGCTCTTCTACAAAAACATAGAATTTTTGTGCTCTATGTCACCCATATCAATTTTGGAGATTCGTCGTGATCGGGTTTGTGTAGGTGCATTTTTTCGTTTCGCTTTCTTTTAGCTAATCTGTCGGTGGTGACTAAATTTGATGTTTTGCCGACGGCAATTTGCAATCCATGATGCGCTTAGAGTTTGCCAGCGACGAACTGAATGTTTTGGTGGAGAATTGTTTGTAGATGAATTGTTGCATGTTGGCTTGCAACAATATACCTATAGCTAAAAGCCTCCTGTTCCATCCATTAGTATTAAAACACTATTCAAACATTATGTACGAACGAATCATAATATCATAAAAACTTGAAATTTCATTCAAACCGCAGGGAAACCGCAAATACACTGAACAGTCTCATATAACACAATAGAAATACAACGGCGCGGTTTCCGCTCGGTTTTCAGGCGGTTGATTTGCGGGAACCGCGCGGTTTGCCAAACCGTTGTGTGTGCACGAATATAAGGACTTCAATATAAATAGGAACCGCAGCGGGAACCGCGCGGTTTGAAACCGCACGATTTCCGCCCTGTCTGAAGGGGGCCTAAGTGTGTTATCTCAATTAAAAATAATTTTAAATAAAATGTTTTCTAATTTTTGAAATAAGAACATAAATATGTTGGGGTCCTCTGGACCCCAGGGCAGTAATAGTGTTTCTCCACGGATGGCTAGGGTTTAAGGGCTCATAATATTTACTAGTGTACTGGTGCGAGGATTCTCGCATGTAGAAACCATATACCATGTACAGGTAATAATGTTTTTTTCGTAACAGCTTTACTCATATGGACTTTTTCAAAATTATTTATATTGATGAACAAAGTTCAGTTTATAAGCTTTCGATCAGTGTAAGAATTATTAAAATCGGTCCAGGAATAAACTCTCAGGAGGAATCACAAGCTCTTGCGCTAGCGATTTAAATATAATGATGATGATGATAAACTAAAAATGCAAATCACTGCTCTAGAAAAATCTCTTTCTCATTTGTTAAGATTGGTTGAGTGCGAGAGCCGCAAATGGTGATAATGTAGGGTGACCAGATATATTTGAAACTAAAAGAGTATCTGTAAATTTTTGGTTGCATTTTTGTTTTTAATAACTAGCTGACCCGTACTCACCTCGCTTCGAACGCCAACCATGTTTTTCTGATTGTCAAAACTTGGCCTATTTCCTCGTATTTAAATGATTTTTTTTGTAGGTCCAAATGATTTTTCGAAGCTGAAGTGTTCTTTAACTTTCTAACATACCAGGAAACCGGAAACTCTAATAGACCGGTACTTTGTATCACAAATTATTCTTTTATTAATCAATGTTCCCTGAAAGTTTTTCTTCTTTCTGTTTTTTGTTAACATCCACAATGAATAAATTACACTGTGTAACAAAATTTCAAAAAATGTTTGTCTATGTAGATTTTTGGATTGTTTATGCTTGGTATATGTTAGCTCATTTCAAAAATGCCAAAAGTTCTTCTTAGGTGTTATCTATCGCCTCAGAATTTGAACGAAAAGTTTGCATTTTTGAGCATTTTCGCACTTTTGTAAATTAAAAAAAAAATATTAAAAAAAACTTAACTCAAAATTTTACTCCAAATTTTAATAACTAATCTAATATCTAACCAAAAAAAATATTGACACTTCTCTATGTTTTCAGAAGTGCAGAAATTTTCGCGTTTTCCTATTGTGGATTTCGGAATTGTTCCTTATTAGGCCCCAGACGTAGTCGCCCATCATATTGGCATCCCATTTGCCCTGGTACCGGCTCTCCATTATAACGATGTCTTGGTGAAACCTCTCACAATGTTCTTCACTAATACTCCCCATATTTTTAGCGATATCCTGCACCCTAATATATTAAACCTATCCACTAAGTTTTCTACTAGTTCTACATAATTTTCTATTTTAATATTTCCTCTTTTTATTTCCCTGAATGCTGTCCAAGCATTACGTTCCTTTAATTTGAAGCGGGGGCATAAATACTTTTCCTGATTCTACCAATAGGTGGAACTTTACCTTTTTTTCATCAGGTATAGTATAAAGGCTTCTCTTAGCGGCCATCTTTTCGTACGATAGTTTTCAGTGTCAGCACGACTTTTCCAGAATTAAATGAAACATTTTTATTTATTTTCTCAACTAACAACTATTCACATTCACTTGCAGTGGCTTGCTTGCTCTGCTTGCATCTCCGTTAACACATTTCGCGATGCCGTTACCGTAAAGCTAACAGTTAGAACGAATGAATGCTCAAAATATACTTGACATATCATAAGGAAGCAGAAACTAACAAAAAAAGAACATAAACAAATTTTTGTTACACAGTGTTATTGGTTATCAAACAAAAAAAAAGGATTAACCGTTCTAGCTCGATTTTCTCAAAAATCCCTCTAATTTGCACTAATTTTGATCGCCCGTGAAAATTCGACATACATATGTAGAGATTGTCTCCACCGAGTGCAGATTCGTGATCATGATTAATATGTATGTTTGCTTTTGGAAAAAAAAAAAAAAAAATAGGATTGCAATGAAGTAGAAATCTTCCCCCAATGTAGAAGGAATCTTCCCCGGCGTGCGCACATCAACAATAACGTGTTTTTTTTTTGGAACCTGTATAGGTTAAACATGTTTCAGCAGCATGTTTGCCCATGTAAAATACAACAAAACCTTAGCCTTGATAATTATCGAGTCTTATTTTTACTCTGAAAGCTTTTTCAAAGTCTATGTAGGTTACAAAAAAAAACACGCCTAATGTTTCTTCTGCACATTCCCCAAGTTTTACCGCAATCGGATGAACGATGCGCGGAGAAATAAAAGAGGAACACACAAACATTACTTTTAATATACATATACATACATATATATAGGTACATACTTATTTTATAAGATGTATTGAGCGCGTATTCACACACTATGACGTCACCCACAGCTGCACGGCTGTTGGATGCGGTCTCCACTGATGGAAAATTGTTGGCGAACATTTCATGAAATATTTTGAGCATAGCTCAGCTCCAGGATAACGCAGAAGGATGATTCATACATACCTCAAATGGTGGAGAATTTACTAAATTCACCTATTTTTTGTTTTTCAATCCAATAAGCAGCTATTGAGCTAGGGCTGAGTAATTATAATTTTCCTTACAGATATGCAGTTTTTTTCAATATTTTGTAAAAACCATATCATTTTCGGGGAGTATAACAAATGTTGACCAAGAACATAAGCAAGCACTATGTCAAGTTTCATCAAAATCCATCTATTAGTTTCTGCGTGATGCGCGTTCAAATAGTATAGATATCCTCAATTCCTCGCCAGTTCAAAATAAAAAAAAAACAACACAGCAGGTACAGAAGAGAAAAAAACCGGTTTTGGCGCACACACGAAATTATCTCCACTGGTCGTTGGTAAAATCCAACGATCTAAGCTTTTCTTGAATTGTATGTCATTTTTAATTGAATGTTTTTTTTAATTTAATGCTTATTGTTCAACTTATGTATAACGTACAAGGTAGAGGTGGGTCGTTTTCGCTTTTTGTGTTAACGAATCGAAACAGTTATTTAAAAAAAATTAAATAGTTTAAAAACTAGCTCGTTAAAAAAAAGTGTATCATTTCAAAACACATACGCAAGCATACCTACGTGTTTGCTTCTAATCATGATAAATTGGTAGACAAAACTATAATATATATAGTATAATATTTCAGTATACAATATCTATCTTTTTTTTTTACAAATAAAATCGCTTTACTAATCTAAACTTTGAAATGTTTACATACCTACATACATATGTACATAAATCAACTACATTTAAATTAAGAAGCACCAACGACGAATTAGAATTACATCCCTAGACGTACCCTACAACCAAAGCTTCCTTTAGACTTCGAACACTAGTAATGCCATAATTTTTTCTTATTGCATTTCACAAAGTTTTTTTTTCTCAAAACATTTTTCTTAGTTTTAAAACTGTAACTTTAATTAAAATTCAATAGCATAAGTTAGGTTACGAAGAAAGACATAGTATAAGTATTAAGTTTAGCTTAGAGTGCCCGTGTGGGGCCAGTAAGTTAGAGTACGATAGTTAAGTTAGTTAAGCTAGTTTTGATCACTTTTGTCTAGCATTTAAGATTTAATTGAATTAACGAATAAAAATGAATTAAAAATGGAATGAAACGTACCCTACATACATTCTTATGTACTGCTAGAAAATAAAAAATCATTTTTGTCTCATACATCCGAATGAAACCGTTTGTTTTCAGCGAAAAATAACCCCAACTTTGCACGAAACGAGATAAATACCGTTTTCATATCAACGAACAAAGGGTTGAAAAAACGATTAACATACAAAGGGTTAAAGAAACGAGAAACGAGCAAAGAGTTGAAAAAACGATTAACGAACAAAGAGTTGAAAAAACGATTAACGAACAAAGAGTTGAAAAAACGAAAAAAACGATAACGAACGGGTAAAGTACAATAGTTAGTGCCCAGCGGGAAAAATAGTAAGCGCTTCCCAATTATGCAGGGAATAAGCGCTTACTCTTCATAACTCTAGGAAGCTTCGTGGAAGCACCTAATACAAAATATACATCGAATGAAGGATTCTCAAGTAGGTATGCAGAGATTGAGCACTTACTCTTCATAAGATCACACAATAATCACAATAAGATCATTTAGAAGCTTATAAGAATCATTGTTATAAAGTGAGTATGCGTACTGTTTTATAAATTGCAAAGAATGAAGGACAAATGCTGTCTAGACAGTAGCTGTAACATTATTTTTTGAAAAATTGCGCTCAGTTGTGAAACTATATTTCAGCACAGATAATATAGTTACATAGATATCGCACGCAGTGTAAAAAAAAATGACCACTTTCCAGTCGATTGGGACTTACTCCTGCGTCCCAGTTTGATCGAACTCGTTCGAATTAAGCTAAGACATGATGTTCTTCCAAAATATTGTTGGTTCAACAAGTTGCTTTTGGTTTTTGCGTGTTTGCTTTGCCCTTATGTTTTTATTTTTCCTTTTCCTTTCATTCGTTTTATTTTGTTGTGCGTTTGTTTTTGTTTTTTTGATTGTGATTTCGTCATCTGCCCTGCCTTTCAATGCAGGGAGTTTTTTGGTCAAGGTTATTTTAATTTTTTCAAGATAACTGAGAAGGGATTAGCGCAGGAAAGTAAATCTAGCGATAAAAACATTTAATAGCAAGCAAGTTGTCATTTCTTGGGGTGTTGGTTTTAAGTAATTGTTTTGCATTTTTGTTTTTCGATTTGTTTTTGATATTTACTGGTAGGTATGTAATAGGTACTTTTTTGTATTTTCCAGGCACAATGTTTTCGCAAAAGAGCAAGAAGTGCAAAGTATGTAAGAAAGTTATTTGAGATACACAGAGAGCTTATTAAACCAGTTCGAGTTTTCGATGTTTGTTATACATACATACATTCCAAGGTCATAAACACCTTTACTGAGAATAATAGAAAATAAATTTCCCAAGAGTAAATAAAATAGTCAACCTTCTTGAATAAACCATTACATACTAATGTAGGTACATATCGCACTAATAATACAATACTGTTGTCGGTAACTCACAATTTGTAAAATTTGAGATATCATCATATTCAAACGTAAAAATCACTTCTCTACGCGTCAATAAGACTTACGTTAAAATAGTGCAAGAAACAAAATATATGTAGTTATTATTAACTCTAATAAACTACATATTAATATTTTTATAATCTATAACAGAAAGTAAACATATGTATGTATGTAGGTAATCAGTTTTTCGATGATTCACAAAGAAGTCATACTTTGAGTTACAACGGTACATATTGTATTATTAGTGCGATATGTATTTGTACTTAATATTGTCTGTTTATTCCTTCAACAAAAGTTTCTTGGAGGATTAGTATATGGTAGAGATCCTACTAGGTATGTATTGCTTACTTACGTTAAAATAGCGCAAGAAACAAAATATATGTAGTTATTATTAACTCTAATAAACTACATATTAATATTTTTATAATCTATAACAGAAAGTAAACATATGTATGTATGTAGGTATTCAGTTTTTCGATGCTTTTGTAAGACAGAAATTGTTTTACCTCATTGTAAGCAGGATTTTTGACCTGAACTGCTTTAATTCAAACATTTTCAGAAAAAATGGACTGAATATCTTAGACATTTGAAAATGAAATGATTCACAGCAAACAGTTCCAAAAAGTTAAATTTTTAAAGCATCGTGATGCTCCGCAAAATGAAAGCATCGTTTCATCGCATAACAACGGCAGTGGTCCATTCCCCGATTCGCATTTTTTTGAAGTTTTAGAACTCAGCCTAAGATTTGGACGAATTCTAATTTCATCAAAAATCAATACACGTAGCGTACAGACTGGCTTAATGATACAAACTTAGAATTCAGAAAACAGTAGGTGGGCAGGCATTGTTTTGATTCCAAGTTTGTAAGCATTTACAGGAACCCAACAGAATATTTGCCCTCGCTTTTACTACTACTATTTATGTCTATGTACCTACACATTCAGGGTTATCGCGAATTGCTGAATGGGAAATATTTCCCGGGAAACTTTGTTCACGATAGGCCTGATTATGTATAGATATGCTTCCACAAATTACTCAAAATCTAATTTTTTTCGTTTGAAAGACATTAAAAAATAGGCGTGTTTTTTTTGTAACCTATATAGACTTCGAAAAAGCTTTTAGAGTAAAAATAAGACTCGATAATTATCCAGGCTAAGGTTTTGTTGTATTTTACATGGGTAAACATGCCGCTGAAACATGTTTAGCCTATACAGGTTACAAAAAAAAAACACGCCTAATGTTCAAGTCGGGAAAATTTTCTTATTGATTTCTTTCGAAAAAAAAATTCACTCAACCATAAATTAAAGAACATCCAAATTTCACAGAAATGCGAAAATAAAACCAAACAAAAACAACATAGACGGAGAATATACATATACACAACCACAAATCAAAATATGACCACCCCACCATATACACCCAAACACACCAGACTTTAAAATCCAGAAACAGACCAGCCGTTCGTATATGTTCGATCGCAAGATCGATTGACATAAGTAAGACAAAATAAAGGGTTGCAGCAAAATGAAATACGAAAAAAATGTGTGTATACCGAAGTCACAACACACTGAAGGATGGTTGACTCGCACGACTATGTAACTTAAAATGGTTTGAAACCAATTTATTGAATCAATGCAACAAATCGTTGTGCGAGTAATTTTTGCCGTTGAAAATGTGATCATTTTTTTTTTACTCTGCGTGCGATATCTATGTAACTATATTATCTGTGATTTCAGTCTAAAGTGTTGTTCAGTGGTTTTATTTTAACAAAGTTTAATTTTCGACAAATTTGTGTACGGTAAGATAATTCTAATGAATATAATTACAATCCAAACCACCACTCTGCAACCTTCGGGCCAGAATTGAACAAAAATCAGTAATTGAAGCGAACAATAGGTGGAGATCGCTAAACACCTGTGTGAGATCAAGAGGACTATGGCCAGAGTATGACAAAACAAGAACTAGAAAACTCCTGCAAAAAGATAGAAAGCCGTTGTCAATACTAACTGGGGTGCTAACAGGGCATAATACCTTAAGATACCACATGAAAAAATTACGATTGAATGATGATCACATATGCAGAGGATGTGGTGACGAAGAGGTACATGAGGATACAACCCATTTCCTCTGTCACTGCCCTAACCTCTGTCAACTAAGAAACAGAACCCTAGGCAAATTCTTCTTCGATCACATCGAGGAGCTTTCTGATGGATCATTTGCTTTACATCACAATCTGGAGGTTGTTTTTCAAGCAATTATAGCGCAATTCGCAAGCAATACTTCATGATCCAATTCAGAGGTGCTCCGTTTTCAGAGGTTCGCTTATATGAAAAATGCGTAAGTACCAGGTACTCGTGAAATTTAATGTGTAAACATACATACGAAGGCGGATAACCAGAGAATGGACTAGTAATAAGAGAATCGTATACAGAGAATGCGCTAATACTAAGTTTGGTTACGCGTGACGGACGATGGCGAAAAATTTACTCATACCGAGAGTTAAGATGTTAACACATCGACAACCGAGTGTATGCATGAAGTGCGGCCCATTTCGATGGTGCCCACATTACAAAGGGTCCCAATTAGGAGGTTTTACTGTATGTACATAACATAGGCACATATGAACTGACTTCTCAGATCGCAGAAATTTAAGTGTTACCAATACACGCTCACGTGCTGGTATGGCTTCCTTTAATTAAGTATTCTTTCTAAAAATAGTGAGCCCAACGGATTACAGTACATATTCTATTTCACAAGTGGTCAAAGGGCAACAATTTCTCAATTGTTGAGCATCTTCAATTTGAAGCTCTTTTATAAAGTAGACCCTGCACCAAATTGGCGATAACGATCTTCACATGGTTTAACCCAGCAATTTTTCTATGCTTTTTTAGAACAGTCTCAATAATTAAAGCCTTTCTTTTGTAAGAATACATTCCGCTTTCACTACTTTCAACTGACAACTACCAGAATAAATATATCAAATGGGCACGGTAATAAGAGTACTCTCAGAAAATAAACTCTCAGAATTCGACCAGATAACTCGCGATATTAAAATCTCGAAAATATTACTCTCAAATGGACAGCCAGCCGAGAGTAACTCTCGAGAGTTTACTAGCGAGAGTACTTTTCACTAACATGGAACGTGATTACCAGAGACATTACAATGCAAATTGTGACGGGTGATTTGAACCTTAATACGATAAAGCCCAAATATTCATAGAGGGAAGGTTAGGTTATGGGGTGGCGGCTTAGCCTCACATAGACCAGTATTGGTCCATAGTGATACCACGAACTCTTCAGAGTAATCAGTTAATTCCTGTTGCTTTGTTTAGGCAAAATGAGTTTGTCTGTTGAGCAAATTTAATGAGAAGGTGAAGTTTTATGTCTGCCACTTCTACGAGTGAGTTGAAATAGAATTTTCCCATTAGTCTGTGCCTTTTTTTTGTCAGTGCAGGACAAGCGCACAGGAAGTGCTCTAATGTTTCTACAATCCCCGGTTCATTGCAGTTTTGTGCATATGTCCGATGAGACTAGTTTGAGCCTGCGAGCGTGATAACCTATAAGGCAATGCCCTGTAATGACGCCTAGTAGTAAATTGCATTCCACTCTTGATAGCGAGAGGATGTATTTAGTTCTATGGCCACCCTCATAGAAGGAAAAAATGCGCATTTTCAACATTTTCCAAAACTTATTTGTAGGTAAATGTTTTTCGTTCTATTTTGAGCCAAAAATAGTTGTTCACATTTTAGAGCTTTCGTAATTTGTTCACGCATTAGGGTAGTCAATGTAAAATAAAATTTGTTCACATTACCGCGTGTCTACTGTGTGAGTAAACACTTAATTTTTCTGAGCACTTTTTAGGAAAAGGACACTGGATGTACTACATTTACAAAAGATCCTTTTGAAGTCCCGGATGAGCTAACCTTTATGGATGAATATCGCAAAAAACAGTGCCTATACAACTAGAAGTGCATTTTTGCTTAATCTAGGACTAGAATTAAACACTGAAACAGTTTGCTGTGGCAAGTTCCATCCAAGTCTCTCTTTAATGTGTTTTACCTCACCTCCTTCGGCATCAAAACCAAAATAATAATAATTAAAAATGTTCAACAATTTAATTTTCATGTAATTTTCATCTTAATCTCTTAATTGCTGTTTTCTTTGCCTACGCTCCCTTTGCGCTTTCTTTTCTTCCATTGAAGGACCTAATTCCCACCTTTCATCTTTTACTCTCAAGAATTGTGTTTTGCTCTCCATAGTCATGCCAAGTTATTGTCATCCTTTCGTACCGTTAAACGTTTTACCACTCCATTCCTCACCCTCGCTGACATTGTGTCCTGTTCAGACTTTTAATTAAATCCTCCATTGATGCCCTCAATATGTGATTTTGCGCAAACACACATCCTGAAAAAAAAAATAAAAAATGGAAATTAAAAAGCAAGACAATAATAATCCTAGCAAAGCTTGGGGAAAGAAGGAAAAAAAATTATATTTTTGCCTTTAAGGAGGAGGAAACAGGACGACGACGATCACAGCAACGACCCGAGCGTCGAGCGATGGAAGAAATGTGAAACAACAAACAGGGAAGAAAACAGCATAGGGATAGGGAGTCCATAGCAGTTTCTGTGCAATTAAATCGTTGAGTTGACTGAAAACGAGTACGACGCACATATAAATCGTTATTCCACTCTTGCTCCATAATTTAGCTTCACAGCACGACTCCATTTCGTCCATTTTTTTTTTGTCGTTTTTTGTTAATTTTTCGTTTCGATCGCCCGTCAGCAGTAGCAATAACGACATCAACAGCCATTCTCAGTAGTACAGAGCTACCTCTATTCCTTCAGTAGTTATCGTATCCTGTCCCGGTATCCCTCGGAAACTAAAGGCGCACAGGAATTAATTTAAAAAACGAAACGAAAAAGGATGTACACGGTAGGAATGGCACTGAAAAAGGAAAAAAAGGACAATATAGCCCTCTACAACTCCAACATCAATCGTTTCAAAGAAGGATTTCCCCATGCTGTTCTGCCACCTCCTTCCACTTCTTCGTCTCATTGTTCCTGACTTTTACAGTTATCGCCAACCTACCCACCCACTACAGAAAATGCTGCTCTCTCGTAAAGGACGCAATTGCATTCATTTCCTCCCTCAAAGTCCTTGCCATTATGTATTCAGCTGGCATATTAGGAGTCAGCGTTGATATGGAAGACGGAACTATGGTTGGCAAGGCAAGGGCGTTCACGAGTTTACATGGACCGACTGCAACTGCTGTGCCCAGATCGGGGAAAGGCAAATTGAATGCATTTCATGTTTATACACTTTAATTCTTGGATATAGAATCACTCGGAAAGGGGTGAGCGGCAGATGCAGAATCGTACAGACGACGCGATGGCCGGGATACAACTGGCATTCGAATGTTAGCTGTGAGTTGCTCTATAGACGAAAATTAAGACTGCTAGAGAACACGAAGCAAGGAAGACGAGCATTTTTCTTCCCACCCATCGAACAAAGGAAGAAAATGTATATACATATGTACATACATATGTACATACATATATGCATTCATACATTAGCTATTGTCTATGAAGGAAATCCTTTACGTGATTACGATACAAGTCCACAGATAGCATTGGCAACTATAAACAAAACAATTTTAAATGGTTGGCAATTATATATGTGACGTCTCGATTTCTTCGTACCTATGAATACTCGTTCTTCTACATGAAACAAGAACGATGTGAGTGCAGCCGATGTCGGTGTACGGTGTGTGGCAAGGAGTTTTGTAAAAATTGTGCTGATCCCTTGCAGGGATTACGTGATTAGTGTTTGGGGATTTCATTCAGATCTTTTGTTTTCTATGCGTTCCAAGTAAATCAGTTAATTTTTTTGTGGAACGTGTAGGACAGGACCTAGATTTTTAATTAAAACGAGGTAGGTCTAGGTACTCACGTATCTACCACCTTGGCTAGGTCGAAGCTATGTGGGAGGCTTTTTTAGTCGATAAATTTCCGGCATACTGATTACTCCGATCATCAGTATATTTTTAAAGATTTCCCTTCCGCTTGAGAACAAAAATTAGGAACAACTCTTTCAAACATGAACCAGAATTTATGTTATAAGGAGATTCGGTATCCTGTGATTCCTTCAATCTTTTCGTGGAGTAGTGCGTATCGTAGGTTTTAACGCAGAAAGTACTTTCTTCAACAGATTTGTCTAGCTGTTGATATCAATATGTACGTAAACGATAACAAGAGAGTATTGTCATTGAACTATAAGGACAAAACCACGAACTAGTTCGCAACAAAAAAGATGCACTTGTTCACTGTCTAGGACGAAACTTCAATGTTGACAGCTCCAACTTTAAATGGGTAATCTTGGAGCGAACATTAGCTTTGCAAATGATACCCTAGTAGGGATCTGACAAAAAGAAATATACCCCAGGAAATCCCTGCTTCTTCGGTTTGGCAAATCATGTTCTACAAAATCTACCAGTTCTGGTATATGGTACAGTAAACTGATCGATGAACAGAATATCAGAGCAGAATGAATACTTCTGCGAGAAAAATGTTTAATCGAATATTTGGATTGCGAGAAGAGCGAATAAAGGAGAGAATGCACCCGCGAATGCTTGAGCTCTATAAAAATGATTGATGTGCTCCAAAAAGCCAAAACACGTCCACTTCACATTCTCGGCTACATCAAACGACTAATAAATGAAATTTTTGAATCACAGGCAGTAGCTACAAGACGAGGAAGACTAAACCTAAGTTTCAAAGACCAAGCTATTACTTTATCTAAAAAACCAGAATGCTAGTATCTGGGATCGAAGGCACAAACCATCTACGTTTAGTAAGTAAAGCTACGAGTACACGACATGCAAAACACAACATTTAAATGTGAACGTGACGTAGTTTTGACGTCAGAGTCGGTGATTAATCCTACATGTGGTGTACTCACTATATTTGTGACTGTCGCATTTAAATGTAAGTACCTATTCATGTGAACAAATTTTCACATGCAAAAATGTGGAATTTTATGTGTCGTGTACTCGCTAGAATTGGCCACATGTACGAATTCGGACTGAGGGGACATTTAAATGTGAGTGCCACAGGCATGTGATGACACGAAATCGTGCCATGACATTTTTTCTTTGACGTTAAAATCTATTTTCTTAAATTTTGCGATAAGTTTTTGTTTTTCACTTTTTTTTTTCTATGCACTTTCCTTGTTTCTTATAAACCATACTGCACAGTTTGATTATTATTATCCAGCCGATCCGCATTACCCGACTCGTCCATATTACCCGCACTTACTCTATATGAGATTGATCGATACGAGGTCACTTCTGAGCTTACCTTGCTTAGGTATAACAATTAGTTCTACTATCTTTCAGTGATCTGACATATTTAAATTTTAAACAGAAATTAATTATACATATATTAGAGTTTTTTTAAATGGCAATTCTTTCATAATTTGGGCAGTTATATGACCATAGGCTGGTGATTTTCTATTAGATAGTTTGTGTACGCAGGCAATGATCTTTCTAGTAAAGTAAAGTTTGCATAACATTCTCGTCTAATTTTTCAGGAGGTTCCAGGTTTGCATTAGCCACTACAGGTGGAAAAAGTTTGAAAACATTCGTCAGGTGTTCTGCAAAGAGTCTTCCTTCCCTTTTGGGTTTCCAAACCATTTCCCATCAGATGTATTATAATATGAGTGCTTTATAATAATTTCTGCTGGATATTTTAAAGAGGCTTGCCTTTTCTGTCGATACGTCGCCTCACATCACGTACTATCTACGGCTGCCTGTTGTATGTCAGCTATGAATTTTTCCATCTCAATGTCAATATGTAAATGCAAATTAAAAGGTTTTATTGCATACACATGAAAAAATGTGAAGTCTACATCCCATGTACTCGCTATATTAAAATGCGTATGAAAATACTCTCTGCACGCACATGAAAAAAATGTGATATACACATGCCGTGTACTCGCTTTATTTTTGTGAGCTACATTAAATGCCGATAAATTAAAAAAAAAATCTCAAAACTTCACATGACTTTTGGGAGAGAACCAACATGAAAATATGTGAAGTTGACATGCCGTGTACTCACTATATTTTTGCTTCGTCACATATACCGCATATACATATAATGAATGTAAGCATTTATATATAATTTTTTCTGACGTTACGCACACATTTAAATGTAGTTTTTGCATGTCGTGTACTCGTAGCTTAAGTAATAGTTTTCCGATGTCACACTACAACAGAGAACCATTTTGCCCGAATTCAAAATTTCTAAATCGAGTTATTTGGAACTGGTCGTTGATGACTCACTCATATATCAGATAATCTATTTGAATCTGAACCTCATTTCCTTAATCACCACAGAACTATAGAACATATTGTATCTATTTTTATACAGAAATAATAAGTGATTCGATAATGATCCTACTACCAAACATATGTCTGCCGCTTTCCTGTGTAAACTAATTTCAAATTCTCACGAACAAACAAATTGCCAGGCATAACCCCTAATAGTATTTGTGACGAAATCCCATTATGCTTATCGCTTTAACGCAACAAACCAGTAACAATCATTAAACAAATAACAGCAAGTTAAACCGGAAACCATTAAATCCATTTCCTGTTTATATAAAACATTCCCAATCAAAAGCCCACACCCCCCTATCCACCATTTAACAGTTTGAAAAATAGAAAACTCGCCGTTATTTATATCGGCTCCCGCACACACACTCGCTTCGTCCTGATGCTTTTCAATAGCGTGTGCCGGTGGCTGTGCCCTTTTTTGCATTTGGCCAAGACCAAGATTTACGAGCGACCGCCCTATTTTTTATTGCCAGTTACTGTACCAATTTTACAGACATTAAAATCTTCCACAGTTATTCCTCTAAATTTCCCAAAAGCCACATAAATTCCATTTTTACCCACATAAATACCCATACATTATGGTCGGGCAGGATGGCGAGGTCAAAGGATATGCCAGGCAACGTATCCTGCTTGAAACCAGCACCTATCTATGTATCTAACTTTTTGCAACAGCATAACCCTATCCGCACTCGTATGTCCCTGATTTTGGTTCACAGGAGGAATATGATCGCTTATTTCAACTACTGGTTATGCAACGAGATGGTTTGTATCTCGAAGGGGGACCGGTACAAAAAGCACACACCATCGCGCGCACACTTTAATTGCAATGTACACATAATAGGCTCCGGAACAGACGATGAATATAAAATAGAAATGTCGTTAGATGGAGCCACTTACAGCCGCCGTGCTAGGTACTTGGGTGCCACCATCGCGTCCCGTCGCTACATCTCTAGCGAATGCCATGCAAACGAGCAATGGATGTCGATGGGGTTAAGAGTCATTTGCACAGCTGCAGATAGAAACGTTCCTCACACATTTGCATTGGCAAGTGCCTGAACACACTCCTCCGCCAAATCCTCGGCATCAAGAGCACTCGCTTATCCATGTAAAACCTGGTAACCACCAACACAGAATGCTTTACGATGATAGGACACAAAAAAAAAAGAACACACACATTCAATGCCAGGAAGAAACGACCTTCCAATAGTGAAATGCATCCTGTAAAATGCCACAGTAGTCTTAATTTGTTTTGCATATTCCAGCCGACACGGTGGGTGGTTGGGAATACCGCCTTAAGGGTGTGCGCACCATGTGAAACCATTTTTGCAATGACGAATTGCCGCCAAATAGGATTCCACATTCCATTCACTACCGGCTGCCTGTTATACGATTCCCTCGTAGCCGTGTCGATGAGTCAGTTTTTTCGCCCGCTCTCCCTTACTTTGTGTAAGGTGGCAATAATTGAAATCAAACAATTATTGTGCCAAGTTTAAGGAGTTAAAACCAACCAAAGGATGTTACGAGTCTGGGTATACTTTTGATACAAAGGGTTGACAATTGTTCATACGATTTACACCGTTATTATCCAATTAGAAAGTCGATTGTCGAATACATCAACAATCCTTGACGTCAGTGTAGGTATACTCGAAAAATACAAAACTGAATCTGAATTGTATGCTAACCTATTGTGTTAAGGTTGACTCCTGTGGATTGCCACTTAAAACTGGAAGTTTCCAACAGCAGTGGGCGAAAGGGTGGAATGTTTGTGTAAGCAAAATGGGCACACATAAGTGGTGCAACGCCTATGAGATGAGTTTACCTCTCGTTTTTTTTGTTTCTTTTTTTGCATCTGGATGTAAGTTCCTGTACTCCAGAGCAATGTGTACATATGAATATTTTACTGGGTGCAGATTAGCACTCTTGTATGAGGAGATGAATGTGTTTGAACTGTAATTTTCGGCTTTTGTATCGCATTTATCGTTCGACTTGTTATTCAATTTCATCAGTTAAGTCAGAGAGGAGGTGGAATAGGTCTTCTTTTGAACTGGAAAATGCGAAATTTAAATGAAAATGAAGTTAACAATAAAAATGTGTTTTGTTTTATTCTGATATAAGGGTACTTTATATTGAGAAGTAAATAGTAAAGTCAAAAACTAAACACTTACATATGTTATGTCGACCATTTGAATGAGGAAACTAAAATTTCATCTGGGGCAAATCCTTCTACTTCATCTAGTACTTCATATTCAACAACAGAAAAGTTCACCTTAGTTACTGAAAATCTATGAGATAATAAAGCAGCTGGATCAGATGGCCTTTAATTGTGGCTTTTCACATCTGGAAGTGATCCATTGGTAGGGTACGTGTTAATACTCAATCATTTGCATACAAAAACGTACTCGCTGATTAAAAGATCGGTTCTAGTTAAAACAACTAACAAGATTACAAAAAAAAAAAAAAATAAATAAATAAATAAATATATGCGTCAGCAGTCCTATATAGAAGCAAGTCCAGTTTCTCGCAGCCGTTTGTGTGTGCGTGTTATATTTGTTGCACGTATGGAAAGGACCTATAGGGACCTTACCACTTGACCACGGATGTTCATATTACTTACTTACTTACTTAGGTGGCGCTACAGTCCGGGGTGGACCAAGGCCTCAACCAACAACCTCTTCCAGTTGGGTTTACCACGATATCTCGAAAAAAAGAATCGTGAAAAAAAAATCTCGAAAACAAAAAGCTCGAAGAAAAAAAATCTCGAATTGATATTAATTTTTGAGACAATGGTAACAATCCGCGCGCGAAGAATCGTAGTAAATGCATCACTGAAAATGATGAAAGAAGTATTAAACGTTAAAAAAGAAACAACCCAAAGGACTGTGTGAAATTTTTTCACACACATTCACTGAAGGACAAAAACCAATGAGTACGCCCTGATAGTTGGTCAATTTTTGGCATGAATTCACGTATGTTGAAATATTCACTGAATTCACCTGATTTAACACAACGTTACCTCGCAATGTTTCCAAATCATGAAAATGTATGTAGGTGAAAGCGATGCCAATGATATTGAGACCGTTGAAAGGGCTCTACATATGCTTTGGAGGCATGCATTTGAATTACTATTAACTCGCTGTAAAAAAAAATGTATCGAATCCAGAGGGAGATTACTGTGTATCGAAAAAGTTAAGTTTAGTTAGTTTTTTTTTTAAACGTAGCTAGCCAGTAGTTGCTAGCAAAGTTAAATTTCACACGTAAAACAAATACAACAACCAGCTGGCTACAACTCTTGATTTTATCCCCAGCCAAAAGCACCTGGCTATGAATTTTGCGATACCTCATCGTCAGGTGGCGCTGAAAGCGATTTGTAGAATATTTGACAGACTGCCGTGTACGCAAATTATATAATTTCAATTACTAAATGATGTTTCACCAACATAATTAACTATATTATGATTTCGTACCACTTTTTGTAAATTATTCATTGAATAAATTATCGAAATTAATCGTCTTCACGGCAAATAACAAAAAATCAATTTGGTTGAATGCCGAATACAGTTCACACGCTGTGACCGAAATCACACACACCAACTTGAAGATAAGTCAGCTGGGCTCGGCCTGCCGGAATTCGTTTTAATGAACGACTGGCTAGCTACGTACGTTTAGAGCATTAAGGGGTTACATGGGTTTTCTGCGTAAAAAACGGTTTTTTTTTAACAATTTTTTTTACATAAAAAATAAAATATTTCATTCAAACTTTTTACTGTCTTAAATATACACATTTGACAAAGAATTTCTGAAATGTTTGTAAAAAAAAATATTTAAAACTCTGTCACAGTGACGCAGAACTCATGACAGGATCAACTGAAGAAAAAAAATACGTGGTTTAGCTAATACCTTAAGCTAGAACTTGGACGAAGGAAAAAAAAAAGTGAAAATTGGATTTTTGGCAGACATTTTTACAACAAATTAAAAATTTTCGGTGAAAATAGTTGCATTAGAAAAAAAAAAACCTTCATCCAAGTGCTTGTCAATAATATCTCGGAGACGTGCGCAAAATTTCATCAAGATCCTTATAAAAAAGCTCAAATGGATTAGACGTGTTTATCGTGGCGGCTCCGTTGATAAAGCTTTAAATTCATAAAACATAGATTATTTTGTTTCTGACCGCTATGCATTATTCCGTTAACATACGTGTCATCTGATTTATTAAATATTAAATATTTAAAGTTCTCAAAAAGTTGTTTCAATTTAATTTAATTTGTAAATAGTGGATGTTTTGATTGTACAAAACAAAATCACTCAACTTTGTTTACGGTTTTTCATTTCCTCTTGTGCTTCACTGTTTTAAACATTCACATATACATTAACTAAAAACGCACACCACCGTGATGTTAAATCTTGGAAAGAAGACGCGATCAAATAGACTAAAACACCAGAATCCACCTACAAACTCACCATGTCCATCACCATCAGGTCTACTGTCACCATCACTCAACACCATGACGTCAGAATGTTTTTCAAGTCTGTACAAGAAGATCACAGAGCAGGGTGAGTCACTTCTATTATCAATGAAAGCTATGGAGGAAAGACTGTCCTCTCGAATCGCGTCCTTTGAAAAACAAATACGCGACAAACTCACTCAAATTGATAACGAAGTTGAAGTCTTAAAAAACCGCGTTTCTACTTTTGATGACCTCTCAAGTAATTTTAGCCACCTGCAAATGGTAGTTGCAGATATAAAAAATCAACTACAACAAGAGCTTGTGTAACTGAAACAACCTGAACCTAAAGTAAATGCTGAACTCATATTAGTAAAACAACAAATAGAAACACTGCACACACAAAATCTTACCACCGACGCAGTATTGGTAGGAGTACCATTTATTCCCGAAGAGAACTTAAAAGCCACTTTTGACAACATCTGCACTGCTGTAAATTGCCAACCGATCGCTGTGAACAGAATTTTTAGACCGAAACCAAAATCAGACTCGGTGGTTATACTCAAATTTCACTCAACATACGACAAAATATCAGTTTTGCAAGTTATGAACACATTTAAAAAAAATAACTCGCGGCAAATCTGTTTACGTGATGCTGGACTGAACTCGGATCAACGCATTTATTTGCATGAAAGTCTAACACCTCACAACCGAGTTCTTCTGCGACAAGCAATAAAATACAGACGTACAAAACAAATCTTCTCAGCTTTTCGTCGCGTGGATTAATTTATATAAAAACAACATCAACCTCAAACCGCGTGAATATTGACAGTCTTTTATTTTATTGTTTTATCTAGTTCTAGTTAAAGTTAAATTTAAAAATTTCAATCTTATTACTATTATTGTTTTATTCTAATTTTACTCTTAACTCAACATCTTTATCCTTTTTTCATTTTAACTATATTTTATTGTTAATTTTCTCTAAATAATAATTTTGTTTTCCTTAAATCCACATACTGTTACACATTTAAAGATGACTGTATCTACGTGTTAACATTGTTAAATAAATAAATTACAAATTACAAATCACGAATTACAAAGATCGGATCAGTAGCTTTCGAGAAATCTATGTAGATAACCGACTTTGCAAATACAGTTTCGAGAAAAACGCGTTTTAAATTTTAAGTGACAATACAACTGCTTTGAGCGCGCAACTTCCCAAGGGCTCTATCTCCGAAACTATTACTCCGATCGACTTGAAAATTTAGGACAATATTCTAGAGATATTGTAGAATTGAATAAGACAATAAAATCCGTGAAACACATGTAACCCCTTAATTCCGGAACTTTATAATCATACTGTGTAGATCGTTCAATGAGAACCTGACAAACAAAATACAAAAAATAATACTTTTCGTGTCATCCTCGCAACATAATAACGATTCACTGCACTTGTTAATTACAAAACACCCCATCGATCGCCTTGTTTCGAATGTCAAAAGACTCTTTGGAGCACCAGCCCTTGCAACACTGCAACACACATTCATCGTCGTTTTTTTTTTTAAATAAAAAAAATTGTATAATTGCAAAAAAAAAAATCTGCTCCTTCCCACAACACTTTAACACTCGTCTACAGAAAAAGGAAACTATGTGCTGTGTACCCCCATCTACTGGAAAATAAATCAAATAAACGATGGCATAATAAGTTTAAGGTTGAGGGCTTGTTTCGAAATGGTTAATGGCTATGCAGGGTGCGTGGCAGGTAAGAAAAAAATAAAGAACATTAATTAGTCCTTAAATTACATGCACAGGAGGAAACTACCAGGACATCCTTTGCGCGAAGAAATAAATTTTCCTCAGAGGAAAACACAAAGGTGCTAGCTGTAAGAGGTGCGGAATACTTCCCGATCTTCAGTGCTCCAGCAGGAGTACATACATATATGCCACTGTGTAGTACACAGTGTGTACGGCGCACAGTGGTTCAGGTTGTATGGAAACGCCGAAATAATTCTATATCTCTTAAAGTACTAGACCGATTTTGATGATTTTTTTCCTACTATTTACTAAAATTCATTAAAAATCGGCTATGAACTAATATCTGACGAATAAATATTAATGATTTTTTATAAAAATAAATTCAAATGTATTTACTATATATTTGTATTTTCATAATTTTTTAAGGTTCCGTACCCAATGGTAACACGGAACCATTATAAGTTCGCTCTAAATCTAAAATATCTGTCACAATAAAAACATCAAGAAACGTTCTACCTAAAAACTTGAAATTTAGCTCACTCATACACCATGGTGGTCCACATATTTGAGACAACTTATCACTGAAAAATATTTTGAAACAACTATACAGGGTAGGGTGGGCAAAATTTAAACTAAAAAAAAAAAAAAAATAAAAAATATGAAAAAATATAACATGTTGGATATCATTAGAAAGGGCTCAAAGCACAGATTTCAAAAATGTTTTCTTATTTTTTTTTTGTAAGAAACTTTGGGAATTATTGCGAAAACTTGTGAAAAACTCAATTCCCCGCGCTTATCTCCGAAACTACATACCTACTTAAATGAAAAAATCACGGTCACAGTCTAAAATTATTTCTACTATGAGATTAACGGAAAATAGCTACCAAATGAGAAAAAAATTAAATTGCTTTGGAAGGAGGTATAATGAGATTCCCATTTCCATATATCGATAGTCTGAAAAAGAGCTGACTTTTCAACGGTATTTTTGAACTTATAAGCGGCGACGCAGCTTGACGCAGCTGAAAATGGTACTGTTGTTTAGGTAAGACTCCAAAAAATATTTTAAGTGAAGAATCCAAATGGAGGGGAGTTGAGCACGTTTGTTCTGCTCTGCTGAACTTTCCCACATATTGATTTTTAGACCATTTATTTTAAAAATTCATAGCTGCTTGAAGAATAAGACAATTAAAATAACGATAAAATTAACGTAATTTTTAGACATATTGTAAAACGTATTTAACATATTAAAATTAATATCAACTTGTCGCGGAACATATATTGACTAGAGTACAAGACTCTTCGCTATATGCACTAAAAATGATTTCATAATGGAGCGACTTTAAAGCTATCGCAACTGTTACCATAAGTGTAAATTTTTCTCCATTCCATCGAAATGTGTTCTCCAACTTATATACTTTAAGAATGCATGACCACTAAGTGTTTCAAACAATTTAAAAATTTTGATTTTTTTCGCCTCTCAAACCACTGTGTATACAAAATAGTGTATACAAAAATGCAATGGACAAAACAAAAAGATTAATTACCCCAGGTGGCAGTCCAGCTTTACTGGAAAATCCACCCTCTTCGGAGGTCGGCTCTACGGATTCTGGGGAGAGCCATTTATTGCAATCCAATGACCCTTTCACAAGAAGTGCAAGGGTATCTCGATCTCCTCCATCAAGATCGAATAACTCCGGGAAAAAAAGTCCGCCGGGAGCGCCGCAGCGCGAAAATCAGGACTTAGCGAAATATAAAAGATTTGAGGAAGAAAATAAAGTACTCCGAATAAAGCTTAACGAAATGGATCTACTCTATCAAGATCTTAAGAAAGAGATAGATCTATTAAAAGAAGAGAATAAGGTTCTAAAGAACACACACTCGCAGAAAGAGCGCGAATGTGCTCCAGCACTATTAGATAGTCGGGAGTACCACACCGATGAAGAAGAGCTAGCACGCGAAACGAATCGCGTCCCTAAGAAAAGACCTACTAAAAAACGGAGAGCCGGTTCTTCGCCCGAAGTCGTGCCCTTAAACGAAGAAAAGCGTAAAGAACTGCAAGAAAATCAACGTAAAACGCAATTTCGTTTACCGCCACCAATAAACATCGTCGGGATAACGGAATATAATAAGTTGCATATTTTAAGGTCACATCTTTGAGGAATAATGCGTGGAAGATTAACGTCGATGACCATGACGACTATCGCGCACTGTCCCAGAAACTTAATATCGATAAGATTCAGTGGTATACTTTCGAAATCAAGTCAGAAAGGCCACATCGTGTTGTAGCAAGGGGACTTCACCCCTCGTGCACAAAAGAAGAGATTATGAGCGACCTTCAAGACAAGGGCTTTAAAATTCTTGATGCCGTTAATATCATCAAGAAGGAGAAGCAAAAATCCGAAATAGATAAGGACATCTTGGTAAGGCGTGGACTTCCGCTTTTTATGCTAACATTCGATAAAGCTGATAGTATCGACGATATTTATCGAATAAAAACCATATTGAATATCGTGGTCAAAATCGAGCCCATGCGTAGAAATTTAAAAATAATTCCGCAGTGCAAACGTTGCCAAGGATTCAATCATACGCAAACGTATTGCAAAAAAGAACCACGGTGTGTGAAATGCGCCGGAAATCACCTCTCCCAAGACTGTCGAGTAAACGAGCAAGCCTCTGCAATCTGTGCTAATTGTAAGGGAAAGCACCCGGCAAATTATAGAGGCTGTGAAGTAGCCAAGGAGTTGCAAAAACGAAGAGATACACTCCATAAGCCTCAAAATAAAATAATAAAACCGCTAACTAAGGCAAATGGTAAGATCGGTCAGGAGAACGTAAACAAACAAAAACCACCGGGTTCAGAGCGGAAGAAGGTGGTGATAACAGAAAAGCCCTCGACCTCTGGTCTTAAAATAAACGGTAATAAAAAGCCATTAGAAAAGACATCGGGTAATAGCCCTCGGACAGCAGGAGTGCAGACCTACGCCCAGGCTGCAGCATCCGAAAAATCAGAAAACCTCGAAATCCCAACGGACCCTGCTTCTCAAGTTTTCTCAATTATTCTCGCGAACCTTGAAGAGCAAAGCAAAATAAATAAAATGATTCTCGATAGGTTGGTTAAGCTCGAGAGTTATTCACGGAAAACGCGTACTTCACCTAGAATATGAATGAAAAAAGAATGTTAAAAATATGTACTTGGAATGCAAACGGACTTTTGCAAAAACTTGACGAATTGGAAATATTCATGCGAGAAAAAGATATTGACATTTGCTTGATTTCTGAAACTCACGTGAAAAAGGAATCGCATTTAAAAATAAAAGGCTATACTGATTACCACGCTTGTCACCCTTCGGGCAAAGCGAGAGGCGGATCTTCCTTGTTTATTAAAGACTGCATTGAACAATGCGAAGACCTAAAGATAGAGCTTGAAACTCTGCAACTGTGCACAATTCGAGTTAAAAATAGTCAGCGTACTATTAAAATCTCATCTATCTACTGTCCACCGCGTTTCGCGCTTGAAAAAAGTGATTTTACTAACTTATTTAAATCGCTGAAACCTAATTTCATTATTGGCGGCGATTTTAACGCGAAACATACGTTTTGGGGCTCTAGATACATCTCGCAAAAAGGTAGAATGCTCTATGGGGCAGGTATGGAGTACAGTTGTGATTTTCATTCGATGGGCAAACCGACTTACTGGCCAGCTGATACTTTGAAAATACCTGACCTGATCGATTTCTTCGTTGTGAAAGGAATATCTAACAACCACATAAAAGTTGAAGAGAGCTTTGATCTGTCGTCTGATCATTCCCCAGTTATTTTGACATTGAGATTTTGACGGTAGAACAACTAACTGGGAAGGCTTTAGGAACGAGATCGAAGTAAATGTTGAACTGAGCATACCGCTTACGACACCCTATGAACTTGAGGTTGAAGTCGATCGCTTCATTCAGATAGTACAGCTCGCCTCTTGGAATAATACGCCCAATCCAAGAAAAACGCCGGACAAATACGGTCTACGATATCCTTCTGAAATAAAAGAATTAATCAGGGAAAAAAGAAAAGCGCGTAAAAGATGGCAACAGAGTCGTGCTCCATAGCATAAAGCATATCTGAATCGTCTCTGCAATTTGTTAAAGAATAGCATTAAGGATTTTAAAAATCGTGCGATAGGCTCTTACCTTGAGAGTTTAACAGCGAAAAAAGATTCCAATTATTCCCTTTGGAAAGCCGTAAAAGGCACCAAAAGGCCCAAAATCCCTGCGCCGCCACTTAAAATAAATCAAAATGAATGGGCAAGGGAAGATAAAGAAAAAGCGGATATTTTTGCCGCCCATTTGGAAGAAACCTTTAAACCGAACGTTGGTCAAGTGGTTCATGACAACATCAACATCACAAGGATGGTAGTTCCACCATCTGATGATTTAACGCGCAGATCTGCGACGCTTAGAGAACTCGAACGTGAGATCGCGAAACTCAGAAGTAAGCATTCGACGATTGACCAGGTGCATAGAATTACTAACGTAATCGAAAAAGCACTAGAAGAAAAAAAGATATGCTCAACCGTATTTCTTGACGTCTCGCAAGCCTTTGATAAGGTGTGGCACGATGGCTTGAAATGCAAACTACGACAAGTACTTCCCGCAAACCTATACGAGATTTTGAATTCATATCTCGGGAATAGACTCTTCCGTGTTAGAAATGGAAATGAATACTCCGAGCTCAAAGAAATTTTGGCCGGCGTACCGCAAGGAAGCGTTCTGGGGCCGCTTCTCTATCTGTTATATACTCGTGATATACCGAAAGAAGAGGGCACTATCCTTGCTACGTTTGCCGACGACACCGCTATCCTAGCGGTAGGTAAAACAATCGAGGAAACGACTGCCAAACTGCAAAACGCATTAAATAAAGTAAATGAATGGACGAAGGACTGGCGGATCGCCCTTAACGGAACTAAATCTGTTCACGTGAATTTCACTTATAGGAAAATTAATGACTTGCCCATTTTTATAAATTTGCGTGCGTGTGCGATAGTAAGCGGGTGGGCGTCACTATGTGTGCAAGAATATTTCTCCTATTGTGTACTTTTCGCAGAATGTATGGCGGTTTGTGGTCTCCTAATGAATTCCTTTGAATTGTACCTCGAGTGTCGTCGTCTTTGTCGTCATATCTCAGGGAGCTCACAGGAAGGGATGGATGCATAATTACATGTAACCTGGAGTGTGGTAGAGGAGTGGATGACGGCATACATACATATATACATATATATGTACATACATAAGTATTCGTATGTTGGCAATATGTGCTGTGTCTATGATGTGGCTGGAAAATTAACTATTACTCCATTTGGTGGCACACTTTTTCATAAATAAGGTAATATTAGCATGAGCGCATGAATGAAGTTCGGTTTTTTTTTCTGCCACTTTTTTCATCTCAATGAGCTAATTGGAACGACTTCAATACATTCGTAGCTGATTTAGTTATTTTAAAATTTGCCTAGAATGTTAAAATGGTGAAATCGTTGTATTCGGTTAAGAAGGATGCGGATTTTGCCAAGAAAATCATCTCTAGTAAGAGTTAAATTTTCACGACATCAATTGCCCACCAAGATTGTGCGATTCATACTTGGGTAAATGTTGATCCAATCAGATAATGTTTCCGCATTGTGTATCGAATGAGTTAGGATCTATTTGAGATAAGCATTGGGATGTTTTCGTATGTGCTCTTTTACTTAAAGCCGAAATTATATGTCCTAGTTGCTGAGTAAACATTGTATTTGTATTTGTATTTGGAGTTATATTTTACATTATACTACAAGATATTAGTATCTTTTAGAAGTATTAAATTTAAAGTTACATTAATATATATTTAAAAAACAAACAAATCCTTTTTTTAATTTATAGCAGTTGAAATTAACATAGAATATTTGAATTTAAGACTTATAAACTATTTATGTGAATAATAAGAAAAAAAAAAACAAAAAAACAAAAAGAAAAAGAAGATAAAATGTCAAATTGCGAAACTGATGTCAGACAAAAAGATGAAAAGTTTCTTCTGAAATACGGTAATCGAATTTAATGTCTGCAATTCATGCGGAAGGCGATTCCACAGACGAATAGCAGACACAAAAAAGGAGTGCTCTCCAATGCGGTGTGTGAAACGCGGAATGAGAAGTTTTAAACCTCTAGTTGAACGAGCAAAAATAAGCATTTCATATAGATAAGTGGGACATTTAAAGTGAATAATTTTGAATAGCTTCAGAATGTTACAGTAACAATAATACTTATCTAAGTTCAAACCAAGGACAGAAGACTTAAGATGAGAAACACTACAATATCTGGGAATGTTATAAATAAATCGGATACAGTCATTAAACGCAACATTTAATTTTCGTTTACATTCATAATCAAGGCTAGGATACACAGTACAGTTAAAAATAAGAAATGGCATAATTAACGATCTGATTAAACGCGTTTTAACATTTATATCTATCAGGGTAGCCGAGTTGCTCAGGCATCGCAAACCAGCATATACCTTACGGATTGTTTGAGATACAGCATTACAACAAGTAAGTGAGGAGTTAATGTAGAAACCAAGATATTTCACTACTTCAACAATAGGAGTTGGCTCTCCATTTAAAATTATAGGGGGAAAATCGGGGAAATGGAAAGCACTTCTTGAGCAAATCATACTAATAGTTTTAGCCGGATTAAGTTTAAGTTTGTTACACATAGACCACTTTGAGATATTTTCAAGATCTTCATTTATCCTGGCAACACAATCTTCAACCAAACCAATTGGACGTGTAAAATAAATCGAAACATCATCAGCATACATCTGAATTTTGCAGTTTCTAATAATGCTGGGCAGATCATTATTAAATAAGGAAAATAAAAGTGGCCCCAAAACAGATCCTTGAGGGACACCAGTATTAACCAAATAAGGAACTGAAACTCCCTTACTTGTGACGACAGAAAGAACCCTGTTCATCAGATATGCCTGCAGTAATCTAACCGCAGTTGGCGAAAATTTGAAATTATTTACTAATTTTGAAAGCAGAATCGAGTGATCAATGCAGTCAAATGCTTTGGAATAATCAAGCAAAACTAAGATTCCTATTTCATTAGAATCCATCGCAAGTCGAAGATCGGTAGTAACTTTTAAAACGGCCGATTCACAACTGTATTTGCTACGAAATCCAGACTGCCACTTCGACATCAAATTATTTAAACTCAAAAAATTTAGCATCTGGTTTGAGAGTATTTTTTCAAATGCTTTGGATAAGAAACAAAGTATACTGATCGGTCTGAAATCCGAAGGACTGAGAGGATTCGATTTTTTAGGAACAGGAATAATATTTGCAGCTTTCCATTGGTTAGGAAACTGACAACTATACAAACAAAAATTAAAAATATGATGAATATATGGGAGTAAATGAGGAATAAATAGTCTGATAAATCGTGGCGAGATTCCATCTGGACCCATAACATTTGATTTAACTGAAACAATTGCTTTAACTACGTCGATTTGTTCAATGCATTCAAAAGAAAACGATGGATTATCGGCATGTTCTGATGAGTCCTGATCAAAGATACTATTCGGAGAATCAGCAGAAACTGGTACGAAAAAAGCTTTCATTTCGTTTGGACATAGCGAGCATTTCACCGAATCCTTTTTAACTGTAATACCAAGTGCTTTTACATTTTTCCAAAGCTCTCTGGAATTCATTTTTGAGTCCAGTTTACTATAATAATACGATCGTTTGGAGTTCCGGACGAGAATATTAACTTTGTTGCGCGAGACGCAATATTGCCTTCTATTGTATTCAGTTGGATTTCTCCTATATTTTTTAAAAAAACATTCCCTTTCCTGAATTAGGGATTTAATTTCATTATTATACCAAGGACAGCTTTTTGGTTTTATACGTTTGGATATAGTGGGGACAAAGTTATTAAACAACAAATTTACAAGACTATTGAATATCTCAACCTTTTGATTAACATTGGAGACAACATATATGTCAAACCAATTAAGATTGTAAAAATCTGCCACAGCATCGTCATATTTTATATTTTTAAAAGATCTATACGTAAAGCTATTATCACAGTGAGGTTGATTAACATTAAAATTCACAGAGCAGAACAGAAAATCGTGAATAAATTCACTTGTCGGTGTCAGTTGATCAAAGCACAAGATACTGGTTCCAGGGTTAGTTAAAAATATGTCAATTAATGATGGGTTAGTAAGGGATTGAAAACATGTAGGATATCGTGTATTAACTGGAAAAAGGCCTGTTTTATCACAGAAATATTGAAAAAGTCGAGTTGTATTATTGCACTTAAGTATATTAACATTGAAGTCACCACCAATTAAGATGTTTTGATATTTAGAGCTTAAAATGGTTAACTCAGCTTCAAGTTCTTCTAAGTGTTCCGTTTTGAAGCAAGAAGGCGGTGCGTAAACTACTACTAAAATATATTTCTCAAAATCGTTGTACACTTCCACACATAAAACTGAATAATTGATTTAGACGAAGAATAAATTAATTTGGACTTTACATTAGATCTTACATACATACATACTCCACCACCAACACGCTCTGCACGGTCATTTCTAAACAGTTCAAAACCAGGTAACAACACACTTTGTGACGATTTACTACAATTAAGCCAAGTTTCTGAAACCATCAAAACATCAATTTTAGAGAGGCTAAATATTTGATATAAAATGGTATATTTTGAAGGAATACTTCCTGCATTAATATGACATACATTTAAGCCGCGGTTAACTCCACACATAACATTGAGAACACTTCTTATGCCATCAGGATGCTTTGAGCTCATAGTAAAAAAATAATGAAATACTGACTACCGCAATCAGGAAACAACCATTTAAGCAGAATCGCATTTTGACAAGCAAGTAAATAAGGATATAAAAATAAATTAAATAAGAGCATAATACTTTATCAAGAAAGCAATAATTCATAATAATAATTTTAGACACTAAGCTTAATTTTTTAGAGCTACGCAAAATTCGTTATATTATTACTTTAGTATTATTATAAATTAAAACAGAGTTATTGAACAAAACAAAGTAAAGAAAAAAAAAAAAATAAAAAATAGATAAATGAAAAAATACAAATAAGTGGCAACACTGATATTCGAACTAAACTAAAACCAATAGAGAAGAAAAGAGACTATGTTTACAGTAAAAAATGAAAAATGAACAACAAATAGTGTACAAATGTGACTAAAAAGAATAAAATATATGTTATGATTATGATACCCCAGCTTCACCTTCAACAACAGCTTCAGAAGAAATGTTAGTCTCAAGATGCACTAATTGCAAACATAAAACCAATTTTGTTTCCAATGGCTTATGAAAATTATTTATGGAGCCCAATTAATTTTATTTGTTTTGGTAATAAATTAGCCTCTTGCTCTCTGCTAATCAAATGAAGGAACGATACGTATTAGAGGTGAGTCGTTTTCGTTTTTGATGTGTAAACAAATTGGGCTAATTTTTCGCTGTCGACGCTGTCCGTCACGCGTAACCAAACTTAGCATTAGTGCGTTCTCTGTATGTATATGATTCTCTTAGTATTAATGCCTTCTTTGTTTATCCGCCATCATACACAAACGTATGTTTACACATCAAATTTCGCGAGTGCCTACTCACGCCTTTTTTGTGTTAATGAAACGAAACAGTTATTTTAAAAAATATAACTAGTTACAAAAAACGTTTGATTTTAATTCTAATTTTTAAGGATGCTTCTAAATATGATAAATTGATAGACAAAATTGTTCTAATTTTTTTTATTTGCATAAAATCTATGATATAAAGCTATTTTAGCTTAAGTTAACGTTTAAAAAACATAAGTTTCTCAACATTTTCAGTATATGTACGTATGTTACAAATATGATTTTCTTTTTACAAATAAAATTTTCTCACTCAATCACTTTACTAATCTAAACTTTAAAATATTTAAATAAATCTACTATTATTTCAAATAAGAAGCACTAAAGACGAATTAGAATTACATACATACATAATGTGACCATTTCACCCCTTTTGACGGGTTTTACCCGCCTTTTCATCCAAAAACCCGCCACCACAACCATTTTCCCGCTTTTTGAGAAAATTTTCGAATTTTGTACTCACCACAAAACTTTTTTTGAATATGCCTCTTCATGCTGTCTTATTTAGCAATGTCAATGCTTCTGCTTTGAAATTGTTATAATGAAAGTGGAAGATCTTGTTAGAAATATATAACAATTGTATATGC
The DNA here is from genome assembly GCA_949775065.1 of Brachyopa scutellaris. Lineage (NCBI taxonomy): Eukaryota > Metazoa > Arthropoda > Insecta > Diptera > Syrphidae > Brachyopa > Brachyopa scutellaris. The sequence goes on along the minus strand of OX459113.1, from coordinate 42,172,778 downwards.
ATACAGTAATCAACTAACCTTATACATACATACATTTATTATGAATACATTACACAAGCTTAAAGTCAGTTATTATTACTAATACATACATGTACATATTAACAGTTTGCATAGGTACTTATACATATTATATTGTAACTAAGATTCATTCTTCTTCTAACCATCAGCCAATAAACTTAACCTAAAGCCCGTATGACACTAGCTTTTTTTCCCTTTTTTAATCCATTAAAAATGAACTTAGAGCAGTAAGAAAAATGTTCAATACAAAGCTCCAATAGGTGTGAGTGCGTACACAAGAATCAAAAACATACGAAACTGTCAAAAAAAATTTACCTATTTCAATTCACTTTTTCTAGCCGCTGGCAGCTTGTTTTTTGACGTTTTCGCTTTTTTTGACAGATTGTTACTCCGCAAAACAAAAAAAAAAGGACCAAAACGCTTGTGTTGGTTATGCGTTTTAATCTAAAGATAAGTGCTCGTGGTAAATTTTATTCCATCATTTGGTTTTATTGGCACTATGTAATGGTATTTGTTTATTTGTTTATTTTATTTACTGTTTCCGTTAAATGGAAAGAAAAAGCATCACTGTAAAATATTGATGGACTCACGTGGTTTTTTGCACTTTAAATAAAATAATTTTAATGGTTCGTAGATTTTTTGTTAGCAGGCATGTGTTTAATGAAACATAATACTTTTTTTATTTATAACATTGGTAGTATATTATCACAGCGGGTTTTCCAAAATGGTCGAAATTTCGAGAGCGCTCGTCAACTGAAAGAAGCAATCCAGATTTAAGGGAAAAAATTTATCAAAATGAGATCCAAAACCTTATAAATTCAATGCCAATGCATTTGCAGTAAACAATTATAAACAAGTAATCATCTACGAGCTATTAATACTACAAAAAATATCGATTTTGTTTTTTTTATATATTTTTATTGTATGTATTATGCTATTGGATTTAATCATTACTTCGTTCGATTAAAAGTTGTTTTTTACTATATTTTTTTAAACAACTTTTAAATCAAGTTTTTTTAAGTTCTTTAACAAAATAACTGGTAACATATATAATATTATGTGTACAATTAGTTGCCCTCTCATTATTTAAAAAAAGCAATCACTCAATTTAATTTGGTCTTCTTTTTTTTTCGAGGAGTGTATTTTTTTGCTACAAGTTCTATGGCCTTTTTCGTGCAAAAATATTTCTGTCTCTTTTACGCGCGGCTGACATTTACGTATTTAAAAAGTGCATTAAAAAGTGGAAAAAAATGTAGTGTCATACGGGCTTAATACTTAATCTTAATTATACTTAAAATAAATTAATCTAAAGTTGAGTCGCCTTTTTTGATCATACTAAGTATAAAATCAAACCAACTTGGGGTCGTGAAAAAGGCTGAGACGTCGAAGGAAGCATGGAAAATCATGGAGTCGGTATTTAAATCTAAAGGTCCAATAAGAAAAGCGATGTTATACAAGCAGAAGCAGCTATACCACATGAAGAAACGAGTTGATCAGTCAATGGCTCAACATGTGAATGACTTTATGAATAAAGCCGAGCAATTGGATGAAGCTGGTATTTCTGTGCCAAGTGAGTTGCAGACGATCATGCTACTAAACACATTGCCCGATGAATATGAGAAATTCCGAATTGCTATCGATTCACGTGATGAAATCTCCAGTCCAGAAGAGCTACGAGCGAAATTGTTAGAAGAAGCGAGAAGAGAGGGGAAAAATAAAAGAGAAGATGTTGATGGCCAAAATGCATTATTCTCAAAATCAAGAAATAGATTTTATAATTCCTTAAACACAAAAACCAAGTTCAAGAAATTTGATGGAAAGTGCTTCAAATGTGGCAAGAATGGTCATTTTTTTTCTTTTTTCTTTTTCAAACGATTATTTTATTCCACTTAAATTCTAACAGATTTAAGAATGGTCATCGGGCATTCGGGGAGTCCAGTTATTAACAAAACGTTTTCACGCCTAAACCGCTGAATCAATCATAATGTAATTTGGTGTAGAGATAGTCTATGACCTGAGGAAGGCCACTGCAAACATGTCGTCGCTTGGATGCTATCTTGTTCAATGCCCATTTTTCAAAATGTTGGGAAATCGATTTTTAAAGTTTAGATTGAAAATTTTTGTTTATATCAGAAAATTTTTGATTGGTATTGATTTTTTTCTGAAAGCCTTGACAATTTTGCTTTTAAAACAAGTCACAGAAATTGTTTTTCTTTTATTTTGAATTAGTTATAAATTAAATCAATGAGGAAGTCATTTTGGATATTGAACAAAGTTATATGGAGTGACAACAAGTTGGTAAACTTTTTGGATATTGAACAAAAAAACTCAATATTGAACAACATAGAAAAAAACATAAAAACAGAGGAAACATAAAGTTGATTATTTTATATAGAACAAAAAAATAGTTTTATTGTTTAAAGCTGATTTAATAAAGAATTTTGAAAGAAACAAGAAAAATACATAATGTTGCAATGTTTTCTTTTGGAGCGAATCAAAATCAGGTGGGTTTAAGTAAAAAGACCTTATTTATTTCTGAATTCAAATCTTTATTTTAGCAAAAAGTTAAAAGAAATACATTCTTCTTTTAGGAACGAAAATTCGGAAGTATTGTTTGCAAGCATCGGTTCACAAAATTATCTTTTTGGTTTTTGGTAGATCTCTTAAAACGTTTTTTTAAAATAACGGTGAGGCAAGATGCTATGTCATTTCCTGAACGCCCACTTAGCGTTTCGTGCCAAATTCCACAATAAGTTATTCTGTTATTTTGACAAAATCCGGTCAAGTTATAGACAGCATACTTACGCCTATAATAGTAGCTTGAGACGTTTGCCTACGGAAGAGAAAAAACGTTTTGAAAGGCATAAACAATAACTGCCGTATCTTCACGATCATTCTTTCGATCGATATCGCGCTCAACCTTCGCTTCATTATGATAGCTGCGATGTGTATTGTTATCTTGTGTTTCAGTTGCATTCGGATTTTTCGTTGCTTTAAACTTAGCACATTTAACGTAAATGTCTTTTTAGGCTTGTAAAAAGATAAGTTGAATGACTCATTTAAAAGTTTTCGGTAAATAAAATAACCGACAGGCTTTTTAACTTTCTCAACATACATTTTGTGCATTTTTGTCAATGAAGAGCCAGCTTCGAGATATTGTTTTTTTTTTTTGTGTTTGTTCGGCAGTAGTGAGAATGCATCATTGGGAAACTTTTTATAAGTTCCTTTACTATTTTTAAATCTTCTTCTGGTATAAGTTTTTTAATAAATTTTCCATGTTTAGGAGCGGAATGAGTACCCGTTTCATTATACTTGTCGAAAAGAAGCTGAGAAATATCAAGAGTCGACAAAAAGAATTTTTTACAGACATCAAATAAATGGTTTTCTTTTTCGAAGAAATACTTACACGTAAGCTATTTTCTCGATACAGATTTTTCTGTTCTTTTTCGTTTTGGTAGCAACATTTTTAAAAATTTAAAATAAAACTGCCCTTTTTCGGTGTCATTCAATTTCCAAAAGGCATTAAATATTCGTTCGCGATCTTCATCCAAAAATTTTGTATAACAATCATGACTGGAAGTAATACGCATATTGAACAAAACATCCAGAATTGTGGATATTGGACAAGATCACAAGATACAAATTATGAAATAGTTTTTTTTAAAAATATACTAACAATTGTTCAATTTAATACAAAAAAGATGAAAAGCAGTTTATTGAACAAAAATGACATGACAAATCGTTAAAAAAGTATCATATTGAACAAAACAGTTGTCTCTAACTTGAAAACTAAAAGAGATAGAAGTTTAAGTAAAAAGACCTTATTTATTTCTGAATTCAAATCTTTATTTTAGCAAAAAGTTAAAAGAAATACATTCTTCTTTTAGGAACGAAAATTCGGAAGTATTGTTTGCAAGCATCGGTTCACAAAATTATCTTTTTGGTTTTTGGTAGATCTCTTAAAACGTTTTTTTAAAATAACGGTGAGGCAAGATGCTATGTCATTTCCTGAACGCCCACTTAGCGTTTCGTGCCAAATTCCACAATAAGTTATTCTGTTATTTTGACAAAATCCGGTCAAGTTATAGACAGCATACTTACGCCTATAATAGTAGCTTGAGACGTTTGCCTACGGAAGAGAAAAAACGTTTTGAAAGGCATAAACAATAACTGCCGTATCTTCACGATCATTCTTTCGATCGATATCGCGCTCAACCTTCGCTTCATTATGATAGCTGCGATGTGTATTGTTATCTTGTGTTTCAGTTGCATTCGGATTTTTCGTTGCTTTAAACTTAGCACATTTAACGTAAATGTCTTTTTAGGCTTGTAAAAAGATAAGTTGAATGACTCATTTAAAAGTTTTCGGTAAATAAAATAACCGACAGGCTTTTTAACTTTCTCAACATACATTTTGTGCATTTTTGTCAATGAAGAGCCAGCTTCGAGATATTGTTTTTTTTTTTTGTGTTTGTTCGGCAGTAGTGAGAATGCATCATTGGGAAACTTTTTATAAGTTCCTTTACTATTTTTAAATCTTCTTCTGGTATAAGTTTTTTAATAAATTTTCCATGTTTAGGAGCGGAATGAGTACCCGTTTCATTATACTTGTCGAAAAGAAGCTGAGAAATATCAAGAGTCGACAAAAAGAATTTTTTACAGACATCAAATAAATGGTTTTCTTTTTCGAAGAAATACTTACACGTAAGCTATTTTCTCGATACAGATTTTTCTGTTCTTTTTCGTTTTGGTAGCAACATTTTTAAAAATTTAAAATAAAACTGCCCTTTTTCGGTGTCATTCAATTTCCAAAAGGCATTAAATATTCGTTCGCGATCTTCATCCAAAAATTTTGTATAACAATCATGACTGGAAGTAATACGCATATTGAACAAAACATCCAGAATTGTGGATATTGGACAAGATCACAAGATACAAATTATGAAATAGTTTTTTTTAAAAATATACTAACAATTGTTCAATTTAATACAAAAAAGATGAAAAGCAGTTTATTGAACAAAAATGACATGACAAATCCTTAAAAAAGTATCATATTGAACAAAACAGTTGTCTCTAACTTGAAAACTAAAAGAGATAGAATAAAATGGTTTGCGCCAAACGAAAGAGCGTCCCAAAATTATGAAGACTGCATACCTAACTCAATTTCGTAAAAAATGTCCTTTTGAACAAGATAGCATCCAGGCGACGATGTGCAATGATAAAAAGTTATTTGATAGTATTAACGCTAGTCTACGATGTCAGATTAAAACAGCCGGTCATACTATCTTACACGGATTTGGTGTTGGTTCAGTTAACATCACAACTACCAATGGAATATTTTTGACACTACGTTTGACCACGTTTTTAGTCTACGCTCCGAGGTTAAGGCAAAATTTAATTTCTGTGCCAAAAGTTGCCGATGGTGGTCATATGCGAACGTTGTAAGACACGACGGATCTTTAATATTTTCAGCAGAAATAAGAGGAAAATTGTATATCGTGAAAATGAAGGACCAGGTATTTCAGCAAGCGGCAGTGGCAGATGGGACTGAGCAACTTTCGTCACCGTGGCATCAGAGATTGGGACACTTGAATTCGACCGATTTAGGAAAGATTTTAAACATGGTATTGGGTATGAAATTTGGCTCAAATTTTTTTTTCAATTGTTCGTAATTGCCAGGAGAAAATTCTGGGAAAACCCTCCGGAAAAGTCGGAAAATTGGAAAAATCTATACCCAATATAGAGGATATATTGGCATGCATAGCGAACTGTGATGTGTTTTGTGTCTTGGACTTGGCTGGAGCATACCAACAGTTGGAGCTAACTCAAGAGTCGCGTGAATTACTCACAATAAATACAAGTAAAATCTTGTTCCAATATACTCGACTACCTTTCGGAGTATCTAGTGCTCCAACAATATTCCAGTCAGTGATTGATCGCGTTCTAGAAGGATTGGAAGGTGTTTTTGGTTACCTCGATGATATTATTATTGGTGGTAGTACCAATGCGAAAGAAAACTGCTTGAGGTATGTGCACGACTAAACAAGCACAAAATAAAAATTAATTTGGCAAAATGTAAGTTTTTGCAAAAGTCAGTTGAGTATTTAGGGCATGTAGTTTTTCGAAATGAGGTAAGGCCTACTCCAAAAAAAGGTAGAAGCAGTTTTGAAGGCACCGTATCCGTCCAACCTTAAAGAACTTCAGTCATATTTTGGCTTAATTAACTATTATCGAAAATTTGTTCCGAATCTATCAGGAAGTCGAACAAATGTTTATAATCTCTTAAAAAAAGGTATTGTTTTTGTATGGGACAAAAAGTGTCGAGACGAGTTCGAGAATTCTAAGAAGTTAATTTTGGAAAATAACGTACTAGAACTCTATGATAAAAATAAACCGATTGTTATTAGTACAGATTCTAGTCCAGAAGGTGTAGCGGCCGTTTTACTGCATGTAGTTAATGGAGTTGAAAAACCCGTACTTTTTGCAAGTAGCACACTTTTCCCTGCAGAAAAAAACTACTCACAACTGCACAGAGAAGCTCTGGCAGTCATGTTTGAAGTCAAAAAGTTTTTAAATATATATACGGGAAACGGTTTGTTATTATAACTGACAATCAGGCGTTGAAGGAAATGTTTAACCCGAAAAAGGGTACATCTTCTATTGCAGTAGCTAGGTTACAAAGATGGGCTATAATGCTTTCTATGTTTAACTACACGATCAAACATAGACCAGGTAAAGAGTTATCGCATGTAGATGCGTTATCGAGATTGCCAATTGAAGGAAAAACTGAGGTCGAAAGCATTTGTATAAATTCAATTGATTTTTTTAAGGAACTTCCATTAGATAGAGCTACAGTTCAAGCGGAAACGATAAAGGATACATGTTTTTCGAAAGTATATGAGTTCGTTAGAGATGGATGGCCAAAAATGGTAAGCCCTGAAATCCAAAAATATCGCGCGGTAAGAAACCACTTTAGCGTGGATGTATCTTCTACAGAGATAGAGTAGTAATTCCGAGGAGATTGAGAGTGGAAATACTTCACGCTCTTCACTCCAATCATATTGGAATCGTGATAATGAAAAAAATAAGTCGGTCATACGCTTGGTGGCCAAACATAGATGATAGCATAAAAGAATTTGTAAAGGCTTGTGAGATATGTCAAGTTACTTCTGTTGTACCGAAAGAAAAAGTTGTTTCAAGCTGGCCAAGCTGTTCTTATCCATTTGAGAGAATGCATTTAGATTTTTTCTACTTCGGCGGAAAAACTCTTTTGCTTGCTGTAGATGCATTTAGTCGGTTTTTAAGTGTGGTTATAATGAATGGAACTTCTACTGGCAATTTAATAGATAGACTTACACATAATATATTTTCAATTTTTGGATTACCAACAGAGATCGTGACTGATAATGGTCCACCGTTTTCATCCTTTGTTTTAATAGTAAAATTAAATTATCACACAGTCCTGCATATCATCCACAATCGAACGGCATAGCGGAACGACATGTTCGAATTGTAAAAGACGTATTAAAGAAGTTTTTGTTAAGTTCAAGATCAAGTTTGCGACTACAAGAGAAAATAGATTTGTTTCTTTTAACCCATCGAAATTCTCCAAGTTCTGTGTCCAATGAAACTCCATCAGAAATGATTTTTGCATATACACCTAAAATATTGCTTGATAATATTAAAACTATATCTTACTTAAAAGAAGAAAATTGTAATGAAAGAATTCAAAGACAAAGTTCAAGTCCTCTTAGGTATGAAAATAAATTGAAACCTAGATTTAAGTTGGGGGAGGAATGCTTGTATAGAAATAATTTAAAAGAAGTAAGAAAATGGATTCCTTGCAAAATAAAGAAAGTCTTAAGTACTATAAGATATATTGTTCAAATCGGTTCACAATACAGAACTGTGGATTTAAATCAATTAAAGAAAGTTGAAAAAAAATGTAAATTCAATCCAAGTTATATGACTATTCCTAAATCTAATAATAACTTAGAATATACAAAAAATATCAATTGTGAAAATCCTAAAATGTCAAATTCAAGGAAACAAAAGAAAACTGAAAAATTGTCAAAAAATAATAGTTTTGGTAATATCCCGCTTCAAAGAAGTGAACGGAAGAGAAGGGAAATAAAATATTTTTAAGAGTAGTGTTAAAGAAATATTGTTAAGGAAAAATGAATTGTTAAATAACTTATGTAAACATTTTTGAAAATCATCCTGTTCGTTTAATAAGCCTGGGAAGATGTAATGTATTATTATCCATGAACACAGCCTACAGTTTGACAACCGTAGGTTATGTTTGAACGAAAGTCATAAGGACAACGTGTTAAGAACTTCCTTCTTGTTTCAGCTGCTAAACGCTCAGGTTGAGTTTCTCCATTATTCTTTATTTGATATTCATAAATAAAGTCTTTTAAATGTAACATTAACAAAACCTTTTCACGTCTCTGTGACGTCGTTGTGGCGAATTTTGCGAAAAGATCTTGGCCTACATCCTTACAAGATTAAATTGACGCAAGAACTGAAGCCGCTTGACCACCAGAAGCGTCGTATGTTCGTGAATTGGGCTGAGCAACAACTTGAAAATGATTCGGATTTTCATCGAAAAATCATCTTCAGCGATGAGGCTCATTTCTGACTCCATGAGTCATCATTGCATCCCGAAAAAATTACGGTTTGGTGTGGTTTATGGGCCGGCGGCGTCATTGGGCCGTATCGGCCGATTTATGCTTGTAAACCGTCGAAAATTGGGTTCAGCGTATGGACTTCTGCAAGCGTGCCCGTGGTGGCCATGCAAAAGAAATCGAGTTCCATACATAATGGCATCGAACGTACTTTCACAGGAATAAAGAGTTTCATTGATATCCAAAACCATTTTTGTTTTATTTAAAAAAAAACTTTTGTAGCGCTCTTATTGAAAAACCCTTTACATAATATAATGTATATACGAATACGCGGTAGCAAAATTCCCATTCATGAAAGTTTCAACACCTGCCGCAGTAGGTGCCTAGACCTACTATGAAAATCACACAGCCACGGTCCACGGTATAGTCCCTTTTTCCCTTCCCACATGCCCCTTTACACTTGTTATAAGTCTCATTCGTTGGCTGTTTGTGCATAGAAAGATAAATAGATAGCTGTTACCCGCCCGGCATTGCCCGCGCAATTTTTAAAAATTTGCTTTTACAATCATATTCATCGTAGTAGGCCGGGCACAAAACATCAATAGAATGCTATTTCAGACAATGGGCAGAAATTCAAATTTCAAATGCGCCACAAACACACACTATGTCTATGACGTCACCCACTGCTGCATGGCTGTTGGCATCGGTTTCACTGATGGGAAATTATTGTTGGCGATGATTCCATGAATTGTGTTCAATTGTTTTTGAATTGTTTAGGGCTGTTTTGAGCATAGCTCAGCTCCAGGATAACGCAGAAGGATGATTTATATTCACCCACTTAGAGATGGAATTTCGAAAAATCCTCTCTTAGCGGATGTCTGTGTCACTATAGGAATGTTCTGTCCAAACTTCAATTCTTTAGGTTCAGCGGTTTGGTCTGTGCGTTGTCTGTCAGTCAGTCAGTGAACTGTTTTATATATAGAGAAGATGTACATACATACATTCGCCGCTATAGATGAAACCGTCAGCACCGCGGGAAAAGCCATCCAAGGGACAGGATGGAAAGGCGGCAGTAAGAAGTACTGCGCGATCATTACACTTGATGTTAAAAATGCGTTTAATACTGCGAACTAGAGGAAAATCGTGGAGTCGCTCACCGCCAAAAGAGTGCGAGAATACCTTCAAAAGATTCTGATCGACTACTTCCGCAAGAGAGTACTGTTTTACGACACCGACGATGGGACAAAGCGTTACATATTGACAGGAGGCATCCCTCAAGGCTCCGTACTGGGTCCACCACTTTGGAACCTTATGTACGACAATGTTCTCAAACAACTGCGGCTCTAGCAAGGATTATGCCAAATGTTGGTGGGCCGCGATACAGGAAAAGACTACTGCTGGCAAAAGTCGCATCGTCCATTATGTTGTATGGGTCCCAAATATGGCTCAATGCTATGGAAAAGAAAGCATATAGAAAAACAATGGAGGCAGCATACCGCATCAATGCTCTAAGAGTAAGTAGCGCTTTTCGAACTACTTCTTATGATGCAGCGAATGTTGTGGCTGGTATGGTTCCAATTGACCTACTAGCACAAGAAGCGCAAGAGAAGTACCTCGCCAGAAGATCAACGGCGACATTAATGACAACGCCAACCGACAGCCAGACTCCACAAAGGGTCGAAAGCCTAAGAAAATGGCAACAGAGATGGGACGGTTCTAAAAAAGGACGCTGGACGCATAAAATGATATCCAACATCGGAGTGTGGATCAATAGAAAGCATGGAGAGCTGAACTTCTATCTGACGCAGATTCTCACGGGACACGGATGCTTTAGGGCATATCTTCACAGGTTTGGACACGACGACAATCCTGATTGCCCAACCAGCCCGGGAACAATCGAAGACGCTGAACATGTTATGTTCTATTGTATTCTATCTATGTATGAAGCAGAGCGGCATGTACTGGAACAGAGGCTGGGAGAAGTCTTAACTCCAGAAAATATAATTAGCCATATGATAAGCTCGGAGGATAGTTGGAACGCCGTAAGTGACCTAGCAGCGATTATTATGACGAGTCAGCGAGTAGAGGAGTGACAGCGGAGCTCAGTGCAGGAGCTAGCAACTGCAAATACATCTAAACAAGCAGACGTAGTCTGAGAAAGCCAGCCCCGCGAAGTAATACCTTACGGCAGTGCCGCGGGGAGAGTGGTTGAGGAGTGCAGGGTGTGGGTTAGTACGTAGGCGTATTCTTGGCATCGATTATTCAGGTTTGCGAATCGTGCATGCAAGTAACACGGGTTACTAGTATCTTTAGAAGATTACACATCCATTGGCGCAACCAAAAAAAAAAAAAACATCCATACATACACACATACATACATTCATACATACATACATACATACATACATACATACATACATACATGCATACATACATATATATATATATGTACAGTCGACTCTCGATAAATAAAACTCTTGATAAAATGAATCTCTTATTAAATTAAAGTTTTTCTTTGGTCCCTTGAAAATCTCTCGGTAAATTGAAGAAATCCTATGAATTTATGTACACTCGTTAATTTGAAGTGGTTGTGCTGAATGTTTCCCACACAACACGCTATAAATCTAAGTAGACAAGGAGACTTTTCAATCATTTCAACTAACGTACGTAAACCAAACAACAGAGGAATAAGTTGCTTGTTCGAACCTGCATACTCAAATACAAATGATACATTATTTTCTCTACGTAATTCATTTTGCGTATGTAGCTCTACGTTGCATTGGTTAAAAGTTGTTAAAAGTTGTGTGCATGCTCTCGATAATTTGAAATGTTTCTTATTTTCTCTCGATAATTACAACTTTCGATAAATTAAATTCTCAATAATTTGAACTTTTTGCCAGGTCCCAAAGATTCAATTTATCAAGAGTCGACTGTATGTACATTGTGCATTATGGTTATGCATACATTATGTATTGTGAAAAAGAAAAACATTTTTGTCTCATGCATCCGAATGAAACAGTTTGTTTTCAGTGTAAAAGAAACGAGAAAAAAGCGTTTTTACATATCATTTAGTGCAAACGAACAAAAAACCAAAAAAAAACGCAAATAAGCATAAGAATGAAAAAAAAAACGAAAAACGCAGAAAACGAATAACTCAGAAAACGTAAAAAAACGAAGAAAAGGTTAAAAACGAAAAAAATGAAAAAACGATAGCGAATGGGTGATGGTCTGATGGTGCAGTAGTTACTTAGTAACTTATTAGTTAGTTATAGTGCGTTCTATATCACGGTGGATTTTTTCGATGCTATGTTTTTCGTGACGAATTTTCGTTACACCATTTTGGATTCACACCGCGAGCTAAGAAGTTTCACTTCAAAAAACCAACATTTTTTTGGAGCACCGCGAGCATTCATCATCCGTAACTGTCATCTTTAGCTTTGAAGCTTCTTAACATACCAGCATCGTCCGCGCAGATTGAAAGGGTTTTCTCAAACTGGGCTTAAATACATAGTGCTTTACGAAATTGACTGACCTTTGAAAGGTCTAAAAAAAACTCATTCATGTATATTTTTCGCTTAATTCAACTTCTGTTGACTATATAGATATTGAAACAGAAGAATAATAAATATGCTTCATCGTTACAAAAATTAAAATATTTCTCGTTTTTTATTCGGTCAGAATTTGTTATTATATTTCAGGAAAAGAATACAATATAATACAATAACAGGGTTATTCCTGATAAATTCATTGCTGGTAAATTGATATTTCTTTGTATTTAATTTTTTAAAATCATTTATCAAAATAATCGTAAAAGATTTTGAGAGGAGTTGAGACCAGGGTAAGCTCTCAACATCCCCTACCTGACTATCTACCTCGTCGTGGTGTAGGGGCCTAAAAGGTCAAAGACTCTCGGGTCACCAACCCTAGAGGAGATCTCAACCAAAGGATAGTCGACCCCGTCACACCATTCCCATCCTCTATCCCTTCGCTCCCAATCCCGGGCCGGATTAAGGTGTCATACGACCCGTGCCGAGAATCGACCAGGCTGAGGGCCCTTTAAATAGCTCAGTATTGCACGGAGTATCCGGAAACCTGGCGACATCCGGATTAGCCAGCCTTACCTGCATACTGCGGATCTCTGTGCAGGTGGACCTTCTTTCTCCGCTACTCGTGGGAACTATAATGAACACAAACAACAAAAACAACAATAACAACAAAAACAACAATTCCAAGACCGGGTCCTCTTCAATCCCGGCCGGCAGCAAGACCTCAGGGTCTTCTGCTGAGGTTGCTCGATGCCAAGCAGCAGCAAAGAATCTGCTACCCAAGCTGGATTCTAGCATTGCTGGCAAAGGCGCGCATCCACTTCTAAATATCCATTTGGATGCGCTGGGAAGACCGAAAGCTTCTGGCCCGTCTCCCAACGCATCCTCCAATCACCCACGGTCGTCCGCTTCGGACGCTTCGGGGACGGTACGCCGGAAACGGTATATCGCCCCCTCCAAGCAGGCTTATAGGGACCGTAAGACTGCTGCCAATGTACTGGAAAGAATTGGCAAAATTCCAGAAGAGGCCAGATCAGCACAGCAAAGGGCCTCTCTTGATTGGACGATGAAAATCACCAAGAGGTCACCCGCTGCGTCTTCAGACTCCGCGTCAAAAAGACAAAGGTCGCTGGACGAGTCCCATCCGGACTCAAAAAGAACTAAGGTGAACAACACCACACCTAAGCCGTCCAGCATCACATCAAGGCCTTTCAGCGAGGTTCTTAAGGATCACTTGGTGGTTGCAGTCATCGACCGCAGCGATCCAGACGGCAGGATCTCCCCTGATAGGTGGCTGCTGGTAACAGCCGGTTGCACAGTGGATTCCTCAGAATCTTCAAGGATTACCCAGGTCCTCCCCCCATATGTCGCGACAACGGATGGCATCAAGGCCATGTGAAGTTGGTCGCCTGCGCTGACGATAGATCGGCGCAGCTTTATAAGCTGGCAATAAGCCAATTGGGTGAGATATGGCCAGGTGCTAGGTTGGAGGTCGTAACAAAGGAGGATATCCCGAGCAGACCAAGAACCCGGGCCTGGATCCCAACCGAACCCCCTCTTGCCGCAGATGTGCTTAGCGTCATTAAGCTCTGCAACCCACAACTTCCAACGCACAATTGGAAGATCGGCAGGTTAGACGAAGCCAGAGGTCTCTTTAGGAGTGCCTGTATTGTTATTAATCAGGAATCCCTGGCTCCCCTCGCCAAAACCAACGGCGTAATTAGCTACGGGTTTGACTCAATCACCCTTAAGGTGTACAAAAAAGACGAGGCAATAGCGGAGTGAAACACCTCACCCAAGGACCTCGCAACCACTTCGGAGCTACCGTCATGCTCGCAGATGTCATCCGGTGCAATGACAAATGACTCGAAGACGATACCCTCACCACTACCACCACCACCATCCCAATCCCACCCCCCATCCCTGGAAGAACCGCTCTCGGATATGGAGATTGAGCCTATCATATGCTTGAGTGGGGACGAGCTTCTAGCTTCGGACTCAGACCCAGAGGCAAACTCTACAGTAGTGGAGGTAAATCCGCCTGATTGTAGCTCCAATGCTGCGATTAGTTCAGATTAACCTCCACCACTCCAAAGCGGCATCCGCTTCACTTCTTCTCCGACTCCAACAACTAGGAGAAGACGTCGTCCTGATCCAGAAACCTTGGGTTAATGGTAACTCGATACTTGGACTCAGGACTCCTAATTATACTCTTTACCACAAGAGGAATGAAGGTAAGCCAAGAGCCTGCATTCTGGCAATGAGTAATCTTAATATATTCTACTCTCTAATTACAGCGATCGAAATAGAGTAGTGGTAAAACTGGAGACTGGCAAGGGCAAAATCTGGCTGGTCTCGGCCTATCTCGCCCATGACGAAATAGGCCCTCTACCTCCGAACAATCTGAGGGAGGTAATCGCGGATGCAGAGAGGCGCAAGGATGGACTAATCCTGGGTAGTGACGCTAACGCGCATCACTCTATTTGGGGCAGCTCCGACACCAACAACAGAGGTGAGTTACTTTTTGACTATTTTCTTAATACAAACCTCACCTACTGCAACAAAGGTTGCACACCAACTTTTATAACCTGCAATAGACAGGAAGTTCTAGATATTACACTTGTATCTGATAATATCTCCCAATCGATCAACAACTGGAAAGTTTCGGCTGAACATTCGTTCTCAGATCACCGATACATCCAATTCTCGTTAGACGATCATCCCCCAGCCAAACCAGAGTTTCGGAACTACCGGAAGACCGACTGGGCTAAATACAGGGAAACCCTACAGAGGCTAATCCCTTCTTCAATACCCCCTGTCACGGACAGCACACAAGAGCTTGACTGCATGGTAGGAGAACTTACTTCCGCCTGCAATAGGGCACTAGATGTAGCATGTCCTACAATAAGACCAAAGGGGAAACCAAAACCACCATGGTGGAACTCCGAAATTAGCAGTACAAGGAAACGCTGTAGACTGCTATTCAACAGGGCCAAATTAACAAAAAGTACCCTAGATTGGAACTCTTATAAGGAGTCCCTTGCAGTATTCAAAAGTACTCTTAGGAAAGCTAAACGGAAATCCTGGAGACTTTTCTGCGACAACATTGAGAACTTCTCGGAAGCCTCAAGGCTACGAAAAATACTCTCGACCAATCCAAGTACTATCTTATGAAACCAGATGGCTCTTGGACCTCTTCAAGCGAAGGAACAATAGACCTACTCCTGGATACACATTTTCCTGGTAGCTTCTCTTCTCCACTTAGTAGTTCGTCTAATAGCACACAACCTACTCAACTTACACAAAATAACATTAACAGTCTGGTCACAAAGGACAAACTGCTTTGGGCACTACGCAGCTTCCAACCATACAAGTCTGCGGGACCTGACGGCATAATACCTGCTGAATTCCAGTCGGCAACTGACATAATTCTGCCCTGGCTGGAAACTATACTCACTTTTTGTATAAATAATACCTACATTCCCAAATTATGGTTGGAAGTCAAAGTAGTTTTTATTCCCAAAGCGGGAAAGAGCTCTCACACTAGTCCTATAGATCTCAGACCTATTAGCCTATCATCATTCTTCTTAAAAACTTTAGAAAGACTGATCGATACCCACCTTCGCAGCAGCATTGAATCAAGACTGCTATCAGAATCCCAACATGCCTACTGTAAGGGTAAATCAGTAGAAACTGCACTGCACTCCCTAGTACGCACCATTGAGAAGACGATTTACTGCAAAGAATACACAATGGTTGTCTTCCTGGATATAGAAGGTGCCTTCAATAATGTTAAATCGGAGGCTATAATAGATGCCCTTTCAAGTCTCAAGGTCGAGAACTCGCTTCGCAAATTGATCAATTTACTACTCTCTAGTCGAATTATCAACACCAAGCTGGGCGAGTCCTCTTCCAGGAGATTTGTCAGCAGAGGCACCCCCCAAGGTGGTGTCCTATCCCCCCTTCTTTGGAACCTGGTAGTAAATGAACTTTTGCTACTCCTAGAAGGCGTGGGATGCAAAGTAATCGCATATGCTGATGACGTCGCTATAGCTATTTCCGGTAAGCATCTTCACACGATCAATGAACTCATGCAAAATGCACTAAATAAGCTCTCGAAATGGACCGACAAATGTGGACTGGGGGTTAACCCTCAGAAAACGGAGTTGGTTCTTTTTACTAGGAAATACAAAATCCCTCAGATAGACCCCCCTTCTTTATATGGTACCAAGTTAGTTTTCACCGACAAAGCAAAGTACCTAGGTCTCATCTTGGATAGTAAGCTTAGTTGGAAACTCAATATCCAAGAAAGAGTAAAGAAAGCTACCATAGCACTCTACTCCTGCAAGAAAGCCATCGGCAGCAAATGGGGTCTTCAACCCCGCATCGCCCACTGGCTCTATGTATCTATCATCAGACCGATTCTGATGTATGGCGTAGTGGTCTGGTGGACCGCCCTAGATAAAGCTATACATCGCGACAGCTTGGGGAATGTACAAAGATTAGCGTGTCTGTGCATTAGTGGAGCATTAAGATCAACACCCTCCGCAGCATTAGACATCCTACTATATCTCCCACCCCTAGACTTAATTGGTAAGCAAATGGCAACCAGTTCTGCCATAAGACTCAAAACAATCTCACAGTGGTCAAGTAACTACACTGGCCACTCCATAATACTAGACAATCTTACCCTTCCCGAAAACATAGACTACACTGTACCCAAGCCCAATTTTGACAAAAACTTTAAAGTCACTATTCCAGATAGGTCCTTCTGGGATGACCTAGGTGCTGTAACAGACAAGTCGATACACTTCTATACTGATGGCTCAAAAACCAATGATGGTGTAGGAGGAGGTGTTTTCTCAGACAGATTAAAACTAAATCTCTCCTTTCGCCTCCCTGATCACTGTAACGTGTTTCAAGCGGAGATCATGGCGATTTCGGAAGCACTGTCCTGGATCAAGAGGAATATAATATCCACTAACGATATTAGCATTTTCTCGGATAGTCAGGCGGTGTTGAAATCTCTGGAATCAGTCTCATCCACTTCTAAGACCACCTCCAACTGCCGTTCATCTCTCATAGAGATGGCTAAGCAGTTTAACATTCACCTTTGCTGGGTGCCGGGGCACAGAGACATTCCAGGGAATTGCAAAGCTGACGAGCTCGCTAAAATAGGAACAACAATACCTATTCTACCCGATAAAAAATATATAGGTATGCCACTCGCTACTTACAAGCTATCACTCAAACTTGACACAGTCAATAAAACCAACGCCAGATGGGAAGGTGGAACCACCTGCCTTGCTACAAAGCAAATCTGGCCTAGATTAGATCTTAACCGCTCTAGATACCTTTTGTCACTAAAAAGACTGCATATTAGTACGATTATCGGTGTCATCACAGGACACTGCCTTATAGGCAGACACGCTACTAGACTTGGCGTCATTTCGAATGACTTCTGCAGAAGCTGTAGAGACGAAGAGGAGGAGGAAAGTCCAACACATCTCCTCTGCTCGTGTCCAGCTCTTTCCCGTAGTAGGAAACTTCACATTGGAGAATACTTCTTCGATGATCTAGTGATCTCACACAAAAAGACCTTTGCATTATTCGGCAGCTCCTGACTAGTGCCATTTGAAAGTGAACTATTCTAGCGCCTTAGCGTTAACCCTAGAAAGATAATCTTATTTTTTAGTACTGAAAAGATAAACATGCGCCCGACAGGCGACAGTTTTAAAAACCAATTTATTTTACAAATTTAAATAACTATTATTTTTTCATAACTTCAATGAATTGTTACATTATTAATAAGTAAATAAAACGCAAATAAATACTATTATTTTTTATCTATACGAAAGTTATGTAGGATTTTATAAATCCTTAACAAAACGGAAAAGTAGAGGTATTCTGTATTATTAAAAATAGGTGCCATTTATATTATTTTGTCTTACTAACTGATGAATTACGATATAATAAGTCTCAAATAATACCAATCAGTCAAGATGCTTAAGTTCACCATGTTTATGTCGCCATAGCAACAAAACTGTGGTACTTACCGAACAGAAACGATCGTTTCTCGCAAGTGTTGACCGATGACAGAGTTGGCTCAAAAAAACAAGTTTGTTCGAGCGTCGGTTAAAAGAAGAAAGCAATATATATATTTCGCGTGCGCCTCCGAGGCGTAGTTTATCTTACTAGGGTTAAGTGCAGCCTGACTGTGAATTTTAATTTCATTATCAGGAACTACGGCTAGAACTTCTGCCTTAAAGACGCCTCAGGCACCCGGGAGTCTTAACCCTCAACAGAACTAGTATCAACTTTGATACTATTTCGTGAAAAAATGTTGAATAAATTTTTTCCTCGCAGAGCTTTAGACTCGTGCTCAGTGTTGTCACTTGGATTTTGAAAAATGTGGTAGATTGGACAAAAAAATGTGGTAGATATAAAAAAATGGTGGTAGATTTGATAACATTGACATTAGTAAATAAATATATGCGTATGTACAATACATTGCATCAAATGATGCGCGGATGAGGATTTCGGAAAGGGTTTCCACACAAATGAATGAAAAATTCATTGAAAGTAAGTATGTTTTGAATGTGCGAAATAGATTGGAAACATTTATATACATAATTTTCGAAAGGAACAGATTGAATTGGTTGGTTTAGTATGTGCAGGACAGAATTTAAAAACGTGGTAGAATTTTTGCTTTCCGTGGTAGATGTGGTAGATTTGAAAAACGCTCAAAATTGTAATAGATCTACCACAATTGTGGTAAAGTGACAACACTGCGTCGTGCTTTAGTGACTTTTATTTTGTCGTCGAAATACGTCGTCTTTCACTTTCGGTAGATGACTCCGATGGACGGGCTCGAAATCCTGGACCAAAAGTGTTTTTCTATACATTAAAGGCCCCATAGTATCCAAAACTTTTTGAGTGCTGATGTCTTAAAAGTAGTCATTGAAATTAACCATGAAGCTTATGTTTGTTTTATGTGTATATAGACAACATATGTTTAACATTTTGACATACATAGAAGAATTTTCAAGTCTTTTAGAAAACGAAAAATCAAAGAATTTAATTATTGTTGGGGATTTTAATCTCAACAATTTAGAAAATAGTGAAAATTTTTCCAGTTACTTGGCTTTGCTAGCATCGAATGGCCTAGCATGCTTTATCAATGAGCCTACTAGGGTTGTATCTGATAGATGTCTAGATCACATCTACGGACGCTTTTAAAAATGCTTCGCTCGGTAACTGTGAGAAATTTGTTCTGGATTTAATGATCACTGATCACTGTATGACAGGGCTTCTGGTAAACATAAATAGCAAGATTAAAAAAATCATAAATCAGCTGAAAAAGTGATAAAAATTAACTTCAGTAAACTTAAACACGATTTTTTTTATGAGTCTTGGGAAGATGTTTTCTCGTGCAGAGATGCTTCTAAGACCTATACTATCTTTATTGATTGCCTTAAAAAACACATTCTAAGCTGTTCCTCATTGCTGTCCTCAAAAAAACGTGTAAAAAGGCTGAAACCCTGGATCTCAAGCTACCTAGTGAATAAATTAAGAGGTAAGAACAAAATTAGAATTCAGTGCAAAAAGTACCCTCGTAATCTGAATTTAAAAAAAAGATATAAGACATTGTGTGTTGAACTTAAAAGGGAGATTTCCATTTGTCGATATAGTTTTTACCGTACTCAATTTAATTCTGCTAAGGGAAACTTAAAAAATGAATGGCAATTAGTAAATAGCTTGCTTAATAAATATTCCTCTTCTAAAAAACCTACTTCGATACGTGTTGATAACATCGACGTTTCAGACAAATCTACCATTGCTGAAGCCTTTAACAGCTATTTCACGAATATCGCCAGTAGCTTGCAACCATGTGCAGTCCTACCGTCTTGTGCCTGCTCTTCGTCCACTTGTAGGTCTGCTGAACTATTGCAAAGAAACAGCTTTGTCCATAACTTCTCTTGAGATATTAAAAGTTATTGGTACTCTTAATAATTCTAACTCCTGCGGAGCTGATGGTATCTCAAATCGGTTTGTAAAAACCGTTGCTTGTTTCTTAGTAGATATTTTTAATCGTTGCATATTTGCAGGAGTTTTCCCAGAAGCTTAATAAATATTCCTCTTCTAAAAAACCTACTTCAATACGTGTTGATAACATCGACGTTTCAGACAAATCTACCATTGCTGAAGCCTTTAACAGCTATTTCACAAATATCGCCAGTAGCTTGCAACCATGTGCAGTCCTACCGTCTTGTGCCTGCTCTTCGTCCACTTGTAGGTCTGCTGAACTATTGCAAAGAAACAGCTTTGTTTACAAGCCCATAACTTCTCTTGAGATATTAAAAGTTATTGGTACTCTTAATAATTTTAACTCCTGCGGAGCTGATGGTATCTCAAATCGGTTTGTAAAAACCTTTGCTTGTTTCTTAGCATATATTTTTAATCGTTGCATATTTGCAGGAGTTTTCCCAGAAGCACTGAAATGTGCTGATATAGTGCCATTGTTCAAGAAATGTTCTGCTTTTGACATGTGTAACTACATGCCGATATCACTTCTTCCAATTTTCAGTTAAATCTACGAAAAACTCGTAAAATATAGAATTGTAAGCTTTTTAAACAAAACCAAGTTTTTTAACCCAAATCAATTTAGCTTTCAGAAAGGTAGATCGACTGAAGACGAGCTATTGCAATTTTGTGCTCATATAATGTCAAACCTCAATGGGAAAAAATATACGGCCGGTCTATTTCTTGATATTACAAAAGCCTTTAATATGATCAATCACGATTTTTTGCTGAGCAAACTGGAAAAAGCCGGATTTCGCGGTTTCATACTGGATTGGTTTAGAGTGAAGATAGATGAGATTAGGAGCGAAATAAAGTTCTTCAGTTTAGGAGTACCCCAAGGCTTTGTTTTGGGACTAATTCTGTTTCTCATTTATATTAATTCACTTCTTGCACTTAATTCTAAAGGTACACCTACAGCTTTTGCTGATGATATAGGTTTTTCTTATGGTTTGAGCAGTCGTTTGGACCTAGTTTCTGACATGAATTGGGATCTTAATTTATTGAGAAAATGGTTTGCTGAACATAATCTTATTATAAGCTATAAAACTAAAATAATTTTTTTCAGTTTGTCATCGCTCAACAGTTTTGATGCGAATGTGTTTTATCATGCACCTGAGTGCCTTAAATATAAACTTTCAAATTGCAATTGTACGTATTCTCCCATTTTTTGTGAAAGTTCAAATTGCAGTGATAAGTGTTTTTTAATTGAGAAAGTGAATGAATTTAAATACTTGGGACTTACAATTGATTCTAAAATGAGCTTTTCGAATCACGCAGAAACTCTGAGTTGTACTGCTTTAAAGTGCTGACGAATTTTTTTATTCAGTTTTATCATGTCGTTTATTTAATAAGCTTCCTCTGTCGATCAGGACAATAGCACTGCCTGGAATGCCTTTAAAACTTGTTAAAGGTTGGCTTTTGAATTTAAATTATAATTTTTTAAAATCTATTTTTTCTGATATTCTGGTTTAATTTTGGTTTCATTTATAATTATTTATTGTTTCTTGTAGTGATTAAATCTTTAAAAACATATTATTTCTTTTGATGCGAATTATCTTTTATTATTTTTGTGACAACTTAATTTTCCTGGCCCAATTTGTTGGTCTTACACCCAGAGAAAAACATGTGTAAAATTTACTTAAATCGTGTGCTAATTTGCCTTAGTCCTAAGGCTATTTTGACCCTACCTAGTTCTAAGGCAATTTGCCTTAAATTGCTAAGGTAAATCCAGTGTCACTTCGTCTGTGTAGAATTGCCTTAGAAATAGCCTGATTTGTGCTAAAACTAAGCTATTTTCTGCCAATTTTTTAAGTTAATAACTCCGTTGAATTGCCTTAGTAAATAAGGTGATGAGAACATGTTTTTGCCTTAGGTGCAGGCTAATTTGTGCAAGATTACCTAAGGCAATTTTTGGTAGAACTAAGGTGTTTCCTACCAATTTTTTAAGCTAATAACTGTGTTGAATTGCCTTAGTAAATAAGGTGATGAGAACACATTTTTGCCTTAGGTGTAGGCTAATTTGTGCAGGATTACTTAAGGCAATTCTTGCAAGAAATAAGGTATTTCCTGCCAATTTTATTAATGAAAAAACAAATCTTTTTTTAAATAGAAAGGTACATATTTTTTTATTAAATCTTTGAATTTGCAAAAATATATACATATATATATTTTCTTTTTTAAATAAATAGATATAGCTAATACATATTTTTGTGTACAAAATTGTACAAGCATTCTATTTTTGTTTGTTTTTCTTAAAAAATAGGTATATACATATAAAATATATATTTTTTAAAATAAATAGATATTTACATATTTTTATTTTGTTTCGCTTTTTTTAAACTAATACTCGTAGGTATATTTTTATACATGTATTTTATTTTATTTTTTTTTTAATTTTCAGAATTTTTTTTCTTTTTTTTTAAATAAATAGATATATAATACATATTTTTTGTCTTTTTAAAAATTTTAGTTTTCTTTGTTTTTCTTAAAAAAAAAGGTTTTGACAATTATCTTTATTTTGAATTTTAAAAACATTTTTTTTTTTTGAATATTAATTTACATATTTTGTTTTTTTTTTTTAATTCACTTTTCACAATTTTTTTATTTTTGTTCGCTTTTTTTTAAATTAATAGGTATATTTTTACATATTTTACTTTTTTAATTTTCAGAAAATATTGTTTTTCTTTTTTTAAAAATAAATAGATCACATATTTTTGTCTTCCTTAAAATTGTATTTTTGTTTGTTTTTCTTAAAAAATACGTTTTGTCATTTATCTTTTTTTGAATTTTAAAAATATATTTTGTTTTAAATAAAAAGATATTTACATATTTTTGTTTTTTTAATTAACTTTTCACAATTTTTTTTATTTTTGTTCGCTTTTTTTCAATTAATAGGTATATTTTTATACATTTTATTTAATTTTATTTTAATTTTCAGAAAATATTGTTTCTCTTACCTTTTTTTTTCTCACCTTAATATTAAAATCTGGAAACAAGTAGTTTGGTATAGTTTGGTTTGGTAGTTTGGTATATAATACTTTTTATTTAAAACGATTCACTATTAATTTAAAACACAACACTTAGCTTTCTGACATACTTCACTTCACAGATATAAAACACAAACTGACTAATTTCAACGCGAATTCAACTATACACTCAGGAAAGTTACCCAATGTTTAAGGGAAATTGCCTTAGTCGTAAGGCAATTTTACACTATTTAAGACAATTGGAGGGAATATCATCTTAGATTTAAGGCATATCACATAAGGCCTAAGGCAAATTATACAGTTTGCATTGTACAAAATGAAAACGGTTTTGGATGAAAAACCACCTTAGGTTGGAAGCAAAATTACCCTAGGCCTAAGGCAATTTTACTCTCTTTGAGACATTTGGAGGGAATATCACCCAAGACTTAAGGCAAAGTTGCCTTAGGCCTAAGGCAATTTAACACAGTTTAAGACAATTGGAGGGAATATCACCTTAGATTTAAGGTAAATTACATTAGGCCTAAGGCAAAGTTGCAATGCTCCTAGGTTAAAAAATATGTTATTTCTTGGTTAAAATACCTAAGCAGTTTAAGGCAACTCAGCCTATTTTTCGTTACCTATGCCGTGCATAAATTGTCTTAGTTCTAAGGAGAGTTATGCTGGTCTAATAACATCCATACAAAAATGTTTACCTTAGGCGGTTAAGGCAATTTTACACAGTATTTTTCTCTGGGTGTATACATTTTGCTAATTGTTATATGTATTTGGATAATGCAGTTTTTTTTAATTTTTTTTACAGTGTCACCTCACACAAAACTTATATAATGTAATGTTAAAGCCCATTCAACACTATTTTAATTACTTAGTTTACAAAATACAGAATGTCGCTAATATTTCTTATATTCAATATTTAAAGTAAAAATTAATCTATATCTTAAGAATTGTAAATTTATAATGAATTTATAGGAAATAAAAATTATATCTATCTAAATGACCCTACCCTTAATTTCAGTACTAAATGTAAAGAGCATCAAACAAATTGAAGCTTTTTTTTCTGATATTGGCGCACATGATGATTAGCATAAGCCAAATGGATTTTTATGTGTTTGTATAAGATTAGTGGCGCATTTATGCACACGTTAATTTTTTGATTCAGGCTCCAAGCAGCGCGAGTTACGTTCCTCACAATAACCTCTCAAACTCTCCAATGATCTCCGATCATCATACTTCACTTCACCCTCAACATCAAGGCCAACCGTCATCTTCAGCGACACATTGTATGCACATACATAATTGCATACAAACCCAGCAATAGCCAAAGAGAGCAGTAACCCACGCAGTGATCACATGCCAATGCCGTGACCAAACATGTACGTCGATTTAGACTGTCATCGAATTCACGTGCTAAGCATTAAGAGTGAACTACCTAGCAACAGCAAAGAAAGTGGAACTTATTGGATGCTCTATTTTCTTTTCCATGATGGATGAACCGTAAGAGCAATGATGGTCAACAACTTAACATGCTGCTATGTTCTCTGTGCAGAGATGAGGAAAAGTTATGTATTGAACATTGATGTAACAGTTTAGTTTTAAGCCTATGTATGTAACATTGTTAGTTTTATGATAAATATGTAAATGAATTGCACAGTCTTGGTTTAAACGTTGAATAAAAAGGGTTCAACTTTGTTAAGAAAGAATTCCTACAACTGGCGCAGTCGGACTGGGAGAGAATTCATGGTTTAAAAAAAAAACCAAAGCTATGTTAAGTGAAAAAAAAGTTCAGTTAAAAATTGTAAAATTAAATACACATAGACACATACATAAAAAAGATATATTAAGAACATAAAAAACATTTTTGAGAGAGTGATTAGACACCGGATTCCACACGAAGCACACTAATTCGACGGATTATATGACAGTGGTGGATTTTAATTCTTCAGCTTCAAAGAACCCATGCTGACTAACTCATCAACTTCAATTAATAACCAACAAATATCGACAACAATTAACTAGCGGGGTGAGTCCAATTTTGATTTAGCACGTACATATGTATTTACCACTTACCCGTTCCCTATATATCCCTTTTTTTTTGTTAAGTTAAAGGAAATCAAGGTTAAGGCTTATACACGTGTGTACATATGTATATGTGTATATGTAAGTAATAATACTTACATATATAAGATTCTAATTACAGTTAACAGTTAATGGTTAAATCTTATATACATATACATACATAGTATTATAACGGAAACAAATACTTTTTTTTTCTTTTTCAATCAACCGAGTTGTGATTATAGTTTTAAAATAAAATGAATCCCAATCGGAGTGCAATCGATATTTTCAATTTACTTAGAATACCTGATGCTGTGAAAGACTTACTCAGCTTCGATGGTAACCCACGCTTATTATATGACTTTGTAAGTAACGTAGAAGAAATTCTGAGTGTTATATTAGGTGTGAGTGGTACTAGTTATGCCAATATGATTCTGACAGCAATTCGGAATAAGGTTATAGGTCACGCTGGCGAATTCCTTAACATGTATGGGACAACTCTGGATTGGTCTGAAATAAAAAATAATTTAATGACGCACTTCTCAGATAAGCGTTATGAGACCAGTCTCATTCTAGACCTACATCAGTCAAGGCAACATAACCAAACCATCAAAAAATTCTACTCAAAAATAATTGAAATTTTTTCAACTATAATGAATTTTATAAAAGTCCACGAGCAGCATTCTAACGTCATTCAAGCAAAGTGAATTCTTGACGAAGTAATGTGTTAAAATACGTTCTTATCTGGCCTTAGGGAACCGTTAGGGTCAACTATAAGGGCAAAGAGACCCAACAAGTTAGCTGAAACACTCAAATTTTGCCTTCAGGAACAAAATTCGACGTATTTTCAAAATAATTTCGTGAACTGTTATTCTTTTTTTGTGGCATAACAATCTAAAATATAAACTTTAATTTAAGATTTCTTTCTCCTCTGATGAAGAATACATCGCGACAAGCATGTGAACCGAACAGAACCGCTTCACTGTGCGCATCATATCGCATCTCACATCTCGCATGTCGCACCGCTTCTCGCATCGCAAGCAAACGCTTCCCGCATCGCATCACTTTTTCGCACCACTGTGCGCGTAGCCTTACTAGTCGTTAACCGCAAATTGATCATCTGAGAGTTAAAAAAGCAGCGTCTGTACATTGCAATAAACATGCTTTCCGATTCTGATACCGACCAAATATTCATCAAACGTATCACTACTGAACACACCTTAGAAACCACGTCCTTTTCAGTCAAAAAAGGCTAACGTTCACTGTTTCCTGAAGACCAAACTGTCAATAAGGAGTGATATCAGGACGTTATGAGACGTTTGCGTGAAGCAATCCACAAAAAAACATCCAACAGCCACCAAATTCAGACGTAGCTATCAGTTACCACATCCATTACTTACCCCACCGTTGATTTGTTTGGTGGTTCAAGTACACCGCTGTATGCGTGCATGGAACTACTCGCCAAGTTTGTAATATAATTCTGTTAGGTCATCGGCCGTTATCTGTTCTGAAGTACTTTGATTATATGTGTGAGCACACATACATACATTACATAATGTAATTCACCAATTTAAACAAAATACCAAAAAGAATAGTTTAACCATACATATGTATGTACATACAAATGCAAGCTAAAACATTGAAGGAAATTGCAAACGAAAAAGGCTATCATTCACAGAAACCGTAAGGATTACTATTTTTCTGATGCGATAAAACATTTACCCATTACACAAAGGAAAATAATAGCAAATGGCGCATTCACATCACTTCCATTACACTCAGCCTCAAACGATTCAAAATCGAAATTCCATTCTTATTGGTCAGCAATAACAATAACCGACGATTTACAGTTTCACTTCATGTCCAGTCCAGCCCAAGTTATATGTAAAAAAAAGTGCTCGATCCTAACAAAAAAGACGAATAAAAATAACAACTAGATTCCGATTCCTATTACTCTATTCCAGAACAATTTCATTTCATTTTGGAATACTTATAGGGGTAACTACTACCTACCATCCACCACCCACCCCCATTCTCATTGTCTAGCGGTGCTTGCCCACATATGCGATACCATGTCAGTTCAATATATTATGAATTTCAGGATAATAAAAAAAAGTAAAAAAAAAATAAAAAAGAAACTACAAACTGCCAGTTCATGTCCCAAGCACTTGGATTTCTGAGGTCAAGATTGGAATTTGTTGATGTTGTGGTGCTAGTGGCCCTTGTTATATCACACCACTACCCGCCCGCTTTGTCAAGTTGATCAATTTTTTCTATTTTTATTTTGCACTCCACACAGAGTATGTAGTGAAAAACTGTGATTCCCTTCTACTCTTAGATACCCCACTGTGGAATACATATACAACACACAGCACACAGGGCACAGAAGACAGGACACAACTGCGAAGTGTATCTTCCTGACATCCATTCCGACCACAGAACAGAACCAAAGCAAATTGTGTCAGGGATGCTGTTGACCTCGTGTTGTGTCGCCCTTACGACCCGTTCCACTCTCGAGGTGGCATTGAATATTTCATGGGCAATACCAATGGAAATGAGAGACGATGATTTGAAAACTTTTCCAATGCCACATACTATCTCCTTGTGGATGGTTTTCTGTTGCTGTTGTTTTTTTTTCCTATTTCTATTTCTGTTTGTGTATTGTTTTAGCTTTGAATGTGGAATGGAGGCTCCAAGCTTCAGGATGAGACTTCTAAAAATCAAATATTAAAAGGGTTAGCTTCGGTTTTTGGGGGCAGGATATTGGCTTCATTTTGAATTTCAATTCAGTTCTATGCGATATCTCGTACGTGAGTGAATAACGATTAGACGCCACAAAAGAGATAGGACATAGAAGCGGCGGTAGCAGGAGGCTTAACCAAAATCTATATAAATAAATTAAGTTTTTTTTCTTGTCGGGGGAGCTAAGTGAGCGGGATTATGAAGATCCTGTACACTTCTGTTGTTTATTCAACAGCAGTTTTCGGAGAAGAGAGATGGTGCGTTCAAGGTTGCCATATGTCATAGCTTAACGCTCTTAAAAGTGATACTTGAAGTATATTTGGAGAGTACGTGACTTGAACTGAGTTCAAAATCGGCCCGACCGTCCACCATTACAGCACTTTTGTCAAACGTCACATGAATAAGTGATATTATGGTTTAATAATTTAAACGGAAATGTAGTAAAAAATGAAGGCTGGTTTATTTTTTTTAAAGTCCTTAAAGTCCGTATGTAGAAATGAAGAGACTAATGAAAAAATATTTTTAGCTCACGTACCCCTCCCTCCCATCGATTGGATAGGTCTTCCCAAATGCAATAAGAAATGCCCTAATACTTTTAGTTTCAACGCCAAAGTTTCGAGACACATATTTGCTTTCAAAGTCTTTTTTCTAGCATGAAAACACGACAAAAACAGTATTCTGCTGCAGAAACTATTATTTACTATTATTTATTATAATTCATCACCAGAATGCATGCAGTAAAAGATGTCATTTAAAAGGACTCCAAAAAAAAGCGAACGCCAACCTTTGATTAAGCCCAACTTTTCAACTTACGAAATAATTGAAAGACGACAAACACGAATTCACGACGGAGACCAGCATCGACCAAATCCCACCAATCACGCCGGATGATTTGCACGAAACATGCAGGAAGAAAGGCGACAACAAAGCGCCCAGACCCGACGGCATCCCAAATATAGCGATCAAAGCAGCCGTCAAAATGAGACCAGATCTTATTATAGCAATGACGCAAATGTGCCTCGGGGAGGGGATCTACCCAGAACTATGGAAACTCCAGCATCTAGTGGTGCTACCCAAAGGAGATAAGCCACCTGGTGATCCTTCAGCGTATCGGCCAACATGTATGCTAGATATTCGTACATCCGGAAAGATGCTAGAGCGGATCATATACGGCAGATTAATCGCCGTGACAAAACATAGAGGAGCTTTATCTGACCATGGTATGGCTTTAGAAAATCGCGTTCCACCGTCGATGCAATAAAAGAGGTGGTGGAAAAGATGGCGATTGGCACAAATAAATACTGTACAGTAGTAACGCTCGACGTTAAAAATGCCTTTAATTTAATTTTTAATTTTGCAAATTGGTCCTGGATAAAAAGATCTCTGACTAGAATGGATAAACCACCCTCGTGAAGATAATCCTTAACTACTTCACTAGTAGGAAGCTAATGTACCAGATGGACGATGGCTTTACTACAATGTTACCGCGGTAGTCCCCAGGGGTCCGTCCTTGGATCTCTCCTGTGGAGCGTACGGTATATGAAGCAGCTCTGCGATCAACGCTGCCACAGGGAGTTAAGGTTACCGGCTTTGCTGATGATATCGCTGTAGTTACCGTAGAAAGAGTCCGGTACGTACGAAGCGATCGCTAGGATCAAAAATTGGCTAGAGTTATCCGACCTCAAGACGGAGGGAGGCCGTCTTAATAACAAGTCGAAAGACTGTGGAATACGCCAGCTTCCGGGTTGGAAGTTAATCAAGTCTAGGGGGGGGGGCTCGCTGACTGAATTAACTTCAAAACCTACGTCGAGTACTGCAGTGAAAAGGCGTCAAATATGTAGGCAGCGACAAGGATTCTGCTTTCCAGAGTTGTTATCTCAATACTCATATACGCTGCTCCGGTCTGGGCAGCGGCTCTTACAACGAAGAAGACAAAAAGGAAGCTCTGGTCAGCATACAGGCTCTCCACAATAAAAACATTATGCGGTTTCCAGACAATTCCGAACGGAGCATCCTGTGTTAAAGCGGATCCCTATCGACATCCTCGCCAACGAGATGCAAAGGGCGTACGACAAACCAAGAAGAGACCAACGTTACCAGGAGGTAACGTGACGGCACGACACCTCCATTTTGTATCCTCTAAATTAATAAAGAAATTAATTGTTATAAGTTAACCGGTGCGTGTATTATTTCACCAGATCTGATCGTGAACATTTGGTGACGTGAAGAAAGGGCAAAATCTATAGACTATAGGGCTGTGGCAAACCAGATGGTACACCACGACAAAAGGCAGATGGACCCACAAGCTGATTCCCACAATCGAAGTCTGTACAAAAAGAGATCACGGGGATTGCAACTTCCACCTTACGCAACTCCTGGCGGCTATCGAAAATATCTTCACACATTTGGACAAATTGTCCAGAGGAATAGGAAAATGCGGTCTTTAGTTTTCTAGATCTCAGTGTCATGAAGTCTTTCGGTTCTTTGCTACCACTTGTTATTTCATGCTCTTCGGTAGTGCCAGTAAAAATACAATTTTTTCTAAAAATTAGTTGGCGTCTATTTCTTCGAAAAAGAAGACCTTGTAAAGACTTAACTAAATACGATCTTGGTTCTTTGCATAGTTCAAAAATAGTCCCGTTAGTCCATGAATCTTCACTAGGATTTATTTTGAAGAGAACCTTGTCCCTACCTTTAAATTACATAACAATTTTGCAGCTCTATCGTAATTTTATTTTGTTTGATTTTGGCGGTATTTTAACGGTGCCCTATAAAGACTACTGTCTATTGTCGATGGTTTAAGTTGATTCATATGAACAGTTTTTTTTGGACCGTAGTGTTCTTCCCATTAGTGATTGGGCCGGCGTTAACCCAAAACTATAAGGTGTATTTCGTAGGTTTAGTAAAGCAATATTTGGATCAGTATTTAACTGCTTACATTTTTTTAACATTTCCTTAATTGTTTGGATGGACCTCTCTGCTTGACCATTAGCCTGCGGAAAATATGGGCTACTGGTTTTGTGAGTTATATCCCAGTCTTTAAAGAACTTTTTCATTTCGCAGGAAATGAAAGACGGTCCATTATCCGAGATGATTATTCTAGGAATGCCAAATTTAGAAAATACATGTTTTAACTTTTGTATCATAGTTGAACTACCGCATGACGTAAGTTTGCAGTATTCAAAATATTTGGAATAATAACCCACAATATGATCAGTCTCCACGTTCACTACCTGACCATATATGTATTGGTGGAATTTATTGCAACCGAAGACAATTGCATACAGTTCCTTTTCTATCTGTGCGTATCTCTACTGACACTCTGTTAAGGTCTTAGGCGCCTACGCAATAGGCTTTTTATTTTGCTGTAGTACCCCACCTACAGCAAACTGCGAAGCATCTACTGACAAAACAATAGCAAAATCTGGGTCATAGTAACATAAAACTGGAGGAGATGTTATGGCTCCTTTTAACTGATTAAAACACTTTTCGTAATTTTCATCCCATTCCCACGAAACGTTAATTTTTAATAAATTTCTCAAAATCTGGAATTCTTTGCAAGGTTTTGTATAAATGGATTTAGATATGTTAACATACCTAACAATCTTTGCACATCTTTGGTGCATTTAGGAGATGGCATATCTACTATAGCTTTAATTTTAGATGGATCTGGAGAAATCCCTTCCTTATTGAAAATGTGACCAAAATATCTTACTTCAGCGACACTTAATTGACTTTTTTCTATGATAAACTTAACACCTGTAGTGGAATTCCCAAAATGTTAACGATCGTTAATCGTTATCGTTAACTAACGACGTTTGTCGCTTGTGATAGCGAAAGTCATATTCCCAAAATCAAACATAACACGATTATATTCGCTAAGTTGTCGCTACAAAATATTAACGATTTCTGTCACCAAACAACATAAATATCTTGGCACCCCTTGAAAATTATGAAGTCGATTGTGTCAGATCCTGTGTGTGACAGCGAAAACAATATTTTGGGCCCCATATCGTCTGTATCTTTGAGGAAATTTGATAACATTTTCTCATACATCTCGGTGATCTAAACACACAAACAAAAATGATTAAAAGTTAAGGAGATAATCAGTGTTTTCTGATTAATTCTGAAATTAAATAACATGGCCGAGATGACAACTGTTAGAGCCCAATTATTAAACGTCAAATTGACCTAGAAGAAAAGCGAACAAAATTAGGGGTTTTTTTTAAAAAGCTTAAGTTCTACAAAAATGAGGCTCATATTGGCCAAAAAGTTTTATGAAAGTAGTCTGGACCACGCTAAAATACATTTCCCTCAGTTTGCATCATCAAAACCCCTTTTTTATTTTTATTTCATCTAAATCAGATGGGCTATCTACTACACGTCGCGTTGCAGAAGTGCCCGATGCACAACATATTCCCTTACGGCATTTTCGTTTCCCAAAACAGCGCAGTGGCATCAGTTGCTAAATATTGCAGTGCCAGTTTTTTTAACAGCTTTTGGTGACTAATGTACACACGAAATCAACAGATTCACAAATAAATTCCTTGCTTGTCGCTACGCCAACGAAAAATATCGTTAATTGCTGTCAGTTTTAACGATGAAAATCGTTAATATTAAGTTTGAGAATACCACTTAACGATAATTGTCGCTATCGATAGTTAACGACATCGAATAACGATCGTTAAGCGTTTGGGAATCCCACTACTGCTGTTTGTTCTCTATTCAAAAGTGCATTAAGCCGCGCATCATGTTCTTCTTTTGTTCGACTGTGTATTAAGATGTCATCTAGATAAATAAATACGTATGTATTTCAATCTCCATAAATTAACAAATTTCCTTAAACATTTGTTTGAATTTAACAATGTTATACAATCTCAATTCGTGCAAAAAATATTTAAGGCATCTTGTTTGATGATGACGTCAAAATTTTAAACTACCATTTACTTGACAATGAATTTCAAATGTATATCAGTTCCACCGCAATTTTTAGTTGTCCTTATAAACTTTTACTCAATAGTGTTTTAAAGATTGACCTTTTCATCGAAACGAGTTTGTTTTTAATATCAATACACATATGTTTACTCCTGTTCCCGTGTCACATCCCCTTAGAACCACTAAATATAGTAATTTATGTTTCCCGGTTCGCAGTCTAGTCACACTACTTTCTAATTGCTTATTTGTATTATTTTTTTTTATTTCAAGTTCGTGGCCACATGAGACATCGCTGCGTCGTGTTGATCCAAAATACAATTTAAGAAAATTTAAATATATACATATAAATTCTGCTCCAAAAAACAGTTTTCTGTGTGAAACTCGTGTGTGTTTCCTCAAAAAATACGAATTCATTCATTCGAATCTAAAACATAAAAAAAATAGTATTTGCATACACACTTTTCGTGAAATCAATATTTTACTATGATTTTTATTCGTTTTTTTTTTTATATTTTTAAATACACACACATTATATCCGATTAGAGCATCACATCAACCGAGTGTGATGTTAGATGGAAATAGTCATAAATTTGATCGATTTAGTGGCAGGCACGTTTTATCATCTCGTCGATTAATTTCCATAAAAGACGACAACTTAAGAGTATATTTTATGTATGTGATGTACATTAAAGGGCGTATTGATATACGTACATATTACTGTTTGCGAATATTAAAAGGGACTAAATATAATTATAAATCGGCCGAAATATTAACATACATACATAGTGCATAAGTATAACCACCTGACCGGGGAAACACACGGAAATAATTGTACAAATAATTATTTTATGTAAATTAAGCGTGTGGTTTGTTTTTTATTTTTTTAATTTACATAATACTAAAAGTTAAAGAAGTCTAGATACTTATGCAAAATCTGAAGTCAAAATACCGGAAGGAATAGTTTTCAATTTTCACCTTTAATTTTAAAGAAAACGTTATCATATTTCATAGACGACGGCAATACTTGTTGCCATAATGACCTGCTTCTGTCACACGATGACATTTCATATAGTTGATCTAGTGACATAGACAATGTCAGAATTTCTTTACCGCTACAAGTGTGTCACATCAAGTGCTGCGGCTTGCCAAGAGACAAGTCATTCTATATATTTCATACAACTAATCGCGTTCTAATTTGTGAATCGATTACAGTGGGTGATCAAATTATTACGGCCACTAGAAAAAATACGACTTTTTGAAAAAGAAACGCACATAACTTTTATGTTTTCTAATTTTTAGACACAATTTTTTTTTTAAATTAGGAAGGACTTATAAACTAACAAAAAAAAATAGTTTTATTAAGAAAGCGTACAGTAAAAATAAAAAAATTAATATTTTGTTACACCTCCTCTTGCAGCTATAACCGACTGAACCCTTTTTGGCATACTTTGAATGCATTTTAAACAATTATTTTTAATGTTTTTGCTCCTATGCCATACATCAGTGAGGCGTTCTATCAGTGCTCACTTATTCCTTACTTTTTCCCTGTCTATTTCTCTTTTCATCAGTTTCCATAGATTCTCTATGGGGTGAAGTTCAGGAGAGTTTCCCGGCCATTCCAGAACTTCAACATTTTCTCCTGCAAAAATGCAGATACTTTTTTTGTTCAATGACAAGGTGAAAAGCCATGCATAAACACGAAATT
Source organism: Brachyopa scutellaris (assembly GCA_949775065.1). NCBI lineage: Eukaryota > Metazoa > Arthropoda > Insecta > Diptera > Syrphidae > Brachyopa > Brachyopa scutellaris. The sequence continues at coordinate 42,138,085 of OX459113.1, read as the reverse complement.
GCCATTTGGAAACCATTTCTGCACATTTTCGGTGTCAAGTCTTCAATATACTGGTCTTGACGCATTGTTCCGTCAACAATGTGGAGACGTGCAGTTCCTTGTCCACTAATGATTGAACAGATCATAATGCTTAACGGATGTTTCACCCGTTCCACTATGCATTCTTTTTGACACTTCTCATTCGCTGTCCTCCTTACAAACTCAGACTTATCCGACAAAATCTAAACTGTTGATTCATTGGAAAACAGACCCGCAATAAGAACACATGTACGGAAAATCATAAAAATATTCATTCAAAAGATAAAAAAACATATTAAGAAGTCGACTGGATACGTTCTTAACTTTAGCCAGTCTTCGGACGTTCCAGTCCTTATGTGCCTTAGCCCATTTAAGACGTTTTTTCATCATCGATTTTGTTAGAAGTGACTTCTTTGCTGGACAGTGTTAGTAAAAAAAAAAATCAAAATATCTTTAAGGCGATGTCGGGCTGTCATGCCGGAAATCTCAATTCCTGACTCCTGGATCAAATTTGTAAGGATCCTTTAGTGGCTTCTTTTTGTTTTGAACACAGATTTTCTTTATTTTGCGCTCATCTCATAGCGTTGTAACTTTTTTCGACCAGATTGTCCGGCTCTCATAGGCGAAAGGACAGCATTTTTGTTGAGTTTATTTTTTATTTTGTCCACCGACGAATTTGCCACTCTTGCGATTGTTGCTATTTTCCTTTGAGAAGCTCAGTGCTTCATATCAGAGTCTTAATTTCAGAAATTTTTGCCGGGGAAGGGTCTTTTCGTCTATCCAGGGCTTAAACGACGCCCAATGAAAAATGGCTCGATAAAATATTTTAAATACAAACTGAATGCACAGAAATTTAAAAACCGTAATGCACAGAGCACATTTTTATCGTAAATGCCGATTTCGAAACCGTAACCTTCGACATTTCGTGAAATAAACCCTTAAAAAGCGCAAGAAATAAAAGGCTCCAACTATACCAAAATAAGGTACCCACTTAAAAAGTTAACTACAATAAAAATAAACACTACTAAGTCTGACCACTTTTTACTTTTGTAAAGGTTATCACCCGCATATTCATTTTAAAAGAAAATAAATCTATTATTAAGGTTATATCTGGCACTTATTTGGACTTAATCGTGAAAATAAGTTATTTTTTAAGGTGGCCGTAATAATTTGATAACCCACTGATTACTTTGTCGGGCTATAGTAAGAGGGTTGACTGTGTAAGAAATATTACTTAATATCAACTTTTCAAATTAAAAACCCGTTATTTAGCTATAGGAACCCAGTTTAAAGCAAGAAAAAGGGACTATTAAACTTTAGGTACTTATACAATGAATTGGGTGGCGTGCTGATCTCTGGTTCAACTTCAATTACCCGAATTGGAAGTTATTTGACAACTCTTGTCTGCGACATAAAGGTTGTTAAAACAATTGCTTTTATCGAACTTTTGTTATACGGATACGTACATAAATATATGTAAGTTGAATCAATATCGTTCGATTTTGCATTTGCCTCGGACTGTGTGTAGGCTTGCCTGACGAGTTGTGTTACACTGATCATTCAACCGTATTCGCGCCTATAAATTATGTCTTATCTTACTGTTGGAGAAAACATTTTGTGTTAATGGTCGTTTGCTTATCTCTGAGTTAAATGGAAAAGCACTTTGTGCCGGAACATTAAAGCATTTGATGAAATGTGTAAGCTAATGAATTCGTCAGATTTGACAGTAGTATCAGCTATGCTCTTTGCTGCTTGTTTAAGTTATTACTTGGTGTGTTACTATGTGGTGTGAAACGTTGCAACTGTTTAATCTCGATGGAAAGGATAGATATTATTTAGCAATGGATAACGCCTCACAAACAAACAAGTGACAAAGAAAGAGCCCTCCATTCTTTCTGCGTCAATAATCGCGGAGAGCATATTTTGAATGTCGAAAACAGTTAAATTAATTGTAATTTATTGATCTGAAGACGTAATCTATTTTCAATATTTGTTTTATAATTTTTTGAATTACTCATATCAGTCATGTGTGAGATTTGTTTGGCTCATTCGATTCACTTTTATTATTATGTGTTTGTAACGTCAGCGATGCTTCCTTACCGACAAGATTGCCGACGAGAAAATGCTGTTTTATATTACTAACAAAAATAGTGTATTTTGAATTTTAAAACCTATTTTAAGTGTTACGTTCCTAATTTGGAAAATGGAGTACTCATGGCTGCACTGTGTTCTCTGTCAGTCTGTCCGTTTGTAACAAGCTGCCAGAGTCAAACGTCGCAAGTAAAATACTTGAACTTGACTAACTGACAAAGAAATGACAGAATAGCCGTTGTTTAACTGTTCACTCAAATTCCAGCATTACTCGTTATTGAATTATTCTAAAAATATGTACCATATTATTTGAGTATGTACATATGTACAGTATTTGATGCTTTAGTACAAATTACCCATTGTATGGGGCCCGATTTGCACTTGAATGCTTTTTAT